>JAUMHQ010000046.1:5460636-5489141 GCA_032361165.1 Enteromius paludinosus | reverse complement strand
TTTGTCTCTTGCTCTCATTTGAAGGAATAACTCATTTGGAGATTGAAGCGTTTCAACCAGTGGAGGGCAGCAACAATCGACTTTGAGCTTGTGCCTATCCTAGAGTAAGAGTCATTCAGAATAGTGATGTCAGAACAGCCTCCAGACTTGACAATGAGCTGAAATCATCCTAAAATAAACTGTTTACTGCCATTTGTTGGCATGACAAAAACTAAGCCCTCTGAAACCGAACCCCTGCGTGCAAATTCATGAGAGTTTGTATCATTTATGTGTTTTGGTTGTTGTGTGTCATGTTGACATCTATAAATGTGCAATACATAAATACATTTCTGAAGCATTTTATTAATTTGCATAAATTAGTGTCAATATGGCCGATATAACGATCTTGTTGTCCTGTCCAAGAGCATCCATTACCCGCCATTCTATTAGATTAGATTGATTCTTCCTCAGAATGGTCTTCATGAATGGAGTCCATCGTGTGACAGCTTCTCTTTCAGCATGTAGCTCTGCTCAGGCTCACACTGGGGCCCCAAGGCTTCTGCGAAGTGCTGGTTCAGACTAAATGAATTAAGGCTGATTTCCATTGTCAGCTGGTGGTCCATGTCTTAGGGAATTTGTTGCTTGACTTGGCTTCATAAACATACCCTCCATTTTTTGTAAAGTTATGTCTGCCTCATCATTATGATGCAGAACTATTCAGACCAGGCTAACCAGGGTTGTTGAATGCAACTAAAACTAAAAACTCTTACCATTAAATACAATTTTGTTATTTAAAATAAAATGACTTTTATTTGAAGCTTTATTTAATAAAAATAAAAAATGTAAACACGGCAACATTCATTCTTACAGTCTTACAAGTCCTTCGATACAATCTTTGTCAAATAACAAAACTCAAACTGAAATAGAAATTAATTCAAATTATATTTAAAAAAATACAAAACCTCAAAAAATACTAAACTTTTACTAAAATTACTTAAAAATGTAAATTAAAACACAAAAACCAAAATCTAATTAAAATATTTCTAAAAATTATAATAGTAAATCAATTATACTAAAATAACACTGCAGCTAACAGATTATATATATATATATATATAGTTTTTTTGAAATACAAAATATATTTATGTAACATTTAAATTAGGAATTGTTTTACTCTAAAAATTGTATATTTAATTTTTATCAAATCAATGAATGTTTGGTATATCATCAAGCTCAAGGTGGAGAAACAACATACAATTTAAACTTTACCACATAAAGCTTACTTCAAAAATCTGCTAAACCTGCTATTATGTTTGCCAGCAAATATTTCATTGTTTTTACATATTGCATTATGTTCAATATAAATGGAAAGCATTTCGGCGTGAGGTGAAAATTACAATCAGACAAAACAGCAATTAAAATGTTGCACTGTAAAATATTCAGGAACATTTCTTTGCGTCTCTAGTCTCTTTATTAGGAGGTGTGTGTTAAACAAGCATGTCCAAGACGGTTGCTCTCACTTCACGCCTGACTGGTACTCAATGATGCATACTTTATTGATCGTATGGGCTCTCAATTGGAGCAGCATTAAATAACAAACTGTTTTGGACCACATGCAAAATGACGATCAAAAAATCTCTATGCAGTGAAAACAGAGCCAAAAAATCAACACTATTAGCCCTTAACTCTACTAAGGAGGAATACACAGATTAATTAAAGGGCCATATTGGCTTGCCCCAGGGCAGACTCTTTACAGTACAAGCAACGCTGTCTACAAGGGGGAGGGGACATACCTAGAGTCTGCTGTTGTGACTGTTTCGCTCAGGGTACGGCTAACAGCATGCAGGGGAGTATATTTCAGTATTGGGGATTATGCTGTTTAGGCAGACTCAAAGAGATTATGCCATCTAGACAGACTATGGCAGACTAATCTATTTTAATGGACTTTTCCTTGTCTGAAAATGAAGAGTGGGCTTTGTGATTAGACACATGAAAGTGCACAACAGCCCCCTAAAATATATTAAGAAGGTAAATCCAGTTAATTTGAAGTCGTTGTCTGTCTTCAGTCTGAGATATGAATTGACTAGAATTACTTAATAAACACAAAGACTTATCCCCTGTCATGGTGAATTAGGAGAGCTGTTTAGGGCTAATCTAGGGTAATAAGCTTCCCGAATTCACTTGTCATTTCATTTGTCAATATCTGTTCTGCTAACAAGTGGATCCAGAGGATTTAAAGAAATGGTTTTTCAATTTTTAAATGCTTATCAAGGCTGCATTTATTTGATCAAAAATATGTGAAGTATGTTATATATACATTACAATATATAATAACAGTTTGCAATTTTTAATATAATTTATAATATAATCTATTCCTGTGATATAAACCTGAATTTTCATCAGATTACTCAAGTCTTCAGTGTCACATGATCTATCAGAAATCATTTGCACATGCTGATTTATTATCGATGTGGGAAAATAAATATTTGTTTATTGTATTGTATGTTTAGAATAAACAGCTAAAAAGAACAACATCTTTTGTAACTGTAGGTCTACAATAACGTTAAATGTCTGGGGACAGTAAATGTTTTGTTTTATTTTATTTTGAAAGAAAGAAATATTTTACTGTGTATGTTCAACTCATTAAAAACTGAATAATATACATTGTTGTAGTAAAATCAAATACATTTATGATTATGAAACTTCAGCTTTTGGCCTTGATTTTAACAAAGTTTTCCGTTTTGTTTTTTTTTAAGCATTTTGATTAAGTACGACTGTTTTAATATATCATCAACAACACATTGATAATAATAATTGAGTTACTTAGAAAAATAATAACGTGAAACAATCCTTCATGTGAGTCCAGCACAAAACGGCTCGGGTTACAGTGAGAGTTGTTGGCTTCCTGTTAAGTTTCTGTTGCTACGGCAACCATTTAACGCGGCAGAAATCTGCAGTCAAACATTGCGCGATAGCGTTTATGCCCTATAGTTTGATTCATGGACGTTATCGAAAAGAGAATAGACAGCATAGCGGATGAAACCGAGGAGGAGCTCATTTCAGAAGAGATTAAGGAAATACGTCGGTAAGAAGTTATACTCTCTAAAGTTGCTGATGAAGATCACCAGAGCCTTCAGCTTCACTTGGTGAACTTTCCTAGCGCAGGTTTTGCACTCCATTTCACCACACGACCTTTCTGCCTCTTCAGATATGCTCTGTCAAACCAGCTGAGGGCAGGATGTTTTGGACAAGATGCCTGTGTCCAAACTGACGAGTCAGAGCTGCCAAATATAAAGATACTCGCTGCCAACACTGCAGAGCTTATGAAGGTGTGTGTTCTTTATAATGTCCAGATTAGTCCGGAACCTGCCTGTCTGTCAGGCATCAATCAATCTGCAGCTTTATAAATGCAAGTTTGCCTTGCCTACAGAAAGCTACTATACTCAGTGCATTCCGTCAGATATGCTCAGTGAATTCATTCAAGCTGCTGGCTTTTCATCTTATTAGTTCAAGATTCTTCTAACTTTAGCTTTGAGTGGCCTCACTGCAGGCCGCCTGGGTCACCCGCTGAGAGGGCATATGATGGCTTTGTGGTGAAGAACAGTGCCTTCACAAGGAATCCTCTTGCCTGCAGAGTTAAACATATTGATTAGCAGGCTTGCAGCCAAATACATGCTCTACTAAATGCATGTTTTAGCCCCATAACTCACAAAAATTTATTTCCTTGTAGTTGGGAAGGTAGTGTTATCGTCCTACTGAAAAAGCAAGAAAGACAATAGGGAAAGTATTGAATGATTTCTTTATTTATTTGGCATTTATTTATTTGAAAGGTGCTTTGGTCCAAAGCAACGTAAAGTCTTTGATAAACCACATCATATAAATCATAACCTTGTGTTTCTAGTGTCATTCTCGGTTGAAATTTCTTTCATGTGGTTTCAAATATTTGATTGCATCTCAGGACATGAACGTGTTAAAAGAAGACATCGAAAAGAAACTGAAAATAATACGTTTGCAGTATGAGACTAAACTGCAGGACGAATCTGATGCCCTTTTTGCAAGTATGAATGATAAAATCAAGAATCTGGAGAACTGTCACAAAGAGGTTTGTATACAATGCTGCTTCTATTATAAGTAATAAATCATGTTTCTACTTTGTTTAGCTCTGTTTTTTTTTTTTAAGAAATTATCTGTTCTTCGGAGAAGCTATCAGCAGCAGCTTTCAGATGCTATGCAGGTGATCAAAGCCAGCTATAAGGTACACTTTTAATGAATTTGTAATATTAGCGAACATATTGTTTGTTTTAATTTGATATTATTTACAAAGTAAGTGTTTACAACATTTTTTTTTGCATGGCCCAAATTTGACAAGAATAAAGAAGAGAAGGATCTGGTTTGTGATGTTACTGATGGAAGAGTAAAGGACCTTCTGAATGAGCTTCAGGAAAAGAACTTGAAGATTGAGCGTATGGTTGAACAGCTAAAGAAATGTGAGGTACAGACTTAATACCATTCATCACAGAAAAGTGTTTGGTGCTTGTACATCAGTGTCAGTCATCTATCATTTCCACTAATTTTAGGCATTACTCATGGGTAAGATTAGGTTTAGGTGTATATGACCAAGACTATATTTTTGCATTAAAAGGTTATCCCAGAGTCAACAAAATATGTTGAACTAGGGACACATAGTACTTGGCAAAATCAGGACGTGCACTGTGAAATATAATTTTGTAAAATGTTTTTTTTTTCTATTTTAATAAACCTTAAAACAAATAATTCTTGTTCTGGCAAAGAAAAATGACTTCTGTGTTCTTCACTGTCACATGATCCTTCAGAAAGCATTCTAATTTGCTGATTTGGTGTTTAAGAAGCTTTAGTAGCTTAAGTAGCTTTAGGCGACTTATTGTTATTAATGTTGACAGTTATGATGCTTAATAATTTTTTTCGAGACTGTAGTACATTTTTTCATGCTTCTTTGATTAATATAAATATATCATATAAATAATATGAATGTACTTTTTTTTTTTTTAAAGCGCTCCAAAAAGGAAAACAGAAATGTGTGTAGAACCAAGGGGATACTTGAAAATGAACAGGAAGGCAGCTAGCCTCACAATGAATTGGCAAATTTTGCATGATGCAATTTATTAAACAAACAACAAAAAAGTTTTTTTAGACTTTTCAGTCTTTGTTGGATTCAGTGTGTTAGTTTTTTGTATTAATTTAAAGTAGAAAACTTTTCTAACAATATCAACTTAATGTCTCCTTGCTGAGTTAAAATTTGCATGCATTGATTTTCTTCATATTTATATTTTTTGCACAGTATTTTCTGTTTTTGTTCTTTTTTTGATGGCAGCCTTCACACTAAAGCATTGCTTGGCCAGTAGTGCATTTATCTTTAGTGATGTCAATAGGATTCTCGATTGCTTAAATGTCATCCAGCTTGTGTTGTTATTGACCAGCAGGATGGTAATTATTGTTTAGTGGCCTGTTCTATTATAGCCTTAAGTGCACTCGGGAGTGGCCCGGCCCCATGGCTGTACACTAATAAGCAGGTTCTTGCGTTCCACAAAGTGAAATCAATTACTCACCTTTATGCCCTCGCGAAAGGGGTACATGCACCATGAATGAGCTATCAGGTGCCAATAAGTGAGGTGTCTATTATTGGCCTTTTTAATAGGCTGCCCCTCTCACTCCGCCTCAGAGAGTTATCTCTCACCCTCAGTGTCTGAGCTCTGTCCAACCAAAACGGCTGCTTGTGTAGGCAGATGGCTGGGAGAACGGCCATACAAAACCTGCCACTCAAAGTGTAACAAATGAGTGCAGCCCGGCGGAGTTCGAGCTTTGTTCATTGTGCTAATGAGAACTCTCACGCCCACAGGAGAGATGCATGGCTAATCACCTGTAGTTCTGTTACTGCAGCAGATGGTGGAGCCAGAGTTAAAGGTTGGGGTGTTCAAACATGGCAGGAAGGTGTTCCTTAGAGAATAAAATATCTTTCTGAGGAACAAATAATGCGTTAATGCTGTCTGACCCTAGAAGATGACAGTGAAACAGGGAGGGATATATGAGGGGTGGGTGATGTTCGGGCTGGGTTGACCACCCCGTATGGAGCATTCCTATAAGTGATAGAGTAATGCTGGTCCATGACATGTACATCATCGTACGTCATCTGACCGTCACACTTGGGGAGTCACATTCATAACATATGGCTCTTTATTCTGGGATTAAATCGATAGTTAACAATCATCAACCATATGTGAGATGTCATAAATCGAAGCATTTCATTAATTCTGTGTGACTAAAACGATTCTGTGATTTACAATCTCAAGGTATGAAAGCTGTGACTCAAGCCTTTACCCTGTTAGTATTGTCACTGCCCCAGTGACAGCATTTTAACCTGTCCCTGAGGTTTTATATGCTGTTGAGATCATCTAAAACTGCCAAAACATCAAATAAACTTAGAGCAATCAAAACCTCTTTATAATTGCGCTTTACTTTCTTTATGAATGAGTGAGAGAGAGACGTAGTGAATAAAGTGGGGGGAAAAAGAAGAAAACCCTTTGAAAGCCTTTGAACGCCTGCACAATCTTAAGTGTGACAGGCATGCAAAAGCCCTGTTAATGTTCGGGGCATGAATGGTTGCTGCGGTACAAAGTAGAGGGCCAACTGCGTGAATATCACAGGAACCTGATGGGCTCCATGCGGCTCCCAGTCTGCAAACTTCAGCTCGCTGACATGTGATGTGATCCTGGTGACACTGGTAGCGCTGCTACTGAGGGACAGCACAAAGGCAACAAGCCCCCCCCAGGAAACTGTGCTCTCTGCGAACCCCCTGGGGCTGCTCAGCCATCCTCCAATCGCCCCCCTCGTGGCCCGGCTCTGCCGAGCTTGTTAGAAAGCAGAGTCCAGACTGTGGGTGGATAGGCCCCAGCTGCCTTCCTTGACTTCCAGAATAAATTGACCTGAATGACAGGGGCACACAAACAGTATGATATGTATTATTCCTGTCAATAAAAATGTCCCCATGAATTATGGGCTTTGTATGTAATGTACTGCCGTCTTTCTTCCGGGTGAGAAGAAAAGGCCGAAAGAGAGAAGAGGAGAAAAAAAAGAGATCGCCTTCTTCCTAATGTGTTTGCTTTTTTGTTTCTCGCTTTTTATTATTCAGGGGGAAATGGTAGGAGGCAGAAAGTTGTACGATTGCTTTGTGCCTGAATGGCACTCATATTTGCCACGCAGCTTGAGCGGCGTGGCTTTTGTTTTGCCCTGTAAAGGGAAAGTTAAAAAGGACTTGTGTCATTTTTCAGATCGGCTCAGAGGGAGCGGAGGACCCCGAAAAAAGCAGACTGAAGTTAGAGAATGAAAAGCTAAAAGATAACATTGACTCGTTGCATGTCGAGCTGGAGGAAATTCACAGACTCCTGGAATCCAAAGAGCAGAGGCTGGGTAACATGTCACATTTTAATTCCTTTTTTGACACGAAAAAAGTGTGCTTGCATTTTTTTTAAATGCATATTGGGACAAAAACAAACATGTGTCACGAATGCTTGTTTTGGAAACATAGACACATTCTCTTATCTTTCCCGGTGTGTGAGGTAGGTAGCATTTAGAACGCAATGTTTGAGGACACTTGTCAGACCATTGCTATCATCTCACACTCTGTGGGAGTCTGTGAGGAGAAAGCAAACACATGACAGGTGTATTCTCAAGGGTCAGGCCTTTATCTCTCCTAGTGTTTGATATTCATTCATTGCTTATGTAACTTTGGTAACCGGCTGAGTATTTTATGCCACTGTTTTTTGTGATTATGCATGAACACAACATATCATTCATTTCATCGCAACATAAACTCCTTTTATGTGTCCCCATTCAAAATGTGAAGAACCATCTGCTAAAACGTTTTGCATTGGCTGTGACCAAAGATAAGAGCAGTCCAGGTCTTAAGTCACTATGGAAATAAAAGCACTTGGGCATCAACACACACTTGGCCCTTGAACTTAGTGGCTTGTGTTTGGTCAGTGTGTGTGAGTGGACGTGTCAGCAGCAATGCACCAGGTCAGAAGCTCATCAGGACCCTGAGCCAGAACAGGTCACGCAGGCCAGGACTGGGCTTCAGTCCACTGACCCAAGATGCAAAAGATGAACAAAGATGAGTGGATGTCCTGTCGTTGTGCTCCAGGCATCAGCCTTTGTTTCTCTTCTAGATATTGTGAAAAGTTGTGGGAGAGAATATCGGACTCTGTCTTTCTTGTGTCCTCTGTCAAATGTTCTCTCTTTCTTCGGTCTATAGCTCTCGATTTGGCACAGTTAAAGTCAGAGGCTGACGACAGCAAAAAAGCCCTTCAAAAGGTATTATATAGTAATTATATAGTACACAAAAAGCCAGAGACATCATTATATGCCCATTGCATTTGTTTTATTTAAAACACTTTCATTTCATTTTATTGCAGTTGACAGGTGAACATGAGCAACTGAAAGTGCAGCTGAACTTTGAAAGAGAAAGTGGCAGAGAAAAGGTAAGGGTTTTAACTTAAACATATTTATATAGCACCATTAAAACAACTGCAAGCATTGACCAGTGTGTTATACAGTAAGTCCAAAGATAATCAATAGAAACTATTCTGGGTTCAGCAGTTAAGCTCAGTCATGTTGCTTGCTACAATTTAATTTCAACAAAATTACATATATTACACACATAATGGAAGTAAATGGGGCCGATCAGTAAAACTTTAAAATGCCCACCTTTTGAAAAGTTGCAAAAAAATGCATTTACAATGTAAAAAAAAAAAAGTATTTTTACTACTTCATAGTGTCACATTTAATCAAAGTGTGTAATTGCAGTTTCTTTTTGATTGTTTGTGAAATATTTGAGTAAAAATAGTTTTTACACCAGTTTCTAAAACAAGTTTTCTATCAATTTCTGTGTAAATTAATATATTTGTTTTATTTAATTATTATAATTAATTATTTTATCATCTAATTACATTTGAAATTTGTATAAGTTTTAGCGTAACTTAATTTAGAAGCTTTACATTTATGCTATGAAATTTTCAAATAATTGGCCCGAGTCTCTTCTATTACATACACTAGTTTTCCTGTTTATTCCAGGAAATAACTCTCCAGAAATGGTTACTGTGTGACATCTAAAATAAATATAGCAGCATACAGTATGTGAGGTTTACAGCCTAGACAATGTTGTCCCTCCTGATTTTGCATGTTTTACTCATGTGAGCTGAGAGGAGCATGCCAGGGGAGCAAATTACCATGAATTAAATACTCTGCAGCAACTGGTGCATGAGGGAGAAATAAATTATTTTATGATATGTGATCAAACACAGCTGACGTTATGAAGCAGCGAGCTGACATTGTAGCATGTTAATATTGGTAAAACATTTGGTGAATGGACGTGGCGCAGCGTTTTGCCATGTATTGATATAGTATTGTTTATTTAGTGTTTTATCTTCTGTGCAGTAAAGCTCAAGTGTGTGTGTGTATGTGTGTGTGTGTGCGTGTGTGTGAAGTAGCACTGCGTGGTGTTAAGATTGGGGCCATGCCAGAGTTTATATTATTGCACTACAGTAAGAAACCATGTGGTCAGAGTGCTTTGTTAAGCATTTTGAATGCTCTAAGTTGGACTGCTGCCTTGTATTCATAACTCATGAGCTCAAATGTCAGCCAATTGCTTTATTTTACCATCCAAATCTTTACAATACAATTCGAAATAAAACACAGAATCTTAAAACAGTTAAACAGTTTTGCAGATAAAGTGTATTCAAGCACTGGTTAGCAAGTATCACACACAGCATCTGTGGTTGATTGCGAGGAACAATATGCACCAAGTTTGCCACACAATGGCTGGAATTAAAATATGAACACAAGAGGACAACGTAAAAAGAGTGTGAAAGACTCTATGGTACTCAGCCATTGAATTCGGCCACACAGAATCTAGAAGGTTAAAAGTCTCCCTCTGGCCTTGCAGGGTTGCTGGGAGACAAGCAGCAAGGGTCCTGTCAAAGCTGGCATAATTTACCCTGCAATCAAATGCTCATATTAGCACAGCTCTTCTGCAGAGTAAAGAAAACTATGCATACAGATGTTTATTATTGTCACTTGTTGCTTGTTAGTTATTTAGTTTAAATTAGGTTTATATTTATGCTGTACAACTAAAGAAAGTGCACAAAAAAAGGTAAAAATGGCAAAAGTATTTTTTCTTTAAAGTTTAGAAGAAATATACTGTATGTTCGTATGTGCTTATATGTAACACATAAATGTATTTTTGATGACAGTTATTTGATTACTATAAAGCTCAACACTAAAAATAATTTTTATTCATTTTTTTTATTCATTTTTATTTAAATAGTTTTTTTAATTGGAATATTTTTAATATGTATTGAATATATTACTATCATGCTCATATGCATAATTTAATATAAAGATATACTGTACGATACAGTTTTTAATGACTTATGTAATTGAAAAAATACTTTAAATGTGTTATTAAAAAATACATGGTACATTTCTAAAAAGCTTAACAAGTTCTGCAGTGCAGACTGTTTTTTTTTATTATTATTTCTTTCATTTTAATGTTTTAAATTTGTATAATTTAATATACTAATATACCATGATATAGTTTTAAATTACATATTTATGTTGCAGTATTTAAAAAAATATTTCCTTCCTTCCTTCCATTCTTTCTTTTTTTTGTTAAAGTGTTTTATAATAGAGAGACATATTAGTTTCAGATCAATAATGTTCTTACGGCTCTTCACATTATGCTTAGTGGCCACAAAACCTGGTAGGGCCAGGAAAGAGACTAATGGAGCAGGTGGTGGCCAAACACACTCCATGTAGAAGCCCTGGTTAAAACCACTAATGAAGACCTTAATGTTGTTTGAGCCACCGGGAGAAAAGGATTATCCATATTTAGTGTAGCAGTTCAGATTGGCCTCTTTTCAGTCTTGCACCCTTTGTTGAGCCGTCCCTTTGTGCTGTGACTGACAAACTCAATGTTAAGGTCTAGCATGGTGGCTATGCATAAAAATGTAAAGTGAAAAAATGACGTTTTGAAAAAATTCAATTTTTTTCCACTTTATTTTGGTGACTTTGATCAATGGAGCAGAAAATTTGTTTCTATAGCCAGAAGGCTGCAGGAAAGACCTATAATGAGAGGCTGAAGCCCAGGCCAGAGTGGAGTGTGAAGCTCAGCTGGGTGCAAGCTTCGCCTCTGTGAAAAGACACCCAAATGAACGGCCCGTCAACCACACAACTGCACTTGTCAACAGCACTATTGGCTGACCACTTCTGAAGTTTTAACCTGGGTGTAAACATCCAAGAAACTTTTGGATGGTTTCTTGGACATAAAGTCTGACATACTGTTCACTCTTGTTATTACATAACTTTTTTATTGTCTTTTGCAGATGAAACAGTTAAAAGAGGAAATGGAGAAAGAAATCGCATACATTGAAGCCTCACGCATGAAGGAGGTGACTATGAGACCCAGCTAAACGCATGCTCAGATACGGCACGGACTTGACGCGAGTCCTATCTGTCTCAGGATGTTTGTAGATCTTGAACCCTTGACCAGTGGACGGTCTGTCCATTACCCCAGACACCAGTGTCCTAAAGCAAAGACAGAGGATAAGGTGCACACGCAGCGTCTAAGTCATATCGATTTTAGCCATGAGTCTGCGGTTAAAATTCAACCCGTACCAACAGTGAAATGCATTCATTAACAGCCATGAGTGATGAATGACATCACTCTCCCATGAGTCTCCCTTCTTCAAGTGCAAATCTTTTTTCTTTTTCATTGAAAATACATCACAAATGCCTTTTTCTGTCACAGATTTGAATTATCACCTCGCTAACTCAAGGAAATTCCCAATTCAAGTTATTTATGTTTATATACGCTATAGATATTATTTGATGTTTTTCTCACCAAAATACTATCTTTCAAAAGTTTAGAGTTATCCAAAACAAGTTTTTGTTTATATAATATATTTGTGTATTCTGTGTATATTACTGATGTCTATGTAAATACACACACATGCATGGATATATTTAGGAAAAATGTGTTACGTTTATATATTAAATATATTTATTTATGATGTAATTTATTCAAATTTAAATATATTAATATATTACACAGTACAAACACATATATTATGTAAGCAAAAACTTTTATTTTGGATGAACACACTTAGCTTATTTGAAGCTGATCCTAAAAGTGGCCATAGCATCCAGGCTTCTTACATATGCTTCCCCTTTTTTTATTTGCTTGTTCATGGCTTGTTAAGACACTGTTGGATGGGAAGGGTGAGGTTAGAGTTGGGGGGTTGGATCAGGACGATGACTTTGTCAACATGGTGACCGCAAAGAGGCGGCTGAGGAGGCGGTCAGCGCCTAGCAGAGGGTGGAATGTGGCATGCAGCTGACACAACACAGTGACAGGCTGGAGTGGGTGATGGGGTACAGCTGAATAGAAGTAGACAATGAGACCAGTTTAAAGTCCACTTCATAAAGGGCAACCTTACAATGAGCCTGGCCACTGTAGTGGCTAGTTATTATGGAAACGCATGGAACTCTTACCTTTTTTTAATAATGCCCAAGCCTCGATCTTAACTGGCACGTGCCTGGTCCTCTGTAGACAGTGACTCAAACTTGCACACAATGCGTTTACAACAGTTTAATTTATTTACCTTGGCAAACAATAGATCTATAAACATAGGGTCTGTAAATGATTAAAAACACTATATTTCAAAATCAGTTTTTTTTTTCCCTTTTTTTTTTTTTTTTTTAGCCAATTTACACATTACATTACAGAAATTTAGGGTCAGTATTTTTATTTTTTTTTTTAGAAATGAATATGTTTATTCAACATGAATGTATTCATTTAATCAAAAGTGACATTCAGTGCATGTATAATGTTACAGGTGATTCTGTTTTTTTATTAAATTTTCCACAATAATATTAAGCAGCTGATAAATAAGAAAGGTTGCTTGAGCACCAAATCAGTATATTGGAATTAATTCTGAAGGATCACTTGACACTGAAGAATTGAGTAATGATTGCTAGAAATTAAGCTTTGCCATCTCAAGAATAAATGACATTTTAAAACATATTAAATAGAAAACAGTTCTATATATTGAATAAATCTGTCACAATAGTACAGTTCTTCATGGAGATACTTCATACAATACAAGAAATTAAACAAAAAAAATCTTACTGACCCCTAACCTTTGAGGAGTAGTGTACCTTGAATCAATTAAAACGTCTCACAAGGTTGTTCTTCATTTGAATAATCTATATTTTATGTGTAAACTGTATCCTGCATCCATCAGCCTAGTAAGGAAACATGTTGAAGTGTAGCATGCTTTAATTAGTGTCTTTTCTTACTTCAGAGGCCTTATACAACTCACTATCATATTGTCACAAATCAACACCTACTCGTTTTTGCACACAATGGCTCTTTGAACAATCTGGCAAGGAAACTTTCTCTCTTCCATTCTTTGTTTTCTTTGGTTAGGATGAAAGAAAAAGGGTAGACTGACATCTTTTCTGTGTTGGGTTAGACTAACAACACACTCTGCACCCACTCTTACTAAGAGAAACTTAAAAAGGCACTCCCACGTTCTGTTAGGCCTTTTTGGGGGAACACGGGTGGAAAAGTGGATGTCCGAGCTGACCTGAGGTGACCTGACCTTCACACTGCTCTGAACGTACGCACTCAATCAGCCAACATGACATTCCACAAAGCTGTGTCAGGCCTTGATTGTCATGCCACACAAAGTGGACATTTGGTGTTAAAATGACCCTTTGTGAGTAAAGGATTGATATAATGACACAGAATATGGCCCTCCATTTAAATCTCTATTGGGAAAACAGAGAAAGCTCCAAAGCCATTTCCTTTCTTCTGAGCAGAGGTGTTTCCTTTGGGTTTTGATTTGTCTGTAGTATTTATGATTAACTATAAAACAATGTAAGCTTATGATATTTCTGCTTTTAGATTGGCCAAGTGATTGTGTGTTTGTGTACAGGTACTTGTGAGGAACAAATATGTCCACACCTTAGTTTGGGAACCAACTCCTAATTTGCTGCTTATTAATAGTAAACTAGTTGTTACGTTTAGTTATCGGTAAAAGGTTAAGGTATCTAAAATTTGGTCATGCAGAATAAAGCATTAATATGTGTTTTATTAATAAACAGCCATTATACCTGTATTATGCATGGTAATTAACTTGATGGTGAGAACTGGTCCATTGGTTCATGTGCCCGGTGTGTTGCCAGATTCAGTAATTTAAAGAAAATGTTCAGCCAAAAAGGAAAATTATTATTGACTCATGTTCTGAAACACACAAAAAAATTATTTGGACCCTATTTATATTAATTGCTGAGACATTTCTTAGCATATCTTTTGTGTTACATTGAAAAAATAACTCATACAAGTTTGGAATAACATGAGGATGAGTGAATTATGACAGATTTTTGGGTTGTAAAGTAATGAAAACACAAGGGAAAAAAAGTAACACTTTATCAGGATTCCTTTATTTATTATTTTTTGTGATTCTGTTGTTAGAAACCTTCAATTGAAAAGAAGCATGAGAAGCAGAAGCCAGCAGAAACTACAACCATGGAGGTACCCTTCACTTTGTACATGTGGAAATGCATGCGTGCATAAACATATCTGAATTTTAGCTTTAATTGTCCTTCAGCTTGCTGGGGATACAGAGTCGGCTCACAAATTAAAAGAACTCAGAAAGACTGAAGCAATGCAGAAAAAGGAGATTGAAAGGTATAATAAAATTTTAAAGTAAAAGTACAGTATTTGTTCTTTCCGCTGCTCTCTGTTGTCCTTATCGTTTCTTAATATTATCAGGCTCAATAAGCAGTTGTGCATGTCCAATCAGGTGTGGGAAAAGAAGTTTGAGATTTTAAGACAGAGGTACGCCGCAAATCTAACATTTTTTTTTTATTATTGACACCACGAGCTGTTCTACATTGACCATTTCTCTCTTTAGTTTCCATGCCATCAAGGATGAGATGTTCTTGCGGCAGACATTGCAGCGGCAGGAAGCCATTCTTCACAACGCATCAGTCAGCTTTGTGGTCAGTCGCTTCTCTGAAAGTGCTACAGTTTTTTCCACTTTGAATAAAATATGCGATATTTACACCAAAACATGTCTTTTTTTCTTCATCAAAGCCGATCTTACCACACTGAAAGAGAGCAGGAGCTTTAATCATGTAACCCTTAATGAAATCTGCACCTGTGGCCTGTCCTGCACACACACACACACAGAGAACATATACAGTAGAGGTTAACCCAGAACAGACTTTAACAGGTGCACGCACATTAAGCCCCTCATCTCTGGCCTCAATTGGTGAAAGCTGATGAATATTCATAAGTTTTGTTTTTGTTTTGAGCTGCACCCCACACCCCATTTACCAGAAGGACAAATGCAACTCAGATCACCTCGTTGAGGCCTGCCTGTGCCGGATGTCATTTATTACACAAATAATGCACATGGAAACAGCTTAGAACGTCTTAAAAGGGACACATACCCAATCTTTGTATCATTTGTATCTGTATATTAACATTCAAAACTTTGGAGTTTTTTACTATTTTAAAACAAGTCTCCTGCTCACCAAAGCTGCGTTTATTTGATTAAAAAAAAGTAAAAATACGGGAAAAACAGTATATGCTTGTGAAATATTATTCTAATTTATAACAACTTTTCTTTTTTTAATATTTTTTTTTTTAAATGTAATTTGTTCCTGTGATGGAAAAGCTGAATTTTATGCAGTCATTTCTTCTATTTTAATTTGTCTGTAGTATTTATGATTAACTATAAAACAATGTAAGCTTATGATATTTCTGCTTTTAGATTGGCCAAGTGATTGTGTGTTTGTGTACAAGTACTTGTGAGGAACAAATATGTCCACACTTTAGTTCAGGGACCAATTCTTAATTTGCTGCTTATTAATAGTAAACTAGTTGTTATGTTTAGTTATGGGTATATGGTTAAGGTATCTAAAATATGGTCATGCAGAGTAAAGCATTAATATGTTTTTTATTAATAAAAAGTCATTATACCTGTATTATGCATGGTAATTAGCAGCTACTTGATGGTGAGAATTGGTCCATAAACCAATTTATATATGTCCTTAACAGTATATAGTGAATACATTTGGAAAGAGGACATTTGGAGTGACCCTTATTAATTAAAAGTTCAACATAATGTTTTCATTATATCAAACGATTTGTTGGGGTTCAGGTTTAGTGTTTGGGTTGGATAAAAACTGTATGCAAACAGCTGCATTTATGAGATGTCCTCACAAATAAAGTAAAACCAACATGTGTATGAAAACTGGAGATATTTCATGTGTCTTTTTCTTGCAGATGGATGCTCCTTGTTCACCGCGGCAGAAGAGTCCAGAAGACAGTACTTTTAAAAGGCTGGGCTATAGTAATATGGCTCCTTTGGTAAGAAACCTTTCAACTGCCAACTGTTCTGGTTTAGGTGTGATAGACTTGAAGGTTAAATATCCATCTGCTGCAAGCCACGTATAGGTGCTGGAGGCCAGCAGAAGATGGACATCAGTCTACAGACTGAGAGAGAAGCAGATGCTATTCCTGGATTAGGTAAGTGCATGACCACCTGAAAGACAACAATACAGACCATAAACTAAAACATCTCATTTAACCTCAAATTCAACACATAAAACAAACAAAAAAAACATAGTCATAACATGTTAAAAGATATTGATCTGACCAAACATGTCCATCACTCTGAAAGGCTGCCTTGTGCCTATTATCATATTGGCATTGACACATGAGGAGTAGGAATGAGAAATGATGGAGAGAGTAGTCTTGCCTCAGCTACTTTTTAATCTCTCTTTTGCCTTTTATTGACTTTCTGATGATTGGGATCTAGGTTAATGAGCTTAGCAGGCAGGACTTGGCCAGATAACTGAAAGACTTAATACCCTCTGTCAATATGGAAGCTCTCAGACACAAATATCTGATGCACAGAAGCTAACAAATCAATCTGCCCAGATTACACCGCTGTCCTGTCGGTGGATTTCAATAGGACAGTAATCATAGACAATAGATGTGTGTCATTGGTTTTGCATTGCTTCCTCCTTCTTCTTTATACACTTAAAATGAATGTGATATTTTCAAATATATATGCACTTTTATATTTAATTGGCTTTTCCTGAGCACAAAATCAGCATATTAGGATCATGTGTCATGTGTCGGGAGTAAATTCTTAAACTAAATTAGTTTAAAGGTTGCTTTCACAGGAATATATTACATATGTAAAAATGTTAAATATTAAAATGTAAATATATTTCTCAACATTACTGTTTTTATTGTGTTTGGCTTTTACATCATGTCTAACCCTCTGCATATTTGCTTAAGCCTTGTACTTGCAGCCTTGGCTCTGGGTGGATAGAGATGTCTACAGGCCACTGCAGTAGTTTATAGTGGGTCAGCATGAAGGGGGTCACTGGTCCTCTGTCCAAAGGGCCTGGCCAGTGACCTCTACAACTGCTAGCTGGCCCCTGTCTAAACCATGGGAATCTGGTCCATACATCACCACTGACACTCAATAATTGAGACACTGGAGATAAGGCACTGGCTACTGAGGGTCTTGACACTTGGAAAGAGTTGGCAAACATTGTTGTCACACAGCAGATTATGTTTATTCAGTGTGTCACCAATTTGGTGTGAATAATTTCAAGCTTTTATGGCAAACGCACCTTTACAAGCTCTTGTCTGGACATTTGTGCTGCCTGTCTGATGGGGTCTTGTTAGCTGAGCTTTATTTTTTAAATATGTGTATTGTCTTCTAGGAATAATCTGATATAACGCCAATATGTTTGACTAAGGAAACATGTTTTTTATTTTCGTTAAACGTTTAATATACTATTAAACTTTTTAGCCACATTGCGAACAAAGAGTAAAACTGGAGCAGAATGGTAAAATCTCACTTTTTTTCCTAAAAGATTTAAATGTTCCCTTTTTAATATGGCAAGTGCATAGCTTCAAAGTCATTCTGCAAACAATCAAAAGAAGGGGGACAAGACTGCTTGGACACAACCATAATAAATTTTGGCTTTTTTTTTCTCTTTTTGTTCATGAATACGTCTGGCCCATATGCTTTTCTGCAGATCTATTTGAAAGAGGCATTTACAAACCCAGGCCCACCACATTAAACACTATAACAATCTTCATTCATGGTAACTTATCAGACTCAATTAATCAACCTCAACAATGGCAATTCTGATGTGTTCAAGCAACCTGAAAGGCCTAGGTCAGCACTAGGGCAGTCCTGAGCCTGACGATTTTTCCGCACGTAAAAAAGCATATTCTGTTATCTACCATCATTAAGACCCTTTTTATCTTATATTGAGAGCCACACCCAATGAAATAAAATAAAATGTGTTAGGAAAAATAAGCGACTTTGAAAACAAGCTTTCTGTTTCTCCCTTTAAAAGTTTTTGTTTTCTTTAAAAGGCTACAAAGCCCCGGAGTTGATAAAAAGCCTCTCAGTCAGTCTCAAAGGAGCATGTCTTCTCTGCTGCAAAGTGAATGGTATTGTTATGGCTATTCCAGTGGGCTGAAAAGGGGTAACCACTGGTTTGATTCGGTTACACGGTGTGGTTAAGTTCTCCCTCCCACCGCCTTGGTGTCTATGGAGGGTCCGTGACCTGTTTTGAATCGGCCAGGGAAATGTCATGTTGCCCCTCCCATGGGCAGTGCTCACATTCACTTGATTGGTACAAAAAATGACTTGGGATGGTTAAAACCACAGTTCGTGCAGCGCAATTTATATATGCTCTAATAGGAATGAAATGTATGATTTACTAGTTATTTTCAGTTATATGACTGGTTATACTACTTGATTTAATTTAAAATAAAACTACTCATTTTGGGATTCTTCTGCGAAAGCCTCAATGTTTAGTGTATTTTTGATGTAAAAGATTCATTTTGATTGCCTTGGTATTGAGAAGCTTTTTGTGTTTTATGTATTTGCAGATCCCAAGTTGAGTGTGACAGATGAAGAAGATGAAAAAGTATAGATTGGAGTGCTTTCTCTCTTTTCGACATGCAACCACTCTAGGTTTTTGAAGTTCATATCACATTTAAAACAGAAATGGCTTAGTCTGTGCACAGCGTGTTGATAATGGTGTGAAACTCTGCTTGTTTTCTTTATAAATCAGAAATAAAATCACAGAGTTGATGAGCAGTCAAAATATTATGCAATATTAATATATATATACATATATTTGTACATCAATAACAATATTGTTTTAATTGTTAATTCATAGTTTTATATCAAAAAGGAAGCACCTAGTTAGATTGAACTCATAGTCTTTTTATTCGATTTAAGGACATTGATCTATCAGTTTCTCGCACTAATAAAGCATATGTACAGCAATTCCTATTTCGTGCCTTTGAAGAAAAGTCTGTTCACTTTAAGATGTGAAGATATCATGGCACTGTACAGTGCGATTGAGCTTGTTTGGCATGCTTTCAAGCAAAGCAAAGAGAAAACTTCAAATCTCTTTAAGTAAATTCATTAGATTTCTCCCATAGTGAAGCCACACAGAGCTCCCATTAAGAGAAAACAAAGGCTATCGTGACTTTAACTGACTGTAATTGACTGTGCTGTGAATGGGCTCAGTCTGCTGCAGCTCTTAAGCCTGAATGCTGTTGGAGAGGTGCAGACATGAGTAACTGTATGCATTCTTCTGCCACAGTAAAGAGTGCTCCAAGAATGGTCTTTCGCTTTCCGCATGCCGCATACAGCACAAAACCAGCGGAATGCACAGCTTTGGAGGCGATCTCAATGGCTGTGAAGCCGAACAATAAGATCTTGGCTCTCGAACCCATTTCAGTCTTTAGTCTTGCTCTTCCCCCATAGCTTTTACTCGGTCTTTATTCGCTTCTTCACACTGTACCGGGGGCTCTACTTTTACATTTCGTACATGCTTTAAATCAAACATTGGATTTTACTCTATGAAGTGATAAACAGTACCACTGACCTTCTAAATCTATAGAACAGAGTGGTTTGGCTGGTAGCTGTGGTGTTCTGTATAAACAGTGTCGCTCTGTGGCAAACCCCTGCGGAGCTGTTCTCCGAATTCTGGTCTCTCCAGACCCCACTGACCCTCAGGGACAAGCTTAGAATCAATTACCAATTTCTCCTTTAACTATCTGTCATGTACAACGGAGGGTTATTGGGTTATGACTTGATCAGCCTGATCACTGTGCCGTGACCTTTTTCTCAGGGATTATGTGATTATGGCCTAATTCCTTGTAATCTTCCACTAACTGGTCCATTGCCAGAATCACAAAACAACTTTTCCATA
The DNA here is from genome assembly GCA_032361165.1 of Enteromius paludinosus. NCBI lineage: Eukaryota > Metazoa > Chordata > Actinopteri > Cypriniformes > Cyprinidae > Enteromius > Enteromius paludinosus. Next base: position 5,468,792 of record JAUMHQ010000046.1, on the reverse strand, counting down.
CTGCTGTGCTACTGAACAGACCAGCGTGGTCCGAACTGCTTGCAGCCCTGTTACCATGGAAACTACTATAAGATGTCAGATATATATCATTAGCTAAAACAATCTCAGGAGGGGGTATCGCACTAAAGATGTTTGCTACTTTCACAGGGTTTCAGGCTAAGGTTGTAAAACAACAAAGTGGAATTTTAGCTGAACTCCAGAAATTAATTAGTTTCATTAGTTGGTGGATAAATGGCGATGGCTGGTGTGTTGGATTCCAGCAGAGTTTCACCATAGAGGGTTAATGGGAGTCTGGCCTGGAAGCTTTCCCAGCTCTGGCCCAAGGCCATTCAGCCAATCACTCTAAACTCTATGGTCAAGTTGCACTGAGCTGCTGTTTTACGCTTTTGCCTCCCCTCTGCCACAAATATAAGTTTATTCAAAGCTGGAAAACAGTTGAGGAATGGAAAATGTAGAGTTTTTCAGAGTGCTGGGGGTTACCAAGGGTACTGGATGCTTAATGAAATAAAGAAATAATAATAATCAATTAATAATATAGTAATAATATAGTCCATTTTATTATCATATGATTGTTGCCCAAGGAAACTATATATACAGATTTTATTGTTTTGAGAAATGATGCATTAATGACATAGCGAGACCTCTTTACTCTAAATATGCTATTGTGTGTGTGTGTGTGTGTGTGTGTGTGTGTGTGTGTTACAGCTGCATTTGTGTTGCAAATACCTCCCCGCTGAGAAATGCTTATGATAGGAGAAATCAGTTGGACAGCAGTGAGGTTCATGCCAGCGAACAAGTGAAAGGTCTGTTTTCATAGATTTCCTTTTGTGCATATTAAAACGAGACCCGGTGAAAAATGATGCATGCTTTTACACTTTAGAAACCTGGCAACTAGGGGAAAAACCCTCTCAAGTCCATCCTGTCGAACAAAAGGCGGTCGACGCATTGAGCAAAGATGCAACGAGTTCTGCGTCCCAGGCACATGACGTGCATCATGGAAACATATTGTATCGAAATCGTTTGTGGGAGAATACCGGGGATGAAAAAGAAAGGGGCGCTTTGATCCGCGCCCTGGGGTCCCGAGCTCCCCGAGTGCGCGCAGACTGACTGCAAGGCCTTATTCACTTTCAGATAGACACACTTACAAACGCCACTGAATGAAATTTGCATATTTGTAATTTATCACATTTTAGCCCGACTTTTCTGTCTCTTTGCGGAAGGTAGAAGTGTGAATAAAAAACTGGATCAATTATCAACGCGAAGCTGTTCCCTTCTCATAGGCAGAACGCTGCTTCTTTTGGGAAATAAAAAAAAGAGAGTTGCTGTTAAGGGGGAAAAAACTGCAACCAATGAAAACAGAACCTTTTTAGGCCAAATGTTACTTTTTATTTTTGTCATGTTAAATAAATAAATAGTTAAAACTTATTATGCTACGAAAATTGTTAACACATAATAATTGCATAATTTGCATGTATTTATTTATGGAACTGTTGCATGCCTTGCGGAATGGAGTATAGGTTGGTTGGCTTCTCATATGTTAACCGTGCTTTTCCTAGTTTCTAAACCCGTATTTCTTGAAGAACCATCAGAGTATGCGTATTTCCATGGCCGTGAGTTCGAACAAAGCAGAAAACATTAATAAAAGTATGGGGATCCAGGCATTGAAATTAAGTGACAGGCAGGGTCTGGATATCTTAGCACTGACACAAAACCGCATACGGTAACTACATGCCTGCCTTGAAATACGAGCGTTAGAATAAAGGAGCAGTAATATTTCATATGGGGCACGCAAAAGCTGGATACAATGCCTCTCATATTAAGAACAATATTCAGTCCATTCTGTGGCGAACAAAGATCATAGCAAGACGTCTTTGAGGCTAATTCAGTCAAAGGCACATTTTGGCTTCCCCCGCGGTAAGGTCAGTGTCGTTGTGTATGGTCCACCAAGGGTGGTATGGGGTTCCATGGCCAAGCAAAGCCAGCTGTCCCTGGTGTAGGGCGACCAATCTGAATTGTTATTATAAAGCACCAGAGATACTATTGTGGCTAGTTGTGAACCTTGTGTTATGAGTTTAAAGTTCAACGATTTTTTTTTTTTTTTGCCTAGAATAAAACTGCAAGGCAAATGCAAGTTTTGTACGGTCAGCTATGACTTCTAAGTAACTTTTTTTTTTTTTTGCGCAAATTTTATTGAAGTTTGCTTTGACCGTGACTTGGAAAAACACCAGTAGCCTACCATTCATTGAATTGCTGTGTATCCAAAAACCATAATGATGTCATAATGCACAAAACTATTATTAGTTATTAAAAGTTTGTACAATTATGGTAATCACGAACTTCACATATTAATAATAGCCTGTTTTTTTTATATATGTTTAATATGAATCATTTTACTTTTCCATAGATGGGCTGTTAATTACAAGCTAAAAAAAAAGAGAGAAACCAACTTGGGTTATAATTTTAATAATTTATTGTAGATACTGTAAAACAGCACTTTTCATCTAAACATTTCTAAAGAAGCACATTAAGTGCATATAGAATCCTCAGAAGAAAAAGAAAATGCGCCAAGAAAATAAAAATCTTGAGGCAAATTTTGTGCTGCAAGGGGATTCAAGCTTTGGGGTGAAGAGAGGGAGGCCACCTTCGGACGAGCAAACTCTGCCAGCTACCCATTTCGCTCTTGTTAGCCGGGTATCCCGTGCGCAAAACCCCAGCTTGCCTTGGTGATATTTTATATTCCAAGGTCCAACGTCATGGCATAAGAGTATTTCTTCTGGAGATAACTGGCTTCTTTTGTTACAAAGTAGAATGAGGTCCTGTCGAGGCGGTCGTTTTCTCCTTTTATGCGCATTTGAACAATATTTTCTTTTTCTTAAAAGTCCTGCACGCGTGCGCGCTTTTGTGCACTTGTTTCCCTGGATCCCGTTTGGCTGCTAAGAAGTTAAATGATTCGCAATAGACACCGGTTGCTCTGTGGAGGGTTTCGTCAGTACAAAGGCTGCTGCTTTCGCACCATATGCTTAATGGATACGGTCTTAAAGGCCATAAAAAGGTAAAACGTGGTCTTTTAAAAGTTGGAAAGGTTCCCTTTATTTGATTTAGATGGAGCAGACTACGTGCGCACAAACCCAAGCGCGCCCGGGCATTGACTCGCTCTTTCTTTTCTGAGACAGCGCAGCCACCACGTAGTGTGTTTCATTACAACATAAGCTTTTCATCACCCGGCTTTGTCCTGAATGAAAGTAATGCTGTGAATTAAAGAAATGACAATATTTTCTATCAGCTTGAAGGTCCAAGAGAAGGGCTCTCAAGCTTGGCAAAAATCAGGCACATCATTCATCATGTCACCCCGCACCTGTGGTCCTGGCATTCAAAGTATACAAACCTATTCTTATTAACCTTAATTATTCAAAAACGACACAATGGCTGAAACAGAGCAGGTTGAAGTCTGTTTATTGGTCGTAAATGTCTCTCTGAAGATCTCCAAGGCTCTTTGTTAGGCCCGCGCGGAGACCGCTCTTCTCCTTTCAGACATGAGTAGCCTTGGACTTTTCAGTTTTCAATCGTAACATCTGCTTAATCGTACGGATCAAAATATGGAGACACCAAACATATGCAATGGAGGATTTGTTAAATCCGGGTAATGAGTTATTAACAAGACGAAACAATGGAGCAGGATGGTGAGGGCCTTATGTTAACGGAGTCACTTTACGAAGCGCCTCGCATTACCCTTTCCTCTAAACCGAGAGAGCGCCAGGTGATGGCGGGGAAATCAATGTGCTTAGAAGGCAGCGCTCGGCCTCTTTTTTCTGCACGTGAAAAATTGGTGGACATAAATTTAATGGCTTGATCAAGACACTGCAATGCGTCTATTGCCCGTGGACTTGGAGCTCAAAACAATACAGTCGGCTGGCTTGCGTTGGCGCCCTAAATCCGGGTGGATCATTGAAAATGTGTTTTATTATTACGCACGTCATGCTTTACTGTTCCCATATTGTGTCAAGACAAAGGCTAATGGTACATTAAAGACAAGACAACCATGCCAACACGTCTTGGAGACGTTGTAGACGGAGACGGGCCTCCCTCTTTGCTTGTTTTAAGCAGCTGCTGTCCAGGACCCAGACGCACAAAAAGAACAAGTTTGAAATACCAGGTGCATCGACGAGCAACTCGACAGGGACGGAGATGTTAAAGTCCTAGCAATAAAGATATCATGGCAATTATCTGCAGACTCAGCACCGTGTAAAACTAGGGGCGCCTGGACAGCCTGTACTTTGGCAACAAAGTCCCCCTACCCGGGGTGCGTGATGAGCCAGGCTTTCTCCAGCACCTGTTAGCCTGTGCCCTCCCGAGGTAATATTTTTGGACAAATAATTAGTGATATATTTGTTACATTGAGGATCACGCTGTACCCCCGGGACGCGACTCGGACGTGGGGGATTTAGTAGAGTTTGAGTACAGGGGAATCAACTGGTGTTTGTTCAATCTGGCAGCTGGCACCCCGATGCCACTGTTGCCATGCACTAATGAAAACGCGCTAGACTCAAAGATTTTCAGTCTTATCCTCCATATTTTTGCAGGGGATAATCCGAATATGAGCAGATTTAACGCTTATGAGAATCTTGATAGGCGTCGTTCCCAGCTTAGTGCGCATCCTAAGATTGTTGACACTGATAGCTATAAACCGTGCGTAATCGTTTCACTTTCTTTAGTAATTAGTCGTGGACTACATGGGGCTCAAAGACGTATGTCGCCGACTACAAATTTATTTTGCAAAAAAAAAAAAAAAAAAAAAAAATATATATATATATATATATATATATATGCCTGCAGTAACGCACGCAGATCATAATTATTATTTATTATTTATTTATAATTTATTTATTTATTTATTTTTACAAACGGCAATACAAATCATTTTAAACATTTATTGAATTCTGTTTGTAGCTTGTTTGAAATCTCAACTGAAATCTGTGGCGAAATAACTTGCGCAACAAGTAGGCAATTCTATTTTGCGTTCCGCACAACATCATTATCTACCCACGGGCATCCACTGTCGCGGACTTCCCAAAAGAGTCCGTGGGACCCTGGAACACATAGGCTAATAACGCGAATAAACCCGACAAGCAATAAATGGTCGCCTTTTAAGCTTTGCCAAGCCAAAACCACTAAGTGACAAAACAGAAACCTGAAAAGATCCAGTGCATCAGCCTTTTTCTTCCGCTCCATCGGCGCTCTTCCAAAAGATGCTTTAAGGGTTTTGTACTGTGCCCCGTTTTCAAACACTCTCTTTCACTACAGCGCGAGGTGCCAAAATACAATGATAGCAGCATTTTTTTGTCTTCCCCTAATCAAATTGAAATGTTATCACGGGCAAATAGTTGAATTCGCCATAAGACGTCTGGGGTCCTTTATCTTAGTTAAGTCTGACTTGGTAACATTAGACTTTCTAATGAGCATAATGGGATTACATGGTTTTAGTCCTGCGCCCTGGATAGCAGAAATCAACGCGTTTAATGAGGCGCTAATACATGGAAAGGTTGAATTATGTCGATCAGTTAAGATTTAATTGTATTCATTAGGGATGTTCACAATGGTGTTTGCGAAATATTGTTGACACTAATTAAACAGTCATCTCCTCATTATAAAATTACATTTAAAAAATGGGGAAATGAATACATGGGTAAGCAGTAAACATTGGTTAATAACAAAAATATACTTATGTAATACAATAATAATAATTCTACTAATTAAATGATTGTCCACAATGTATTGGTATAAGGTGACATAATGAGCAATGCATTATTAAAAAAACTTAGATGTTAAATAATTATTATATAAAATACCTGTAATTCCAGTCTGAGTCTATCCGTGATATTAGCTTCCAGTCGCTCTTCTTGAGTTTACTTTGGACATGTGGACATGGGCATGTGTTTGGGCTACCTCTTAATAACTGCGAGAGCTGACGTAGAGACAACTGGGTACACAGAACACGAGTGGATACCACGGGAAAATCTAGCCTCGGAGCACCTGCAGTGTACCCAGGCCAACTGCCCAAGGCAAAGGAAACGTCATGCCTCTTTTACCAATTTAGAGCCACACTTTAAAACATACTCCTTCCTCTCCTGTTTCGTTATATATTTATTTTTCACCCAAACTGTCAGATTCACAGCAAGGGTCCGTCAGATTTCCATAATGATAAATAGTGACATCTTTCAGCTGTCGTTCTGCACTATATCCAGAGCTTCACACCTCACATTAAAGTATCTATTCAGAAATCACGTTTTAGTTACAGTTAATCGCACGATTTGACTCTATTCATAGGCAAAGAATAAAAGATGACCCGTCTACGAGATATATCGTCATATACTGACGCTACGATTGGAATTATGTATACCATGTGATGCATGTTTGCCTAAATTAATGTCATTTTGATACGTTATTGTTGAGCTTTGAGGAAACAAACAATAGTGCTGTCCATATGTTCCTAGGAATTGTTTTATATAGGCTTGTTGTGGGTTCATTGAAAAATTCGAACACAAGAGAGTGAGATATTTGACAAATTTATTGAGTCATCATAGTATAAATATAGACGATTTTCGTGTTTCCGTTTGTATAAAAATATGTTTTGTTTGACATAAAATCCTTATTAAATTAGAAAAATATATTACAGCACAATTAAGCAATTAAATACGACACAAAATGATTGCCAGAGGCCTTCTCTTCAATTCAGACTGAAAAGCTGAAAACACAGATAGTAACAATAATACATTACAAATAAACAAAACATGGATATATCCATACAATTCAGTTGTACACAATGTGTATACAGAATAATAACGGCACTGCCTTAGGAAATAAAGTTAAAGGGGGGTTCGTTCTCAATGTTGTTGATGGATGATTTTAAGTGCAACTTTCGTGGGTCCTCTGGTGTCCAGACCTTCGCTGTTCTAATGACGTTCTGATCTTTTAACTGCTTCTCATCAGTCCATGACAGAGAGTGTCCGGCGAGAGGAGGCAAACCGTAGTCTGGGTCATTTGGAGATGGGGATCCTGGAAAAAAAAGCGAGAATTGTTTAATAATCATACTATTATTAATATTTAAAAAGCTAATAATAAATAAATAAAGATATACATACTTGTTCCTCTGTGGCAAATGATGACTTTCTTGGGTTGGTTTAAAGTATCACTGTGAGGGTTCCGGATCGGCATGTCGGACTGCACAAGTTCTGCAAGGAAGTTTATGTAGCCGATTGCCAGGCGTAAAGTGTCAACTTTCGAAAGTCTCTTCTCGTATGGCAGAGTAGGAATGTGAGATCGCAGTCCCTCGAAAGCATCGTTAATGGACTGCATCCTCCGTCTCTCCCGGACGTTGGCAGCTTGACGCAAGTGTTGCATCTCCGCTTCGGATCTCATCCGCCTCCGCCTCTTCAGCAAGGGACCGTCTCTGTGCGGGGACAGTTCCGAGGTGCTGTCAGCGCATCCGTACGAGAAAGTCGAAGACGACGAGGAAAAAGAGAAGTTACCAACGTCACAGTAATCTCCGTCCTGCGATATCCGACTGTCCTTATAATATTCTTGGATTTGACTGGTGAGGAAATCAACGTCCTCATCCAAAAAGTCGTCTGTGTCCAAGTGGTCCCTCGACGAGTGGTCCGTGAAGAAGTCATCGTCGTCGAAATAAGGGGAGGAGAAGGAGTCTAAACCTGTGAATGGATCCAACACAGTGTCCATTTTTTGTGCTGTGTTGGTGTTGCCCAGTAACAACAATCGCCGACTCTTCGATCTTTCCTCTTGATGCTCAAGAGTTGGTTCAGTTTGAAAGGCGGCACGCGAGGACTCTTATAACTACATCCATAGTCGCGTGCCATTGACCGTAAGCGCCAACCAATCAGCGCTAAGCATCCCCAGCGCCCGCTGCTGAGGCAGCTCACCTTAGGATAAGGCATGTTTACAGGCCACCCCCCCAGTACACGCCCCCTGAGCCCAAAACACCGAGACAGGACATGCTCCTAAATTGTCGACAAAGCGACTGCCTCTATTGACAACTGTATCAGAAATAGTGTCCCCGTCAGTGGCCTTATTCAAACATGAATAAATAAATTATATATTTCTTATTGATTTCTTTTTGTTTTTAAATCCTTTTGCATCGTACC
>JAUMHQ010000046.1:5404562-5422829 GCA_032361165.1 Enteromius paludinosus | reverse complement strand
CATATATATATAGTTATTTTTGCTTTCAATAAGGTCTTTATGATGTAAAATTTTTGATACCATGGATGAAAATTTCACAATTCTTGTCACCAGTGTCAATATAAAAAAAAACAAAAAAAAAAAATACTCAAGCCATCTGAAGATACGTAAACAGTCAGCAATTAAATACAAATAAATAAAAAATGCTACACTGCATAAAGTAATCATGTCGAAATAAAACAACCTGCTGTTTGATTCACATGAATGAAGAAACATATGTAGAGTCAGATGTCAGCCAAGAAGCCAGAACAGATAAGTGTCTGTATTTAACCATTCAAGGGCTTTGAAGTGGCAAAAATAACTCAATACTTCCATCCTCTATGTCTCTCTGACAGTTTACGGATATAACTGAATGGGTCCTCTTTCACTACTGATTTGTTTATATCCACCCCTAACTGCTAGAGTGCACTGCAAGATGATATATAGAACTATAGAATGAACAATATGACAATAGATGGACAGACCACATGATAATGTACTTGCAGTCTGACCTGTGCTGCTCTGGATGGTTCTGACAGTAGTGGTGGTCCTTGGTGGGGAGGCTGGGAGCAAAGGCCCGTCATCGTCCTGTGAGCAACCCTGGTCGATGGCACGCACGTAACTGTGACTCCTCATGCGGAAGCACCCAGGCATGGGCAGGTCCAGGGCGTCCACTGCCTGTGACTCCATTTCACTGAACACACTCTCACACACTGCCTCGATCTGCCCGTTAACCTCAACCTCGCTCACCTGCAGGCAGAGAAGAAGAGAGGAGAGATGCAGAAGGAAAGGAAAGACAAGAAATGAAAATTAGAAGAGGACTGTCAAGAGAAACAGACAGGGTGGATGTCCGGGAAAAGAGCAGTCCAATGAGCTTCAAGACCCACTTACCATGGGGCACTGGACTGAATATAGGGGTGAAAGGGAAAAACAAAGCCTGCAGAGACTGCAGAGATGTCATTAGGTGCAGGTAAAACACACAAGGCAGCAGCAAGAGGAGAAAGAGTCAAAAAAAGAAACACAAGTGAGGCTTGAAGGACCGTTTCACGGGATAAATGAGGGTGCAAGCCACACCAGCAGGGAGGAACTCCTCAAGTGGGGTTTATTGATAAGGTGAAAGACAGCGAGACAGTGCCAGGATCAACATGTTCATTAGTGTTGATCGTAACAGAAACTGAGGGTGAACAAGAATGGGTGGTTAATGAAGATGTGAATAGGGTGGAAGTGTGGGAAGAGGATTTTAGAAAGAGTGGGTGTTTTGGACAAGGTCTACAGCTTGAAACTCTGTCCCAATCACTCGTGAGAGCTAGATGGGTATGTTATTATTTACTAACTGTTACGTGTCTATAAAGTCTTTACAGGAAGGTTTGAAGCATTTCTAATGCTAATAGTCCTGGTTTATTTAGTTTTTTGAGCTTCCATCAAAGAGCACATGCCGTCTCAGAGTCAACGTTGGCGCCAAATGACAATGATGTAATGCTTGCCATTTTGTAATTAGCATGACAAATCAGTGCTCGGGGACTAAGTGTGCCTAAGATGAATGAGTAACTGTCTGATGAATGCCATCCCAGTTCTACAAAACATGGAGCATGTTAGTCGGTTAGACGTATACATCTGTGATTGAACAATGTTTATGGTGATGGCCCAAATTCATCTCTCCGGTGGTTGAATCGCAGGTAGATTTTTTGGATTTTAACTGAACTTGCTTGACTAACCTGAAAAGATATTAACCCCGCTGTGACGGTGTGTTTGGGGGTGAGCACAAACCTGGCTGATGGTGCTCATAGCCCTCATGTAGCTCTCGTTGCGCGAGCGGTATTGGGGAGAGGCTAGCAGAGCTTTGGGGTCCAGGGTGTCCAGGCTCCTATTGATGGAAACTTCACTCACCGCCCGCAAGTAGCTGTGACTCCGGATCTGAAGTTTTGGAGAGTGTTCTGTGGAGATACTGTACATGGAGGAAAAAACAAGAGATATTTATTTATTTGCCGAAAGAGAAAAATGTAGCACCTGCCTATTTTGTTATTTAATGAATTAAAAATCATTTGAGATAATAATTAATAATGGTAATTATTATTATGTGTAGATAGATTACATAATTTTACATCAAATAACAACAACAACAATATTAATAATAATATATAAAAACAAAACATTTTATAAAGCATATTAAAAAGTTTATATTTTTTGAAATATTTTTATTGAATTAATATATTCTTGGGTTACATTTATGGTATCCATTAAGAGACTAAAAGATTAAAAGAAATGTGTAAGCACATCTTTTGCAAGAATTGTAAAAATGGTAATATTAATAATATATTTGATGCATATTAGACATACACAATTTAGTGTGCAAATTCCCTCCATGTAAATACATTATTAAATGACAATAAAATAGAAATAAATGTTTTTTATTTTTTTTGCAAAAACACACATTTAAATAAATATGGGTGCTCTGGTTATTCTTCTGTGGATGGCATGATGCAAACTGAAAGCCACATACAATTTCCTCCAAGCATATGTGTAGCATGTTCTCTGAAGTCCAGTGCACAGCAGCCTACATTATGGATGTGGCTCTTTAAATAGATAAAGCGACGGCTCCATCAGGTCGCTCAGGCATAAAGCAGGTGGGGTGAGCGTGGCACACGGGCAAGGAGAGAAACAGCTAAACTCACTTAAGGCCACCCACGCAGCCCAGCACACACATGCCCGACGCTCGCGCTGACACTTTGCTGACAAGCAGACACCTTGCATCCGCATCAGCAGTATGGGAATTAGTGGGAGCTCCAGCATTGGCGTAGATCTCCCACCCTCCATCTGCATGGCTTCACACACACATAATAAATGAAAACAGCAACTCCTCGCGGAACGGTACGGTCCAAAACGCCCCAGGGCATCTCTCTACACTACTGGAGAACATAATGGCTAAACTTCACAAGAAGTGCTCCGGGGGGGCCGCATCCCCCCCCCCATGGTGAACCTGGCTTTGGGGAACCGGTTATGCATGATGTCATCGTTGCGGAATAAGCCGATAAGTTTCCGCCTCGCTGTCGCGGTTGTCTCGACGGATTGGTCGCTGTGCGGTTGTTAATTATGTCAGCCATTCACAATGCAGCGCTGTACCTCACATACTTTCTGCTGCAGTGGCAGCTCCCCGAGGCATCTAAGACTGTCTATTTTCATGCTTCACAAAGGAATTGTATCTGATGACTAATGTACATGCGAGTTATTCGGTCTTCTGAGCTATAAAATAAGCAGCTCAACTCCTACTTAATATAAAGAATGAGCTCGATAAATATAGACATCAAACACTCACTTAGTATTATTAATCATAAGCAGACAAAGTTAAAGGTCAAAGCACTGTCCCCTGGCATATAATCAGGGCATTAGTTGGTTGGAAGGATTGCGACTGTACTCTGAAGCAAACAAACCTCCCTTGCACATGCAGATGTAAAACTGGCATTTGAAGCTTTTCTTTGTCAATAAACAGATAAAACCATCAAAATGCGGGATTGAGGAAATTCCACAAGATGAAATATTTATGAGTGTTCATAATTCCAGAACAGTATTACAAATCTGCAAATCCTCCAATCCTTGTCTGGGCTTTCCACTGCGCTCAGAGTGGAATCTCGGAGCACTTTCGTAGAGCTTGAGCAGATATCAATCTAAAATTGAACCAAAGAAATTACACTGCTGTCTTGTCAATCCTACAAGTCAGACAGTGTTAATCTCAGCAACCAAATTACTGGGGAAAATGTTAACAAAGGATTTTCGGTTTTCGCTGATGAAAATGAGACGAACATTCTGTATCAAGTATCTTAAAGTATAGAGTTTAGGATATATAGTAAATAAATCATATACTATGTATGTGTGTACTGTATATATATATATATATATATATAAACAGTGTATGTCTGCATATATGAATTAAAATGTGTTTTTGTCAACTCAAATTTAGATACAAACCTATACAATTATTATACGATACTATAAAATGTAAAAAAAAAAAAACAGTAAAAATAAAATATTAAAATGTCACATGTGATTTTTGTGATTAATATGTGAACAAATTATGAAATGAAATACTATACTAAATTGAATGGATCTTTGTCAAAAAAAAGCAACAAAAAAAATTAGTACTGCACATTAGACTCCAGAAAGAAAACAACAGAACGAGAACGGATACAATAATGAGAACAAACAATTGATTTAATGAACTCAACCCACCAAAGACCATTCGATGCAACCTCTTTAGACGTATTACAGCACAAATCAGTTACTATGGCAACCCCACAATGACTTACCTAAACGTAAACCAACCCCCGCTCAGACACACACACACACACACACACACACACACAAAATGTACTTGCATGTGCTGTGATGTGCTGGACTCTTTAAAACCACAGCGATGCAGTCATTTTATATATTAAGCCTGCTAAATTTATCAGTGGAAAACCTGTAAAGTCAATTAATGCTCAGAATAACTGACGAGCTCCTGCTGCTTACAAGACCTCAGTCAACTGGCATGGGAGAGTGTTTTACAACACACAAGCTTTTAAGGAAGTCTCTGGGCTAATTAGAGTAATTACTTGTACCTTTGCCACTGGAGTGGCGTGCCATATTGTCCTTCCTTAATTAAATCCGCACTCTGCTCCTGACCGGCTGGAATAATGGTGTTGTGTTACTGTGGAGACGCTGACAGATATCTCCGCTGTGGGAAGCATGTCTTTCTGACCATCTAATCTCGCACCCTTCAATGTGTCCGTGTGGATCCTTTATGGGTTCTGCTCGTCAAGCTGTGCTAGGAGCCCCAAGTCATACAGCAGGTTGGTAATTAGCGCTGAGCTGAACCCTGGCTGATTAGCCACTCATTACTCAGCAGTAACAGAAAAGCCTGGTGACCTACATGAACAGGAGTCAGGAGCCCATGGGGAAGCAGGGCATTGAGGTACAACAGTCCAGCCCAATCAATCTGACCTCAGAGCTGGACCAAACCAAAAGAAGAACACAAAGAACACATTTCCGAGTGGTAGTCAAAGGGCACTAATGCCCAGTTTGAGGTTAACGTTTCGCTTAAACTTTAAATTAAACGTAATATCTCTCAAATCCAACAGCAGTCATTTGATATTATTTAATTTATACAACAGTGAGTCTTTGACGCCCCTCTGGATAGACTGCTAATGGATTTTCAATTTGAATCGCAAAGACATGATTAATTTGAACTGCGCACCGACCTAGAAGGCAAAAGCTTTTGTATATCACATTCAGGTTCTTAGCAAATGCTTTCCTAACAAAGCAATATACTGCATAAAGTAGTACTACATAAAAAAGCAATAGAAATAGCAAAATAGAGAAAAAGACTGGACTCTGTTCATTTGAATCAAAGATTTTTTTTTTTCGCTCAAAGGGAAAGAACAGTAAGAAGATAAAAAAAAACAAAAAACTCCATCTGTATGGAACTATATGTATATATAGTTCCATACAGATGGAGTTTTTTTTTTGTATGTATGTATGTATGTATGTATTTCTGTCAGGAAAACTATCATCAAGGATGAGTGACAATTTGCATATAGCTTGGATTGGCGGTATGGTTCTGTTCTTGGCAAGACTGAGCAATGTGAAAAATACTGAAGGACCTTATGTCCTTATATAGGTGTCGTAACCCTATAGGTAGATAGGGATCAGCTGAAAGTCAGCTGATGCAAGATTGACAAACATGACCTGCCAGAACTAATGCTACGCTTCATATATATATATATATATATATATATATATATATACACACACATATAAAGCACAGGAAATGGCAAAAATCTAAAAAAAAAAAAACCACTTAGCTGCATTTCCATAACCCTTTAAATTGTGCAAATTGAAATTGGTATATTTTTCAAAACTGCAATGGAAACAGGTATTTTCACATTTACAGGTCACTTGGCATATGTAAAATTCACATGAACTTTCTTCTCTATACTACACCTCTTATGTGGTTGCTCTCAAGTATATGGGGCTTTCCTTGCCATTAATTCTTAAATCATTTGCTCTGCGGATGTTTGCGGAACAAATCTGTAATGGAAATGCATTGCTGCTATGTGCTATTGTAGTTTTATTAATATTTCAATTTTTTTCAATTCAGTTTTTCTGAGTTTGATTTCATTCTTATTTTCCTATCTTTATTTGAGAAGAAAAAAATAAAAGGAATGTTTTACGGGCATCACAGGAAAACGACAAAAGCCTGACTAAAATGACATGTCCTCCCATAAAAACTGCTGAAATAAATGAGAACCCAAAACAACAGAGAACTGCGTCTCAGACAAATTAATATCTTGACTAGAAAAACAGACTCTCCCTGCACCTCTCCATAGGGAGATGAGTGCAGCACAGCAGATAAAACAGACAGTTAATAAACTCGTCACTCAAAGCTACATGGTAACAGATCTGCATGCTTGGCAGGTGTTAAAGGTGTTGACTACAGCACTGGTGCGCTTTAAAATGGGGATTGGACAGGCAGAGGATTTCGAGCTGTTAGGTGGCCAGCTGGATGATTATTACGTGGCTAAAGTACAGTCATTCTTTAAGAGATGCCAAGCTAACGCAGAAGAACATGGTTAGAGATGTTGGCCAAATCAAACACTTTGATGCTTACTTTTATTTCGCTTTACTTGCAGTTTAAGTAACACATGCATTATAATATGAAATCTCTTATAACAAAAAATAAATAAACGTAAACTGAAAATCAATAACCACTTACTGAATCAATTCAAATGATATAATAACTGCCATCAATGCAGTTCAGATGTTTTTATTTTGAAGGTGTTGGATAAGTGAATCTACTAATCCAAATATCAACACAACAGGATTACATACATCTTTTGCTTATTGGTTATTGTTGAATAATATTTGTTAATAATCTTTTTGTCCCAATTCCACAACAAATCTGTCATACTGGTTATGGGAACAGCTTTCAGGTGATCAGTAAGTCATTTGATTCAGCAAATCATTCACACGACTAATCGATTTAGCTTGTTCAAAAGATAAATCAATAACTCAAGAGTGAAATTTAGTTGGACTTCCAAACTGGTTTAAATGAGTCATTACAAAGCTAGTCTTGAATCAGCCATTACTAGATGAAATTGCAGCACACAATCGCTGATCAATTTAGTAGTTCATTATCTGAAAATAGCCATATTTCTCACAGCTTCTCAGAGAAGTAGTAAAGTTCAGAACGGAAGATCTAAACCGTATGTCAGGACTGAGCTGCCTGTTTCATAAAAGAAAATAGGTGGGCAATCTACCAGTATTATATATGTGACCCCTTTCATTTAGCTCATTACCCCAACAATTTTCAATTGTGTTCATACTGAGAAAAAAAAAACTGATTATTTCATGCTAACAAACAGTAAACAATCATTGCATATATAATTTATTTTAATTGAAAAATGAAATTCTATAACAATTAATTGAATTATTGAATTAATAATATTTTTTTTCTTCCAAATTTTTAGAACATAAAAACTTTTTTTAAAGAATTAACTGCACACATATGACTGCATCATACATGATTCTGTACATGGCAAACAATCCAAACAGTGTTCATTTAGTAACCTTTGCTTTTTTTTATGTATAATTTGTAAGGTCAGTCATTAGTATAGTTTTGTTTTCATTTTAATTTAATTTAAAGGTTTAATTTTCCCCCCTTAAATAAATACGTTTTTAATATTCATATTTAAATCTTTTATTTACGTTGAAGTTAAACTAAAATAAAATGATATATAACGACTTTTTAAAATATTTTATTTTATTTCAGGTAGCATTTATTTTATTTAAAGTAAAAAAAGTGTAAAAAATAAATAAATAAATAAACACACTTTTCCACTACAAATATGAATACAAACAACACAATGGATCTAAATCCTAAACTTACTTTAGAGTGGTCATCTCTGTGAGTGATGGCTGGGTGGCTTTGAGGTAGCTGGCCCGTCGTGCCTGCATCTTGGGCGAGGGTTTAGGGCTGCCGTCCGAGTCGCCGCTGTCATCCTCCGCCATGGCTTTGACGTAACTCCCGCTGCGCATGCGTCTGCATGGGATATCCTCATCTTTCCCCAGTGGAAAGCCTCCCCACTCGTCTTGAGGGACCTGAGGGGTCAGAGGTGACACTGTGTCATGAACCTCTTCTGAAAGGTGCATGTCACCGTCCAAACTGCCTCCCATGTGCTCCGCTCCACAAATCACCCATACACACACACACACACACTCTCATTCCCACTTCCTCTCTTTGAGCCGGCCGAGATAATTAATGAGGCTGCCGGTGTGAGCTTGCATGATTACACTAACGACGCCTCCCTGGGTAGTTAAGCATCTGTCTTAGTGCAGCTCTCCCAGGGCAAACTCTCATCAATAGGACTCTCTGAAAGCATGAGAAGTTGGACTGCATTTTCAAGAGAGAGGAACAACTCAGACTGACAAAAGGGAAAAGCTTTCATTTTCAACTACTTGCTTTTATGATAATCAAATGCTAATAATCTAATTGAAATAAAGACTTGGCAAATGCTTATTAGGATTACATAAAGGCGTGTCTGATGTTATAAAATTAGAATTTTATGAATCCACTACTTCGAGGACCATTTCTGCACAATGACACAGGCTCAATTTCCAATATTATATAGCTACATGTTTCCTTTTCTAATAAATAAAGTACAACTTAAACTTTATGCCAGCAGATGTAGAAGCAGGACCTCATTTGGCCAAAATATCTGCCAGTATGTTATAAATATCATTGTTCAGCACATACATAAACACTAATAATTAATTTTCATTGAGTTTACATTCACAGAAGTCTGTAAGACTAGGTGGTACTTTTATCATATAACAACAAGGATCCACAGCATTAGTTCCATTGTTTAAATGACTCACAAAAACATTAAACTAAATAAATAAATTAATAAAAAAACAAAAACAAAAAGGATTTACTAATTACTAAAGTTGGATAAATAACAGTATGTCAGGAAAATAACTGGACCGTGCTTGGTCTATTTTTATATATATATTATTAATTATTATGTGGATCTGGGAACATCCAGCCTTGCTCAATAGAACACTGTTTCCATGCAAAAATCAATTCAAAGTGTCAGAATTTGAGCATGTAAATTACTAAGGCCATAGAAAACTCCTGCTAACAGAGAGTACAGCTGTGTGTATGCAGCATGCATCACTTTGCACAAATTTTAAGGTTTGGAAAGAGATTCTTGGCTGGCATCGAGAGAAAATCCCACTTTAAAGAATTTCACTGTGATTATATGAATCAGCGCAGGGCTTGCGTTACTGGGGAAACGGCTGGCCATGACGTCAGGAAGTGTATAAAAGGCAGTCAAAGGAAGAATGACTCCAGTAACACCGGTGCTTTGCCCACACACACCTGACAAACACAAAAACTTCCTTCAAACATACCACCAACACCCACACAAGCCTTTAGTCAAATCGAATCTGATGAGCAGAAAATTAAGATAAATCCTGCTGAGTAGATCTGGGTACAAGACTCAGAGTCCTCACAGCAGACTGGGCCTCATTTCAAGGGATGAAAGACTGTGTCCCACATGAGAGCTACCATTTGCTTCCCTTAACAGAGTTTCAGCTAATACAGTATCTTTAGGTGCTTATTCTTGCTCCATAACGCATTTAAAAAATGCAGTAATGTAATGCAATGTTGGCTGCTAGCTAGAGCTTTCTCCAGACAAGAACTGTGTGACTTTTTTATTAAGTGTTTTCTATACCTTTATTTCGATAGGAAAGTAAGTGAACAGGAAGCGAAGT
This sequence comes from Enteromius paludinosus, assembly GCA_032361165.1. Lineage (NCBI taxonomy): Eukaryota > Metazoa > Chordata > Actinopteri > Cypriniformes > Cyprinidae > Enteromius > Enteromius paludinosus. The sequence continues at coordinate 5,413,004 of JAUMHQ010000046.1, read as the reverse complement.
GGGGGAGGGAGAGACTGAGAGAGAGAAAAAGAAAGAGTGAGAGAACAAGAAAGAGACAGGGACGGAACCGGAAGGTCCGCAAACCAGGACTCTAACTCGAGAGCTTAATCAAAATAACATTTATATATGTGTTAATATATATGTATAAATATATGTGTTCCCTTTCAGTCAGTCACTATGACGTTACATCATTGACTGACGTCATGGGGTCCCACCTGGGAGACCAATCGACTCTAAATTTTGGAGAAAAAACCAATGGGAATTGGCCAGTGGATTTTGCATGCGAAGCCACTCCCCCGGACATCCGGGTATAAAAGATGGCTGTGCACAAACCACCACTGGAGAACAAAGAAAACTTACCTGCTGTAGAAGAGCCCTTGACCGGTGTGTCCTGCACCTTAGCGGAGAAGGCTACACTGAAGCCGTGTGGCGGTCCTCCCCTTGGCAGTCCCGGTCCACTAAAAGAGCAAAATTTCGAACAGCTACATGGTCGTCGAGCATGTCCTCCGGGATGACGCTCCGACTGTGTGTTTCTGGGTGCGGAAGTTTCCTCACTTCTGATGACGGCCACGAGTGCTGTCTTATGTGACTGGGCCTCAGTCACGCTAAGACGGCTTTCACGGATGGTTTATGTGCTCACTGTGAGCGCATGTCCATGGCTTTGCTTAGATCACGGCTTTCTTTTATTAGAAGGCCCACTTCGTCCACTACCCCTTCCGGTTCAGCGGGCCGTAAAGGTGTCCCGCGGTGGCTGCGGCCATGCTCCTCAGAGCGCTCAAGGATGGATGATTGAGTGGAGGTCCCCCACACAAATTGTGCTGTTGCGGTGCACTTGTGCACACAAAACGCTGCCATCTGGAGAAACCGCCTGTGTCTCCCGTCCAAAGCCTGTAAGCTGTCGTCAGCTCTCGCTGGCAAAGCATACAATGCTGCGGGCCAGGCCGCTTCAGCCCCGCATGTCATGGCTATCCTGCAGGTCCACCAGACCAAGGCACTAAAAGAACTGCACAAGGGTAGTTCTGACCGTAGCCTGATGCAGGAACTACGCACGGTAAATGACTTTGCCCTATGGGCGATGAAGGTCACGGCGCAGGCCCTCATTCAGGTGATGTTTACCATGGTGGTCCAAGAGCACCATCTCTGCAGGAGCACCCTGGTTTTCTCGACGCATCTGTCTCCCAGGCCAGCCTCTTCGGCGACACTGTCAAGAACCTCGCCCAACAGTTCAGGGTGTTAACCCTGAAATGCATCCTCTCTTGCGTTCGTCACCAGGATTGGTTTGCAGCCATCGACCTAAAGGACGCGTACTTTAGCGTCTCAATTTTGCCTCGACACAGACCGTTTCTGCAATTTGCTTTCGAGAGTCAGGCGTATCAGTACAAAGTCCTCCCCTTTGGGCTGGCCCTGCTTCCCTGCGCCTTTACCAAGGTAGCGGAGGGAGCCTTGACCCTTTTGTGGGTGAAGGGTATCTGCGTTCTCAACTCTCTCGATGACTGGCTAATACTAGCTGAGTAGAAGATCTGCTGTGCAAGCACATGGTGCTTCGGCATCTCAGCCGACTGGTGCTTTGGGTCAATCGGGAAAAGAGCAATCTCTTTTCTCAGCATGGAGCTGGACTTGGTCAACATGACCGCTCGTTTCACACACGAATGGTCACGGTCAATATTGAAATATCGAGTCGAGCTGAGGTTTTTGTCTTTAAAAACCTCGCTCCTGGTTGTGCTCACCTCCATGAAGAGGATTGGAAACCTGCACACATTTTCGGTCCCATTTCATCTGACACGCCGTTATTCAGGTTGCCAGCATTTGGGCCTCCTACGTGACGCAGTTCGGGCTGTGGCATTTTTCATACGGACCCCATATAGTCAGTCAATGACATACCGTCAAAGTGACTGACTGAAAGGGAACGTCTTGGTTAGGTAACCTTCGTTCCCTGGAGGGGGGAACAGAGACGTTACGTCCCTCTGGCCACAGGCTGGACTGTGCTGGAGAGTCGGTTGCGATCGGCTCCTCAGCAGGAAGGTAATGGTGGTTTGCCTGCCGCCATCTTATATACCCGGATTTCCAGGGGAGTGGCTTCACATGCAAAATTCACCAGCCAATTCCCATTGGTGTTTTCTCCAAAAGAGCATGGTCTCCCAGGTCGGACCCCATAACGTCAGTGCACAGTAGACCAATCACAAAAGACTGGGCCATCTGACCAATCAGAGCTAAGTAGGCTCACGGAAAGGTGGGGTTTAGTGAGAATAACTCTTAAAACTACTTTGAACTAATCGTTTAAGAATCACTGTAAAATGAAGTGATAATAAATGCATATTTTGAGAAAATGAAAGCGTTTTTCCACCTTCCATGCACGTAACCCTATTGTAGGAGACTCCCAAAAAATATTAGGAGCCTTAAAAACTGCTTAATAGGGGAACTTTAAATAATTTATAAACAGCGTGCATGAATCACCGCCCACTGCACAGCTGACACAGGAATTCTGACTGGAATAATAGAGGCAGGGTTGCGTTGTCACTAAAGTTCATAAACTACATTTCTTTTTTAAAGTCTTGCCAGTGTTTACAAATCTTGCAAAATGCCAGGCTTTCTGCAATCAGAGGCACATTTAAAACTGAAATATAATTTGATTTCATTCATGTTTACCCTTCTGAATTACAATCTTCCATCAAAATGATTTTTTGACATTGAATTATTCCAGCTGTTTGGACAAAAGGATATATATATAATCTGCCTCCTGCAGTATCTAGCCTAGTGGCCAGGTCGACTTCTTTAAGTTTACAGACATGACGTAGTGATGTCTGTAGATGATCAAATTTCTTGCCAAAATCTACCCATTCCACTCAAATTAGTAAAAACATTATAAGGTAACCATTGTGAATCATGCTAAAACAAGGTGACAGTTTTCGAATACTGGCTGGTTATGTACAGTACTTTTGCTTAAATATAGATTTTGGATCATTTTAAACCAAAAAAATTACGGTAGCTTTAAATATTAATAATACCATTTGTTTCATATTTTTTTTATCTTATTATTATCACAAATAATAATAATGCTAATTAATTTCATTATTACAGTATGTCATACTGATACATGAAGTAAAGTTTTTTTTGGTCATACTGTGCATCTCTATAAACAATTGAACCTGGAGTTTTATTTTAGAAAGAAATAATCTAATCTAAAATTTTAAGAATCACTGAAAACACTTTTACTGTGATCCTCCTCAATGCGTACACACACATAGACACACAGAAGTACTCCCTAAAAGAACAATCACGAAACCCTAAATGTCCGTATAAAATTTACAACATCAACATCACAATTCTAACTTGATATCGACAGCAACTAACAACTTGCTAAACATCTAAAGAATCTTTCCACAAACCTTTAGAACAAGAACAGCACAGTGCAATGCCCTGTCACTCACGGTTACTATGGCAACTGGCATCCAGATTTAGCCCTAAAGAAAGATGCCAATTATTCTTTGTATTGACAGAGCATGATAGAGAACATGTGAGACATCCTGCCAGCTCAATTTAGCCTCTGAATTAGTATGTGGCTGCCCACGTGCAAACTCTGATTCACAATACGCTGCAGGTGGTCTTAAGATCTTCTCTAGTTTGCTCGTTTAATACATGTATAACGTAATGGGCTACCTCATTTGTCTGTTCACTTGGACTATGGGGACTGTGCAGCCTTACGTATAAAAGGAATAGGAAAAACTTTACATATTACCTAATGTTATACCTCTTACTATTACACTTTGTTGCATGTTCTTGGGGGTAGGGGTTATGTACATTTTATGTAAAGCTGATTCTAATCCTTACCAGCTGTTTGTTGTAGGTCTGTAAAAGAAAATATATCCCCCTTGTGTAGTATATTTTGTTTAAGCTAACCTTGATAACCAATTTTTGTTCATTTTAACCAAAACAGTACACACTGCAGCTTTAGCAAAATGTTTTGCACCTTGGTTTCTTTAAATTGCGTTTTAGAGTGAATTGCTCTTCTTGTCACTTTAACTCAACTTCATGAGGAATTAAAATTCACACTGATGAATGGAAAGGGAGCCAGTTATTCACTTCTGAACTTTGCAGCGCTCAGTTGCATATGGTGTATGCTAAGCTAGCAGGCTAATCAGCTAACAGCATGCTAAGCTAGCATGTAACCATTCATGACACCAATTATAATGGATGTAGTCTATCCTCTTCATACACATCTACAATAACAGCACTCATCCAATTCCACCACCTACACAGACACGCACATACAAACTCACACAGAACCCAACAAAATAAGAACTTGGTAAAAACATTGGTTAAAAAAAAGTGATTTTCAGGTATAGAGAGGAAAATAATACCAGTCAGAGATTGAATGGATCCAAACAGATGCTTGTCAGCTAAACAGAAAGTAAGGCAGCTAGTGGGTTGCACTTACTTCTCGGCAGAACTCAAATCAAAACTGGAGGCTCTCTCCAGTGGTGGAGTAAGAAGAGGAGGGGTGGTGGAAAGGTGGAGGTGGGTTAGGTGAGCATGTGGGTGTAGGGGAGAATTGAAAGGCATTTTGCATACCTGCAAGAATTGGCATGAACGCTCCTGCTGACAAGCCTCTGCTTTCACTAGAGCCTTATCTACATTTACCGAGGCCTTCTGGTAGACTTGACGTGCTCTGCTCACCGTGAGAGAGGACGACCACGAGCTCTTCTTCACGAGCTGTGACGCGTCCACGCTCAGCGGGATGCCTGTGCACGTCGAGCACTTGCCCAAATCATTGCTGCTGCGGGAGTTTTTAAGTGCCTGGTCATTGATGGTGTTGTAGGCTTCCAAGAAGTACTGCGACTGTGACTTATCCGGGTGACGGCCCATGGTCATGACGCCTGGTGGTCCATGGTGAAACAGGCAGGCCTCACGTTCCAATTCATCCGAGCTCCAGTAGCCAGAAGGTGGTGTCCTGTTCTTGGGTTCAGCCGACTTGCAGCGCTCCCGGCTCTTGCTGCGCTTCCGGTGCCGAATAGCAGGGGGTTCTCCGTCTGGGCTGGCCTTGCCTCCGTTGATGCTGCCCTTGCCATGGCCGTGACCATGGTGTGGGCCCTCTAGTGAGTGGGACTTGGTGAAAAGCTTCTGAACGGAGTGCACGAGGTGCCGGATTCGGCCAGGGCTGTCGCTCCGTTGCTCCAAGGCTGCGGCTGCACGCTTGTACTGCAGCGTGTGATAGCCGTCACGAGGCACTGGGAGTTGCCGGTCAAACTGATCCAACAGGGAGACTGGGAGACGCTGTTGACCCTTGTTGGCTGGAACTCCTCCTCCGGTGTAGGGAACCACAGCGGTCTCATCCTTCAGCTCGTGCTGTGAGCTGTAGTGTCGGCGGGGGAAGGTCCCGTAAGGCACCACGCAGTCGGGTTGGTAGGGGCTTCTCTGGGAGTAGTAAGAGTGGTCGACCGGGTGGGGGTTGTCGATCTGGCTGATGAGGTAGGGCTTGTGATCCAAGTGGTGACCCATGGAGTCAAATGAGGGGTCACAGGTCACCACGTGGTGGTGGCTGCGGCTGCTGGATAAGCCTTTCATCACAGAGATGGAATCATCCAGCGAGGGTCGGAGGCATCCACGCACAGTATGGCTCCAAAGTGACCTGACGGTCTGCAGGGAACACATAGAAAAACATAAATGACCATGAGCTAAATGTGCTAATGTTTTCATGTTTTGCTATGTGGGTCAATAATAGGATACTATTTTCTTTTTTTCACAGATCTATTAATTTATTTAAAAATACAATTCACAGATGTAGTGACCTGAATATACCTCAGATCTGAACTTTGAATTCTGACTTTGAATATTTACAGAAGTGTCCATATTTAAATGTAAAGAAAAAACACTTTTGCTGATTGAGGTAAATGGAAGTGCCAGTGGATGTTGTAAGATGTATATGCTGCACAGAAATGTAGGCGCAAAGGACAACGTTTCTGACTTCAGCAAAATAAAACCAGTTTCCTCGTCATTCACCAAGACTGTATCCGTGTGCCACAGTGAGCAGAAGTAAAAAAAAAAATGTTTTTTTTGTTTATGTTTGATGGATATTTATCTTACTATATTCCTTTAAGCACCCTGGATCCATGTGAGGGACATTTTATTAAGGATGTGCATACTTTATTTACCGTCTTCCGAAGTGTATACAGCAAACACCTGTTTAGTCCAATGGAACGGCTTAGAGGGGTGTGGACAGTTTTTAATATATTCATCTGCAATAAGAAAGTCACATACACCCAGGATGCTTCGAAGGCAAGTAAAACCCAGCCCAATTTTCATTTTTGGGTGAACTAACTCTTTAACCCCTTCACCAGCAAGTACCGGTTCAATAAAACCACAATGGAACACAACCACTTTGCAAAGAACAATATGAACTCAAACCTAACCAAGCAGAGCTGATCTGATCAAATACCTTGTTAGTTCAATGAACATCTGTGTTTGACATTACACAGCAACAGTCAGGCTTTTAAAATGTTTTTTTGTCTGACAGTACTTGAAAGGATTATTCAAGGCTGAGAAGTCTTGACATACTTTTCTGTTCTTCTCAGAGGGAGGGGAAGAAAGCTAAGATTCAGATGATAGATAGACAATGTAAAAAGAAAAGTAGTATTGAGAATCACAATGAAGTATTCAAGAGGAACAAGGTCCTTTGGTGTTCTCGTACTTGTGAGTTAATTTTTTTTTTTTTCAATGTTACCAAATTCATTCTAAATCATTTTAAATTCATAAATAGACACACATAGGTACTAATTAAACCAGAGCAGTTCAAGTGCTTTTAAAGGTAAATGGATTAATATAGTATTTTAAATTGCTCTCCGATCGAAGATATGTGGCTTAAGTAAGAAATGGTTTTACACGTCCATTTACAAACCTAGGATTTGGCTTTAGAATTAAATGATCCATTTTAGAAGGGTCATGAGTAATAATGTTGAGCTCTGCTCTGATTGGCTGTTTCAGTATGCGGCTAATTTCAATAGCTCACATAGCAGGAAAGAGACGCAGGAAGGAAAATATATATTTTAATACTTGTTTTTCCACAGTTATATCCTTAGGGTAATTATAATTTATATAAAATGCTGCATCAGAGCCTCTAGTAATATGCACGATCATGTTTAGTTTTACCTCTGTTTATACAAATGAGCTTGTTTCTTCATAATACCTGCAAAACTTCTGATGGTTCGGCTGGTGGCTAATCTAGAACATAATCTAATCTATGATCAGATTTGCCTGTTTTTTTTTTTTTTTATTCATGGGATTTACACAGGGAGGAGAAAACATTAGTGTTTGAGGTTAACAGTATGTCATTTCCATGTACATAACTTTTATTACTTAACTATTTCAAGGAAAATACAATTTTGCCTTCTATAGCACCTTTAAAAGACTTTTTCGACACAGGCTCAACATGTTAACTAATGACTAAATCAATCAACTAATCAAGTAGTACAACCCCTAGAACATTTCTTTTATTTCATTACCGATCACAGCTACTTTTAGCCGCTCTCTGTCAGAGTCATTAAGATCAGTGCATGTTGAGCCTGATGGGACACAAGGCAGCACTAAGTCTACTGGGGCATTATTTCAACATGAAGCTTGATCATTAGTCCTAGAGCCTCTGACTTAAGAAAAACTTAATTTCCTTTTTATACCGATCTCTTTCAGATGTTGTCAGAGTCCAGGTTTTCATCAAGGCTCTTCTTGGAAAGCTCGCACTCAGTAATTGCTTGAACCAAGTTCTCAAAAATCTAAACTGATTGTCCTATTTTTCAGTCAGGCTTTATATTGTCTATCTATTATCTATAAAATTAACTGGGATAAACCACTTCGTCAGGTAAGTGATGCGACTGAATCACTCATGTGAACAACTTTGTCATCCCAATTTTGGGCTTTTTGTAAGGCATACAGCCAAATGTGGCTAACTGCAGATGGTTAGCATATCCTCATTCAGCCACACTAATTGCATGACGTTGGATATGAAGAAGAACATTTGTTCCAAGAAAGAGAGAAAGAGAGAGAGCAGCAGAGAGAGTGAGAGAGAGCCAACCCTGTTATTAGAGAGGTTATTACTGGGCCTTGTGACAGTCTAATGGGAGGGGGCTGTTGCAGCTTGGAGTGCAAAGCCACGAATCTCAAACACCTACATGCCACACACTCATATCACACATACACAAACAGGAAGAGAGGAGCTCATTTACAGCAAATCTTTAGACAGCCAATTGCAAAGCCACTGATTCACATAGCACTGGGGTTCGCATTGGCACTGTGAACGTCCTTCAATGTGGTGTCAGCATCACCTATCCTATTCATAATAACAGGCATCAACCAGATACACATCATCTATACTGTACCCCATGCTCTGTACATAACAATATATATATATATATATATATATATATATGTTGACTTTCGTCATACGTGTATATA
>JAUMHQ010000046.1:5376380-5394854 GCA_032361165.1 Enteromius paludinosus | reverse complement strand
CATGTTGGCTGATACACTATAATGGTGCAAAGGCATTGTTGTGCGTGTGTGTGTGTTTGAGAGAGAGAGAGAGAGAGAGAGAGAGAGAGAGAGAGAGTGTAATGTTCATTAGCTGTCAGGAGGATCTAGTTTTCATGGGCCTGCATTTCTTAAGATGGGAAAGGTTATGTGTCATTGCCGGATTTGACTGTAGACTCGCTTGTGGGTCGTTTATATTGTACAAGTTATTTTGTGAATCATGTTTAATGGATCTTTGAAAAGAGCTCAGATGCATTTGAAAGGTCAGGTTAGCACTGCAAAGTTAGCACCTGCTGACAGATCAGGAGTGTCCACTGATGCTTATTCAAAAGTAGCCATGTATTCTGATGGAATAACTTTATAGATATATCACTAATGTTTTTCTGTTTTGCACATTCTGGAGGGCTTTTAAAAGTATAACATTTATAGAAGAATATTCATATTAGAATATTAATTTAAAGAATACTCATTTAAGACTCTTTTTTTGGAATGAACACCTACTGTAACAGTAACAGTCCTTCTAAACAGTCCTTCTAAAGACATGCAATCATTTTAATGTTACACTCAAAAATTGATTCTCCATCAAATGTTCAGTTTATTTTAACAAAAATCATTTTTATTTAACACCATCATGTTAGGTTTCCCATTAATAAACAGTTGCATCATGTTAAACTGACCTGAAACAGTTGTGTTTTAGTTAAACCTAATGGTTTCATTTTAAAATAACATATTTCAATTAAGTAGGCCAAAAATAATATTTGATGCTTATTCAATTTACTTTACTAAATTATGTAAATTCTGCGTCGCAGTCCGAAGATGGTCCTGGAGCAGACTTTGCCGCCTTCGTGGAGTGGACACTGGGGATGAACAGATCGTCCTTCACAGTTTGTCCCATGGAAGAGCTCGCCAGTGCCACTCCCGACCCAGAGCCCAGCCCACCATCTACCCGAAACAAAGAGCCCATTCCTGAGCCCATCGCTGCCACCACAGCAGAGCCCAACACGACTGATAAGCCGTTACAGATGGATGTGACAGAGCCGAGGTGCGCACCAGAGCCACAGACTGTGACGACAGACCAGTTGAGAGAGCCGGAGTGGGAAGCGATTACGGAGGACTTCGTGACTGACGGCGCGAGCGCGGAGAGGAGCTCCGCCCACTGAGTCATGGCTGAGGGTGAGCTGGCCGATCTGGGAAAAGGACAAAAAGAACTGAACTTTCAAATGAATCCTATTCCAGTTCCTCGTGTGCGTCCTCCGGTACCTGCACCACGCACAAATTTTAAAAGCCCACCCGCCCACCCTGTCATTCCCATGCCACCACTGCCTGCAGCCAGTACCGTTGCTCACCCTCAGCCCACTGTCTGTGTGCTGGCCTCGCCAAGGGTCTACCAGCAGCCATCGGTGTCATGGCAAGGGGATCCCTCAGCTCCGCCTCCTACCTCCGAGTCCTGGACTCCGCCTCGTCCCTTCTACCCGTCAGCTACACTGGGCCCCCTAGCTCCTTCCTCTACTCCGTGGCCCGTCGGCCCTCCAGCTCCACCGGGCTCCATCGTCCCTCTGGCTCCACGTTGATCTGCCGCCTCTGGACTCCACTCCTCTGGCTACGCCTCGTCACTCCGTCCTGCCGGCGTTGTCAGGCTCCTCCATCTCTCCGGCTACGCCTCAGTCCGCTGTCGCTCCGGCTCCGCAGCGGCCCTCCGGATCCACGCCTTCGCGTCAGTCGCCGGCAGGATGGAGTGACGAGGCATAGCCCGCCCTTCGTTCCCCCCCCGGCTCTTCAGCTCTCCGTCTGCGCTTCGGGCTACTCAGGTGATCTACGCCATGGCTGGGTTCGGGGTCCCGCCGGATTCCTCCTGCTCCAAGCCCTTTTTGTTTCCTCCCTGGTTCCTCCCTCCGTCTACACCACCTTGGACTCTGCCAGTCGTCCTCCTCCCGGACTTGATTATCATTATGTTCAGGTGTGCCTACCTTGTTTGTGTTAATTGCCTGCCCTTTATAAGTTCTCCTCAGTTCTGTTTAGTGTTTTTATTAAGATTATCAAATTGTGCATGCTATGTATCTGTAACAAAACCATCCTGTGGCTATGTCAAACAATTTTTTTTTTATTATTGCAGTTTTTAGATTTTGAAATAAAATTCTTCTTGTAAAAGTTGTAAAGAAAATGTTCAATGCAATTACTGAATAAACTCATCAATGAAACTGCATTATATGTTTTGGGTGAAGAATAAATTTGAGAATAACTGAACTAAGACTAAATCAGAAGTCAAGAATGTTTAGTTGGTTCAACTAAACAACACTGAATGAACTTACATAATTGAATGAACTACATAATTTACTTAAGTTTACTGAAATTAATATTGTTTCTTAAATGCAACCTAACTCAGTTGTGGGGACCTGCTGACATAATAAAGTTAAGTATGGCCAACATATCATTTGACCAACTGAGCAAAAATGTATGTCATAAATATATCATAACTGCTTCTAAAAAACAGAAAATAATTTCACAACAGAAGCTTTTAACAAATCAGTTTTATTTATTATTAAACCTTTACTAACTTAACTATGCACTGGATATGATGTAAATTCCACCATAATTTACTCATGTTGGTACAAACCTGCATGCAGAACACAAAAGAAAATATTTGAAAGAATATTAGATGTTGGTAGCCAAACTTTTTGGTGATCATCCACATTATTGAGACATTTCTCAAAATATATTTTATGTTCCACAGAAGAGAAAGTCATACGGATATGAAACAACATAAGGGTCAGTAAAATCATTTTGTCAACTATCCCTTTAAATGCCAGGCTGAGTAAGCTAAAGTAGAGCTATAATTGGAATATAGTGTACAATTCATGTTCTTGATCTTTGATACTTGTATAGTGCGTCATTTTTGAAGCTTAAAATATCCAGTCTTCATTCATTGAGAAAAAAAAGAGGTCTTGCACTATGTGTTCCTTAGAAGAAATAAAGTCATACAGAACAATATGCCAGTTGTACATCATGGCAGAACTTTCACTGCATTAAGCAGCTATTTCTACCTTTTTGGACTTTGGATTTGTGACAACTAATGAGTTTATGGTCAACATGTTGTTCTGAGGTAAACGTGACGTTATGTGACATTGTTTACAAGTCCACGGCTTAATGACTGAACAAATAATACATAGAAGTATTTCAATAAGCTGTTCTTGTTCTTTTAACATACCATCAGATGTTTATTCATGCATATTCTGAAATTGGTATTAAAGTGGAGGAGTTCACGCGTAGTTCTTCACACTGCCTTGAACTACGTTGCTATAGCAATCTGTTGTTTGAATACTGTTATACTACGTCATGCGGGTATTTTAAGCCTTTCATAACGACTCTCACTGAAAAGTCGTGCTCCATGTGACCTTAAATTTACTCTGATATATGACAGAGCAGGACTTTTCCCTTTTATGTTCACAGTCAAGTTTCTAAACTTAAATAGGGACAGAAAAATATCAATAGAATCCATACAGTTGAATATACTGTGTGGTTGTGTTTAGCTCTGGATTCAGTGTGTATGTGCACAAATACGTTCTGTTCCAGAAATATCTCAAAAGATGAGGGGTGAATGTCACCATGGTAACAGATGGTTTTAATATAAATTGCTGCAGTCCTTCTACAAAACATTTCTGCTCCTTTTAAAAACAGCCTGGGCATGACTCCATGAAATGTACCAGGCACTGACATCTGGGAAAACACCAATGAACTAGCAAAACAACATTTAATATTAAAATTCAATTGGTTTTTATTCATTGACTGTTAAATCTACAGCTATAGCAGAAATAAAGTCACACATATGTCGAAATCATATCTTTCCCAAGTGTTGAATGAAACAGTATACAGAGGTAATTATGTAAACATGTTAGAGTTATAAATAAGAGTCCTTTCCTTTATAGCTGGATGGTTTCAATGTCATGTCTGCAAAACATTGGCATTAGCTGATTAAAACAAGTTATCCGGAAAAATTGCATTGCAAGGATTCCATCACAAGGACAGTACCAGCTGTGGGAAACAAGGGGTTGTGTTCAGAGGGTATACAGAAAGCATCTGTAGGATAGGGTTGTTGACTTTGTAGTGCATGTTTTTATTATTTTGAGTGCTTAAAAGTAAACTACATTTCTTCAGTAAATTGTTGGGATCAATTCAGTTGAGGATGGATGGATTGATGGCACAGTAAATCACTTCTAAAATACATTAAATGTTCTTTTAAGTCATGTCCAAGCACTTTGTGAACACTATATAGAACTATATTTATTATTAGTTCAGTAGGTTTTTTAATTTCCTTTGAACAACTGAATTCTTTATTAACAATTTAATACCAACAATGCCTTCTGAGCTATTATAGCACAGAACTGATCTGCACGACAAAATAATAATAATTTACGATTAAGCTGCTGTCAAGCACAGAAAAACGTACATGAGTGGGGTGGGTAATTAGAGCTTGAACGTAATGTACAAATTGTACAGTACATATATTTATAGAGCAGCTGCCATGAGCCACTGACAGATAAAGATGCTCAGTTTTCTTTTTTGGTGTTTTTTTGCCTTTAATTATTACAGGCAGATCAATCTTGACTGGAAGTGAATTGGGAGAAAGAGAGGGTGAACGGGATGAGGAAAGGTCTGCGTGCTGAGATGCAAACTGAAGTGCTACGGCGCTATGTGTCGGTGCACTGCCCACGAGGTTGCAGGCGTCGACAACATTCAGTTTTCTAATAAGAACATCGTCGTTTCAGCACAACAGTAAGGTGTCAACCCTGTGACTTTTTTATATTACAACAACTTTTTGCTTGAAACTGCAAACATTTATTATTTCTCAAGTATAGTATATAATAAATATAATTTAGCAAACTGAAAAAGAAACCTTGCATAGTATAATCTGTTCATAGCTCTGCTTTACCATATTTGATTCACCAATTACCACTTTAATAAACAGATGTACCCCTTTGTGTTTAATTATTAATTATTTAATGTATTAAATTAAATGTGCTTATTCAATCTAGTGCAATTCTAATATGGGTAACTTAAACGTTTACTGAGATCATTATTTATTAATCATACTTATAATATAAATTAACAAAGAACTGCATTCATTTGTAGTATGAGATTTAAATAAATCACAGTGCAGTGTCATAGGCATAGATTCATCTGCAACACTTTAACAATTATACATTCTCTGGATTGTAGGTCGTTATGGTCACCTGACTTTAATTTCTTAAAGTGCCTCCATAACGTCACCCTTTGTTTAGTGTAGTTAGCGATGAGCTCTCCAAAAGGAATGTGAACATACAAGGAAAGGGCAGCACTGGGTTTTCAGACTGCCAAATGACCTTTTAATGATAGAGCAAGCATTTGAATGAGGATAATTAAAAAGCTATTGGATTGGATTTCTAAGCAACTATGTGGAGTGATAAGGGAGATTATGTTGCTAAATCAGGACAAAAACCCCGGTGGCATGGTATTTCTCCAGTGGGTTTAGTCCTTTAAATGTGAGCACTTGAGTTGGGAAGCCATTCAGGATAACTATTGTACATACTATAATCCATGTGCGGTACTAAATGAACGCAGCATACTTCTATTAATGTAACATGACACGTTGTTGACTTGACTCTTATCCGAGTAGTGTCAATGCTCACACTGAGCGATACTGAACACTAGACATGGTTTGGCATCTTACTTAAAACACAGATTAAAAACGTACATCAAGTGGGTAATACTTTTCTGGCAAAGTTTGTTCTTTGCAATTTGTTGGTTACATAAACTAAACTCTGTTCCTTAGTGATAAATAATAAAAGTACACAACACACACTGTACCAGTACTATGCTTTCCAAACATACTATGACAACCATAATATTAATACAGAGTAAATGTGCAACCATGCAAAATACAAAAATCACTTATGGTGCATATATTGTCAATATACTGTATGTGGTCCACCCAGTTAAAGACTACAATATTCTAGACATATTCTAGAATTTTGAAGGAAGCTAAACTAAATTTTAAACAAATCAAAATATATTACCACAGAAATGTACGCAGTATGTCAAGGTTTGTCATATCTTAACCCTGAAACACATCTTTTGCCACTTTCCTCTCATCGTTTCCTGCACCAAAACTGAGCTGACCTAGTAAACAACATAATCAACCATCAAAAAAAGGAGGAAAGTACATAAATATTTAAAAGAAATGCTAGCTCTGGTCTCACTAACAGTCTTAAAACTATATATATTTACAGGTGCTGGTCATATAAATTATCTTCAAAAAGTTGATTTATTTCACTAATTCCATTCAAGAAGTGGAACTTGCATAATGTATACATTAATTCCAGACAGACCGATATATTTCAAGTGTTTTTAATTTTGATGATTATAACTGACAACTAATTAAAATCCCAAATTTTGTATCTCAGAAAATTTGAATTTCGGAAAAAAGGTTCAGTATTGACGACACCTGGTGCCACACTCTAATCAGCTAATTAACTCAAAACCTTTAAATGGTCTCTCAGTCTAGTTCTGTAGGCTACACAATCACAACTGCTGATTTGTCGTCCAAAAGATGACCATTGACACCTTGCACAAGGAGAGCAAGACACAAAAGATCATTGCAAAAGAGGCTGTACAGGCAATAGGAATAACCGCACGCTGAAGAGAATTGTGAAACAAGACCCATTAAAAAATGTGGAGGAGATTCACAAAGAGTGGACTGCAGCTGGAGTCAGTGCGTCAAGAACCGCTACGCACGGACGTACTGTATGCAAGACATGGGTGTCAGCTGTCGCATTCCTTGCGTCAAGCCACTCTTGAACAACAGACAGCGTCAGAAGTGTCTCGCCTGGGCTAAAGACAAAAAAGGACTGGACTGCTGCTGAGTGGTCCAAAGTTATGTTCTCTGATGCAAGTAAATTTTGCATTTCCTTTGGAAATCAGGGTCCCAGAGTCTGGAGGAAGAGAGGAGAGGCACAAAAGTGTAAAGTTTCCACATTCAGTGATGGTTTGGGGTGCCATGTCGTCTGCTGGTTTTGGTTCACTGTGCTTTCTGAGGTCCAAGGTCAATGCACCTGTATACCAGGACGTTTTAGAGCAATTCATGTTTCCTGCTGCTGACCAACTTTACGGAGATGCAGATTTATTTTCCAACCGGACTTTGCACAGTGCCAAAGCTACCAGTACCTTAATTGGCCAGCAAACTCGCCTGACCTTAATCCCATAGAATACATTATACAAGTTTCAGTTCTTGAATAGAATTAGTGAAATAAATCTACTTTTGATATTCTAATGATATTCTACTGAAGATATTCTAATTATATGACCAGCACCTGTATATTTGCATGGGAAAGTGAAACTTGTTACATGGCACCATTGAGTCTTGTTTAAAAATAACTGAAATTAGTTTAAATTAACAGAGATTAGATTACGTATCCAACCACCATGAAAAAATCTTTACCTCCATACCGTTACAAAAATAAAAATCTACATTTTGTCTGTGTTCTGTTCTGTGAGTTGATATTTCAAGGCTAATGAAAAGTGGAAAACAATAAAAGAAGCATTAGGGTGTAACTTCAGCAAAGGGAAAGGTCTGGTTGTGTTTTATCATATCAACTGTAAGCCATTTTATCTGACAAAATTGAAGTGAGGTCCACATGAGAGATGTTTAAAGTCAGTGCAGATGTTATCTGTCAACACACATCCTCCACTGATTAGCCGCTTATCCCACAGGGCTTAAGCATCCTCCCTAGGCCCAGCATTCGTGACACCACTCCGTTTTTTCTTTCAATCAAGTCGTGATTACAGCCTGAGAACTGCAGACCACAAAGACCCCTCTCTAGCCAATCAGCTGATAACGTTTGAGTTTTCTCAAGTGAAGAAAATACAAGTTAACAGAAAAACAGGTGCAAAGACTGTCGCCGGTTCCAAGGATTTTCAAGCTTTTTTCCAGCATCTATCTTCTTTAAATATTAATTTAATATTACTAAGATACTGTACACACCAAAAAGTATATATACTGTACATATCATTTACAGGTGTAACTCCATACTCAAAAAGAGAGTCTCATGTGCTCAGTCAGCAAGCAGGTAAGTACTGATAAAGCTATTTGTGTGCAGGCTAATCAAACAGTGGGATTGACCCAAGCTTTGTCTGCACTACAAAGCAACTCTAGGCCAAATGCCAGTATGCTAACTTATGTCTTCCCTCTACATTTATTTCTACACTTTTCTATGTATATACACAAATCAGCCTTGTGTGCTTACCAGGCTAATTTACCAAACCAGCATAAACGAGCCTGAACCAGAATTGAAATTCATAATAAAGCAGGCTTTTCATTCTGGTGTTAAGTCTGAAAGCTTCTTTAGACAAACTGCATGGGTACTTTGGAATGATTGACTGATAATGATGCTTTTTGAGCCCAGCTGCAGTACAGTATACCAGCTGAGACTAATATAAGCTAACTAGCCACATTTTGATCCCTAATTGAGACAGAAGTGCATTTTTTTTTTTTACTTTAAGCTTCAGTTTCACTGAAGTTATGTCTAAAAGATCATTTTCTGCTTAGAGTCTCCAAGTTTATGGCTTGTCAGTGAGAAAACAAGCATCTGTATTAACAGCAAATTTGTAATTTTTACCTATTTGCATTTAAAAAAGACTCTGGAGAGACATTCGTTGCTAGGGACAACAAGCTAACCAAAATCACAATTCCATAATGTCTGCATACTGCATATATGGTGGATGGACCGATGAAACCATATGTTGAGTAATGCTGTTTATACTCCCGCATCAATCTGCTTTTCAGCTGCCGTGCACAAGAAATCAAGGAGTGGGGGAAGGAAAAGCATCTGTAACGCAGTTTTAATGGAATCAAAAGGTTAGCGAGCACTGGCTCATTATGTCACACATCGGGCAGTATGCAGAAATCCATTATGCATCAGCACACGAAAACGAGGAAATGTAAAGGAAAAGAAGAGATAAGGGAGGAGAAATGTCAGAAAGCTGAGCCGCAGGCTGCATCCTCCAGTCCGCCTGGGATACGTCAGAGTGTGTGAGTTTGTGTGCGCCAGTGTGTATGTATGTCTGCGTGTCTTTGGGAGAAAAGAAGCACATTCCCACCCACTCAATCCCATGATTCAACCGAGCCTGCACCAGGCGTG
Source organism: Enteromius paludinosus (assembly GCA_032361165.1). Classification (NCBI taxonomy): domain Eukaryota; kingdom Metazoa; phylum Chordata; class Actinopteri; order Cypriniformes; family Cyprinidae; genus Enteromius; species Enteromius paludinosus. The sequence continues at coordinate 5,385,666 of JAUMHQ010000046.1, read as the reverse complement.
GGCTTGAGAGAGAGAAAAAGGAGCGACAGAGAAAGAGCTCTCTTTCAGAGAAAGCGAGAGAGACACGGAGAAGAGAGAGAAGCAAGCAAAGTAGATGCAGTGAGAGTGAGAGAGTGTTTTTTTTATCCACTCCTCACAGCTATGTTGCAATGTTCCTTTCAGCCGGTGTTCAGGCAGTGCTTTGAGGAGAAAGGCTGCTGGGCCGAGGATGGGAAGAGTTGGGCAGGTTTGAGGTGTTTTAGCTCCTGATGGCTTCAGCTCGTCAGGACATGTCTTAGGAGTATTGGTTTCACTTCTTAATGCTTTTCATGCAAAAATCTGGGTTAAACTGAGGTAGGCTACTTGCAATAGAAGCAGATGGCACAAATAAAATATTCACCATTTCTATAGTATAGACACAAAAAAGACAAGAAAGATATACGGTAACAAATTTTGAACACAGTAGTTGCTTGGCTGTCTATGTAGGGTCAGAAAACTCATGGATTTCATTAAAAATGCCTTAATTTGTATTCTGAAGGGGAACTAATGTCTTAACTAATGGCATAATGGTGAGTCCTTAATGACAAAATTTAAATTTTTGGGTGAACTAAAATCTAAAATCCCTTTAAATCTAAAACATGGCCAACTGATTCATAACAAATATGAGTAATATGTGAATTGTTCAGCTCTGTTAGGTTTTACAAGGCAATGGAGAATTGAATGATCACGTAAACCCAGCTGATTCAGTTATTCAAGTGAGAGCTAGTTAAATAACACTAAAATCCATGTCGTTAAACAGACTTGCAAGAACACAAGATGACAGAATGACAGATGTCTCTTCCTGACAGACTACAGGTGTAACATCAGTCCCAGTCATGTGGGGCCTATCACTGCCAGTCAGGTGTCCCTATAGATCATGGTAAGATAATTCTTCACATTTTTTGTCAATCGCTGCAAACAGGTTTGGATCAAAAGATCATCAGCCCCTAGGGGCACAAATGTCACCCATCTTCCCCCACAAAAATGACAATATATAAAAAACAAAATAAAAAAGCCTGGTGACCTGAAGCATGTGCCTCACATGCTTTGCTTGTAATCCTGACATAATTGCAAATGGCTAAAATCAGACTCTCAGAGTTCAAGGACAGTACATACTGACAAAAACTCCCACAGGTTATGCGAGGGAGTGTGTCTTCAGCTGAGAAAATGTCTTTCCAGTATTTCTGTAGTACATGCAGCTGGTATTAGCCACTTGCATTCCCCATGAAATGTTTTCTTGAGGCCATGACTGTTTCATTAATGTGCTTCTCTATCTCTCACATTCACACACACACACACAGTCAAAGAAGGAAAAAAAAAGAAACAAGCAAACAAATATCAAACAGTCGCCCTCTTCACATTTTCCCTGATGCAAATGTCCTGTTAACGTTTGGTGCTTTAGGTTGGATGACTTGGGGGAACATAAAAGTTCATGCAATTTGCATAAACATATTCAAACTGCGCTGTAAGACTGTAAAGTCTTGTCAGAAATCTAACATACAGTAGAGCTGATGGAAGATGTACACAAGTGTCTAGTTTTAATTTTACAGAGAATGATGACTGAAAATGTCTGAGTTTGTTCTACTTTCATGACAACCATGTTACACAAACGTAAATGTAACGAGACAAAGTCACCAAAGAAATTCACACTAATTTACTGCATCTCTAATAGTCCGTGCTACCTTGGACAGCTCCCACATTCACGCAGGCCACAGACTAACATCAGCACCCTGGACAGCTCCCCCAGCATACACAAGGTGGCCTGCTCTGTACTACTGTAGCTCAGCATCCTATCAGTCTATGTTCAGAACACTTTCCTTCACATAGTGCTAAAATGCCACCCTCTGTCGAATTTACCAGTAACAGCGTTGCGAAACGCTCATCAATTTGCACTTTCACACTCACCTCTCTTCTCGTTGGGAAGGAACTGTTGTTTTAATTTTTTCTGTAATTTCTAATTTGTCTCTTGTATGTGTTATTCAACAGTGCTTTCAAATCTGATGCCATGTGGTCTGTAAGAAGCCTTTGAACTGGGAATTCTAGTCATCGTCCCTTGGAAGAGGTTTGTTCTGTGTAGAGACTAAACTGAAGGTTCTTCTAAATGATGGAACAGAGAATAGCCTTGTTATGTTATAATTGTGTTTTATACATATATATATATATACATATATATATATATAATTATCATATGTTTTTACACTAGACCAATCTTCAGGACAATTTAAATGCAGAAATGTAAAGCTCATGTTTGGTTCAAGTACTTATATAAATAATTCAGCACAAGCCCTTTTATTATCTGTGCTGTAAATTTGTCAATAATAACTTTTTTTAAGGTGGGAACACTTAGTTACACCAAATGTTACCTGGTTTACCGACATTATAAACACAAACTATTATGCTACAATATTTGCCTTATTTTTTTAATGCAGAAGCAAATTATTTTCTGTAAATGTGTGAGACTTCTGATTCATTAACCAGTGTAGGTAAATAACCAGAGGAATAACAAAGTGCAGTAAATGATGAAACTTAGAGCTGGGCTATAAAATTGCTATATATTGGGCATCTACCAAGCTTTTGAACAATAGTGAATATTATTTCGCAACACTTTATATTAGGGAACACTATTCAATATTATCTAGTTGCTTATTAGCATGCATATATTCACAGCATATTGACTGATTATTAGTATAAAGCAGAAATGAATGCCATATTATTATGAAATATAGTAAGCTACTAACAGCTAACTTAAATAAGCAATAGCTAATAATACAGCTAATAATAAATAACCAGTAATTACAAAGTTTAAATTCAATATTTTGTCTAGAGGTTTTCTCTGTAAGCGACTACACTTCATTTAACAGTTAAACCCAATAGTTGCTTATTAGCATGAATATTCCTAGAATATTATTTATCAGTGCTAATTAAGCACATATTAATGCCTTATTCTACATGACCTTATTCTCCATTCCTAATCTTACCCTACACTTAAACTTACCAACTACCTTACAAACTATTAATATGCAGCAAATTAAGATTTAATCGAGGGAAAAGACGTAGTTAACAAGTGTTACCTATTATAAAGTGATACCAAAAACACATAAGCATATATTTGGCAAATAAAGCTTGCGAATCTGAAAAAGAGGAGGTGTTCACAGCACTCGTGCCTCACATGAGAGCAGTGAATCAGTGATGCTAGTAACTACTAGCCTGATTCACACGTGTTTGTAGGTCAGAGGTAATGGTGGGGAAAGGAAGCCTCTGCAGCGAGACTATTTCTCATCTGGGTTTCATCGAGTGCAAAATAATTTTTCATTCAATGTGCCGTGTAGCAAAATATTTGACATGAGCTGCGAACCAACAGGATATGCTTAAGACAGATGAACATACGCAATTAAAAACAATGAGAGTGAATCATCACAAGGCAAAATGTTCCATGAAGATGCGTATCACAGGAAGGAAATTTTTTTCGGTCTGTTACAAAACCTAGTGAGCTACCTACCGCCTACATACACAGCTGCCGTCTATGACAGAATCCAAACTGAAATAGATCTTCATAAGTGACCGGTTTAGAACACTCTACATAGGCAGCAACTCGTGCGTCATACATGTAGAGATTTGACTCACAACTGATTTTAATAGGGATGATGACAGAACATGCAAAATATACACTACTACCATTCAATTTTGGGGTCAATAAGGTTTTTTTATACAACCCTTTTATGTTCACCAAGGCTGCATTTACTAAAAATATAGTAAAACATATACATTGTGAGGTAAAATAACTGCTTCTACCTGAATATATTTAAAAATTTAATTTATTCTTACTTTCTTTTGGATATTCAGATGCTCTGTAGCTTATGTGATTACATCACATTTTGACAACACTGATTTGTCAAAAGAATCCAATGCATTTGGGTTCCTCTGAGCCAAACAGAAATGGTTATTGATGCTTAGTCCCACACCGTGCCCAGATTGGTTAAACTGTCCCACATTCAACCAATAAACAATGGTTTGGTCTTTTGAACCACTATTTACAGTTTTCTTTGGACATTTGAGCAAACGCAAAGTGAAAGTAAATGAAAAGTCTTGCGTGTGCATGAAAAAATAACACATATGCATGAGAGCACAGGAAAAGCAATCTGAAAGCAATCAGAAAAGGCACAGAAAAACCCCCACAATAGAAAACTTTGACATAAAACAAACCAAAAACAAGGCTGAAACCGCGGAACACACCGGATAAAGCACTAGAATTTTGATATTCAACTTTTCTACTTCGTTTTGTTATTATATAACAATGTTTCCATTTTCTTTTTTTTTGGACACGTCTATATTGTAAGTAAAAATAAATGGACCTGTTTTTCACTGCTATAACAATATTGCAATACATGGCTATAAATTGCTTGGGGAATTTTATATGTAGACATTTTATTTGAAAGTGTAAAATGCTCAGGTACAACTTTCTAACGAAAAAAACCCTGAACTTCAGGAGTTTCTGTTTGAGTACATAGTAAAAAAAAACAGAACGACAATTGAGAATTAAAATAAGCTAGACTTAAAATTTAAGTTCTCCATTTTAGATTTTATTTTATAAGTAAAGGAAAGGTGTTTCAGGTGCTCCAAAAAATTTATTTAAGGGTTTAATAAAAATCATGCCAGTTTTGATAACAATACAGCTGATGGAGTTTTGTCATGATTCTGTGTGAGGGTATGTTGAATAACTACTGCCTGAAGAGAAATGTTAGCGTGAAGATATCTATAATCACCATCAAGTGTATCAACAGCATATCCTGGGGTAACTTGCACTGCGTACACCTGATGTCATGCTTTACATTATGTAAGGTTCTCAGATTTTACAAGAAAGGCTAATCACGTTTTAAGGAATTTTAATAAGATCCGCATGCATATGAAATAATAAAAAAAGTAAATCAAAATGTAAAAGTTAAAAATAGACACACAAAAAGATTCAAGCAAAAGACAGCACATGTTGTTTCTATATTTCAGTGTTCTGTGATTTTCTTTTTCAAGAGTTGGAATCAATAATGACTCAATAACCATCTGTCATTTTGATGCAGAAGTGGGATTTGTACTACAATGCGTCATCTGTACTCAGCGTGAGCATCATATCCCTATCAGTGCATTGCTGCCGTTTTAAAAATGAGGGTCACAAATGTGTCTCACTTCCATTATTGCTGCTGTGTTACTCAGGTTATGTCACTAACAAAACTGGCAAAAAAATCCCTCTTTTTCAACTTTTCCAGCTCATGCTATCATCAGATAAAGCTGTTTTAAATGGGGAGCAGAACACAGGAAAAGAGGGGAAATATGGAGATATTAAACTGAAAATTTAATGAGCAGAGCTCTTGCCATGGGCAACACAGAGCCACCATTCTGAGAAAGTGCATCTCCCACCACGTGTTTCACCTTCTGCTGTGACATGCTCGCTGGTGCCAAAAACGGCTAGTTCAAAAAAGATGGGAAAGAGCACATATGAAAGGCACAACATGGCCTATTTTTTAAGAAAATGCCCAGCAACTTCAAGCAACACTATCACTGAATTTCTGTATGCTTTATCTACAGAGACCTTTCTCTTCAACCTTTATGAAATTAAAACCATTAAAACCATGTGAATGAGAAGCTTGTTGAAGAACGACTGTCAAAATAAAAGCATCAGCTTTTTTAAGTGTGAAATAAACATTCTGCTCTTTAAATGTGATTGATCTTACTGAACCATTCATATATGCATATGTATGGTTTTTGGGTTTTTTTTTGGTCCCTGTAATTTGAATTAATTTGAATATTATAAGTCAAACATGTTAACACTATGCCCCACCTAGGTTGTAGCAATACTGATTTCAGATGAAGAAAACTAACATTTTAGTCCAATGTTCTTCCGCAAATTTAATTAATATAAAAAATGTCAGATAAAAATATGGCGTCATATCTCCCTCGGTTCTTGACTGTCACTTCGCAGTCAATGAACGTCATTCTAGATTAGTCATCAAGTACTGCTCTTCAGATCGACTTATACTCAGACGCTGTTGTTGACTAAATTATGTTTCTTTTTAGATGCTGCATTGTTCCCATCATTATGTGTCACTCTGCGTGGGATTCTAATGTTTATTAAAATATACAGATGATCTAGACAATCGATGGTGGTAAGTTTAACAACCTATCATTTTCAATGTTCCTTTTAGCGTAAGGTACATTCAACTGCCCTGAAAAATAAATAATTCAGAAGGAAAGATTCATATGCTTTTCCATATCTATTCCCATAGATTTTAAAAAACTTTAGAAGGAAAAAAAAAAAAAAAGAAAAAAAAAATTCTGAAGTGTTTAATATCAAATCACATTCCAACGCAGTGGAAAGATTGTTTTGCAAGCGTTGTGGCAGCTGTAGATTGAACATTCATGCAGCACATGAGTGTGATTAAATTAGGCCGTGTCACTGCCTCCATTTGACTGGTGTTCCTGTGCAGCAAACAGTTCTGTCCTAATGAAAGCGGCCTGGCTGCAGCACTCCAGAAGCCCTTATCAGTGTGTGTCAGATTAGTCCTCTACAGAGCACTCCTAGATATCTTAACAGCCATGACTCTCAACCAGTGAACCTGCAGACTGTGTATGGAGCACTGGAGCTGCAGTATCAGATGATAGTCCTGTGCAGGACAGTTAATCCAAGTACACTGCTGATTCACAGGGGCCACAGCCTTGGGAGAAACCTAAGGCTGGCTCAGGGTTCCTCCATACTCAATATAACTGCACCTGCTATTTGTCTGAATGCATGGGGTTTAGCTGCTAGCTAAAGCTATGACATCTGGAGGTCATTTGTGAACATTCTTAAAACGAGGTTTCAAAAACAAGTTTTACTTAAAGCTGCAGTTCGTATCTTTTTTGTGTTCCAAATAAAAAAAAAATATATAAAAAGCAAGAATCCATTTTCCAAACTGTATTTTTGGCTTGTCTTGAAGCACTGTGGTACACATAAGTGTACACAGTTCTGTTTATTAACCGGCTAGAGCACCCAAATTTACAGACTGCAGCTTTAAGGAGCAATGTGTCAATGACAAATTTACACTTTAAATACAATGGCTTGGATTATACACATTTTAACGTATTAAAATGTATTTTAATACTTTCTTAGTCATTAAGTAAAAAAAAAAAAAAAAAACATTTTGTTTTAAAAATTTATTGAAAAAAAGCCAATTAAAAAATTTAAGAGAGACAGAGAGCGAGAGAAAGGGTGAAATTATCTTTTAGTTTAGATGCAGGGTAAGCGATTTTTCACTCTTTAGAAGAGCCGAATACCAAAACAAACTTGTAGCCAATCAGCAGCAAGGGGCGTGCATATTCATTACACGGAGAATAGAGCAGGCAGGAAGTATGAGCAAGAAGGCAAGAAAGACCTGTGTAAATATGGGGTAAGTTTTCCAGCGCTGGAGAACACTCAAGGAGCGGAAGGCCTGCGATCGGACGCTGAGGTTGCTTTGGTTCTTCTCGAGAGGTGTGTCTACATCAGACGCTGTGCCATGACAGCTAAAGTCTGCCTACACTGGAAGCAATAAAGCGACCGTTTAAAATCGTTGAAATTTGTGTCAGCACAACATAAATAGAATACGGCAGCAGTTTTCTGTCTATTGCTTAATGTTTAACTGCTTATCAATTATTTTTTAAAACATTTCTAAAACTTTTTACCTTTTAAATATTCTTATTTTTGAATTATTGATTTGTATGGGTGCACTCACATGTTCTAAAAAATTGTATTACATTTATAAAAAAGTGATAATTTAAACAAACTATATAGGTGTATATATATATATATATATATATATGTATAAATGGTCTACAGATATTCAAAACCTTATGTAACCTACTTAAAATATTTCTAAGAGATCTTGGAATAATTTAATTAATCATTAAATCTCATCTTTATGTTGTTCCAAACCTAAAAGACTTTTCGTTCATCTTTGGAAAACAAATGAATATATTACTGATGAAATCGGAGGCCTTCATTTTTGAGTAAACTATCCCTGAGTGAACCATTTAATGCAAATTTCCTTAAAAAGTTAACATTTCAAGATGTTTGGAAATATTTTCTGTAAAACACAATAAATGACTGATTTAAAAATAAATAACATATAGCGGAATATCAACCAAGAAACAGACTGTGTTTTCCTTGACAGGAGATGAGTGTGTGTGAGCGTAGGTGTGTGTACTACCCCATCTGTCTGTGGCTTCTCACAGACAACTTTGTGTCCTTCCATGTTGTCCACAACAACACTCCAAACAACAGGGAGCTTGTTAAACAATGTCCCATCTAATTAAATTATCATTATGCATATTACAATCAGGTCAAGAATGAGGTTAATCTGAGTTTTACCAAACAAACAGCTTCAGCAAACCAGGCGGATTTCCACAAAGCTCATAATACAACACACAACATTAAGGGTAAAAACACATGAAATCATACTCACGTTCAACAGTTCCTCATTTTCGGCTGATATATTCCAGTGCACACAGGAATCCTTTTGTTACAAAACTCCACACCAGCCTGACGGGGATAAAGAGAAACAGAACTGAGGTTATTAAATTTAGCAAGAGCACCAGCAGGGACGTTCACAAAGCCGGAAAATATACCGCTACCTAATTTGAGCAAGAGAAGAATAAAATGGGAGAGGCTTTATGGTTCTCATTAAAAGTAGTTGCGTGTTTATTATCTGAGATGAAGACAGAAAGAAAGGGTTGAAGGCAAAGGCACTTCAAACACATGGGGTGAGAGAGAACGAGCAGAGGATTCTTCCTGACACACTCGCAGACAAAAGACAGGCTTGTAAACAAACCCGGCTAAACAAATATAAAGTGCATTTACAGACAGGCAGATGTTGCCCTTGGAAAAATAAATTAATCATGTTTCAGACCGCTCAAAATTTGTTAAAAAGGCAGGGAGCAGGCAATAGGCAAGGATTGAGATTACTAAAATAAATAAAAGCTTTAAATGGGTTAACATTAGTGTAAAATAATGTTTAATTTAATCATTTTTCCAGTCACATATTTCCTTAAAAAGATTTTAAAACATTTGAAATTGTGTGAATTTATATGGATGACACTTGGAATGGAATATTTTGGACTGATTGTATTTTCATAATTACTATTTTTGTCTTGCTTACCAGTAAAAAAAAAATTGTAAAATAAAAAGGAAGGAGGAAGGAAGTGACAAGTGGCCAGGTATGGTTTCCCATACTAGGAATTAGTGCTCTGCATTTAACCCACCCAA
>JAUMHQ010000046.1:5330511-5341505 GCA_032361165.1 Enteromius paludinosus | reverse complement strand
TGCACGATTCACACATGTCCCCCACACAGCCGTGAAAAAGACGGCATCCGCCAAAAGGCGCGCCGTTTGCATCCCTGGGAATGCATTGGTATTAGATGCAGGAAACCTGCGGGCTGACAGATGTCACTGACAGTCACGCGCGCTTTGTGTGTGTCCTGAAGCGGCTGTGGTTTAATGCACTAGCATTTTCAAATGCTTTTATACAAAACTGATGTGCCCACCGTCTGTTATGTTTTCAGAGCAGAGCAAAACATCTCGGAAAGAGATCTGTGCATTAGTCTGAATGCAGCCTGTTAAAGCTGCCACTGTCTTGATCTCATCAGTAATAATCAAGCAGCAATAATGCAGGGAATTTAATCTATGCCCACCCCTTATAATATATATATATATATATACTGTATATAAAATGTGGTTAATAGAGTACACTAACATTAAGCTGCTTTTAGTCTTCCTCTGAAGTTGGTTTACTCTCCATCCATGAAAATAAGTTAGAAAATATTTAAATAAATAAGCACATTGATATTGTATTGTGGTGGCCTCACAGGCTGATAATTGTACGATATGAACATGGAGCATATCAGCCAACACCAATATATTATATGAGAGACTGTTGTTCTATGAAACATGAGGGTTTTGTTTGTTTATAGACCCTTTAAAGGCATCTCCCTGGGACAAGTCAATTCCCAGCCCAAAGGGAGTGTGAAAGAGAGCTGGTAAGCGATCAGAATAAAACAAGCTAGTAGCACCTTTCTATTCATTTCTCATCCTACTGCTTTAAATAACTTAAACATAGTCGTGGACACTGAGTGTTGCCAGCACATTGTTTTGTCTCATGCAATGAGACTACTGCCCTACATGTGACCTATTAATGAATAGTAAGGCCTGTGGCAGGTGTATGTGTGTGTGTGTGTTTCAACAATACAACACTGAGCAAATGAGAGGGGGTTGTGCTAGACTGTGAGAACATGCAGAGGTGTTGGTGAAACGCGACTGGGGATACTAGCTGCTGGGGATTTTGGGCCAAGTAGTCTATTTCGCTAACAGCATCCATTTCAGCAAAGCAATTTTCACTTTACTGATGTATAAATTGGTTTAACTTGTTGAAATGCTGTATATGAGCCTAATATTTTACATATAATACAACAATCATTCCAAATAATACAAATAAATGCATTTCGTTGCAATGCTATCTTTTCATTTAACACTAACAAAAGTAAGACTTAGAATGTTTAGAATTAACCGAATATTACAGAGTTCATTCACTCAGGACACATTCAATTCATTTACAAAGTTATTACAGAAATGGATGTATTTAAATGTATGCTGTTAAATCAAATAAAGCAGGGTTTGCGTAACTGTTTTTAGCATTGCTAATAATTAGAAGTATTATTTCTTTCTTTAGCCATAAATTAGCATATTAGAATTATTTCTGAAGAATCATGTGACACTGAAATCTGAAGTAATGCCAGCTGAAGATTCAGCTTTGCCAGCACAGGAATACATTTTAAAGCACACTGAAAAAAAAAAAAAAACACACACCCACACACACACACACACAAAAACATTTATTTAAAAGTGTAATAATACTTACTATCCTTTTTGTTTTTACATAATTTAGGCTTAGTGAGCATACAACACTTAAACACAAACAAATAACTAATATTACTTTTTCTGTCACTTAAAAGTTTTTAAAATGTAAAATTATTCATAGCCTACAGTTTAAGGCAAATCTCAAAATGGCCTGAATACACTGTATGATGCATTTACAATGCTTTTTTAATTTTAATTGATAAAAAACCTAAAATTTTAATATCACTGTATCCCCACTCTACATCTTGACATAGTACAGTATGTGCCACATAAGAATATCCATACATCCTAATCACGTGGAACATTGCGTTTAAATGATTCACATCCTTTTTTGTGTGTGTGTGTGACGTTACAGCAGTTGCTATACAAGGCACAACATTTTTCAGTGAATCATCCTTCCACCTCCGCAGCATAAATACCACCTGTTTCAGAGTGCAGAGGGCTGCAAACCTCTGAAAATCACACAGCTATCCTCATTAAGATGCAAACTCCCACAGTCTTGCAGCTAATTCTGCACCATATACTTACACCCTTCCTCCACAACATCCAGTGTTATTAGCATTATTTTAGGCACAGTGCTAAATGGACTCCAGACTGTCCTCGGCTGAATCATGAGGGACAGTTCTTTGACGAAATACAAGCTCATATTTTACAACAGTTTGACACTAATCCGATCATAAATCTCCTCAAGCTGGAAGCATTTTTTTTGTATCCCCATCAAATAAATAGCTCTTGATTAAAGCGTATTAACAGGGGATCATTTCAAATATTGTTTCTTTTAAACATGCACATTAGAGAGCCACTCAAATATAACAAGAAGTCAATATTTCAAGCCTAAATAAACTCCGTTACAAGAATCAAACATTAACAATTTATAACAATCGGAGATCACAGGGCATTTAGAATAGTAGTGCGTATTGAGTTCTGTGAGTGGAATAACTGAGGTAAAGTGTGTCAGCTCAACCGGCATGTGTAAAATGAGCCAATCAAATCAGAAGTCGAAATTCTTTTACAATGATCATCTCCTTATCCTCCACCATCCTGCGCCGCTTTGTTTGACTAAACTGCACAGAATGGGTTTTGGTGGCACCCGCTTAATGGCTAATAAAATGTGCACAACCTTAACAAGGAGGCAAATCGTGGTCTGAGATTCAAGGTGCCCTTTGAGAGTGTTATTTTAAAGTGATCATTGCCTTTAATTGAGCTTTACGGAGCACTTCCTAATTAGATTATTTCATTCCTATTGCCAAACAAAGCCATCATCTAAGCATGCCCAGTTATGCTAGTCTGGGCAGTGCTACAGCTCAGCAGACACAACTCTTTCTGTTGGAATGGAGAACTTAGATGAGTAGGAATCTAATAATGATAACCAGACTTTACGGTCACATTGCTATTTTGAATTTCCAAATGTGTTATTTTAAATAAGTGCGTGTATCTAGGTATAGTTTAAATAAAAGCAAACCAGACGCTACTTCAAGCTTCATAGAAAAGCTGTTGAAAAATAAAATCACACTGTTCTAGGGCACTTGACACAGTGGACTGACTCAGATCTAATAAATCTCATATGCACCCACCTCCGCAGTTTGTCTCTCTCTCTCTCTCTCTCTCCCTCACTGTCTTTCAGGATGTAGCTTCCTGTCCTCCCCTAAGCATGACATCAAAACTAAATTACATTTATGTCAGACAGTAAGACGGTGACGGGTATAGACTTCTTTGTAGTTCAATAAACATCCATTTGATCAGAGTTTACATGTTTAAGAGGTTTAAATGCAGCCAGATGTAAAAAGAGAATTTATGATAAAGAAACATGATTTCTTTTTTATGGTTAAGGGATTAGTTGTTGTTTTTCATTTTTTTTATTTAAAATCCTGTACCAATTTTTAGTTTAACTGTATAAACCTCCTAATCAATAGCACCCCATCCAATGATGCTTCAAATATACTAGATATCCTATGACACAGCCAAACCAAGAAAGAAAAAAGGTAGAAAGAGATAATTCAATCAAAAAATAAAATTATGTCGTTGGTAAATCCCCTGCATGTCATTCCAGGCCTGTATGATGCTTTCTTATGCAACACTCAGCAAAGATTGGTTGAAGACTGTTAGAAACGAACCCGTTTTTTTTAACCAAACTTCATTGTATGTTTGAAATGCACAGAAACATTTTTCATAATATCTATTTTTATGTTCTACAGAAGCAAGTAAGTCATGCAATGACAAAATAGGATTTTTCTTTCTTTCTTCATTCAACTTTCACTCAAAAATTATTTTTCTGTCCTTACAGTTATCATGTCGTTTATGTAATATCTTAAAGGTACCGTTATAATTGTCAAACTTAAGCTCTAAGTGCATTTTAAATCATGGTTACTGAAAGTTAAGCCAAAGTCAGGCGAATTTTACAATAAAATAAAAACTGAATGAAATTAATCAAATTAAAATTAAGAGATTATGTAATTTGACCAAGTCAACTTGGCATTCCGAGTTTAGGAGAGACACCATTAGACTCATATCATCTGTCATTTCAACAGCTGTGTACGGTCTCACAGCACCAATACTTCCTTCTGCAACAGATGTTAGATGCAGGTGATTGCCAGTAAACTAGCTTAATCGAAACAGACAATTTATCTAAAATATCTACTGTAGCTAAATTCGATCTCTGTTGATAAATGTTGCTACCTGACTGTGTCACCGGTCTTTGTTCACTGTACATTCACAGAGACTGTAGCACATTAGAGGCTGCAGAAATGAAGTGCACAGCTACTTGAAACATCAACGTTACAACAAACGCGACTGAATTTACCTCGTCTGTGAAGCGGCACCGAAGTGGCGTGGTAAAGAAACGGATACCAGCATAAAACCAACGACGTGTTTCAGTCAATGCAAATTCGCAACAAGAAAATAACCATACTAGGATTATTATGAACAAACCACAAACAGCATATCAGAATAATAAAACCTTACCTAATTAGGGTCTTTATAAGTCGCAATTCATAAGCAGAGTGCTGGAGTAAATCCTTTAGCGTTTCTGAAATACAGACCGTGCATGGAGGGCTGATCGCTGGATATGATACTGGAGTCGGTCTGATCCGCACCTGACAGCGAGCCGTGGAGCTGCGGCGGAGGTACGTGTGCTGCTCGGAGATGCCGGAGCACCGGCAAAATGCGGCATGGAGTACGTGCCAGTGGACTGCTGGGAAAAATTCCTTTCGAACAGAAAAAAAAAGTACACCTGTTAAATAACGAAGGAAATTGTTTCAAACATGTAATTTTCATAGAATCTGAAATGTAGATTACGGCTTGAACATTTTAAAGATTGCACCTGTGTGCCTGTCCTGTCAATAGCCTAGCCAGTTCAAAATGCCAATAGTCCAATCAGTGCAGACACAATTACTTTACAAATTCTGCATATCTAATAATTTCAGCATGCATGGTTATGTGCCTATTTTATCATAATTACAACTCTTCTTTACTTATCAGTATCTGCATTGGTCGTTGGAAACCGCATATAGCTTAGACTACTAATAAAATCCTTAGTTCATTTGACTGGAAACGACATTTGGATTTAAATCTGTGAACAATGCTGTTAAAACCCTGACACATTGGCTCATAAACCCATACTCCAGTTATGTTCTGGTATTCTATTCATTTGTTATCCACGCCAGGTTTTAGATTTTGCCAACCGGATACGCTCCATCACAAACCATCATTGTATTACGTAGTCACAGCGCCTAACTTTAATTCCAAGAATCAGTCTGATAATTTTAGCATTCGTATTTTTTATCTGTAAGTATTTCAAAATAGAATTATTGTCATCAATTACGCTACAAGCAGACCAGATGTTCCGAAGTCAGAATTATTCTTTTTTTCTTTTTCTTTTTTCAAAACCAGTCATAAGGGTCAGTTTTTCGAAATTAATATTTATACATCATCTGAAAACTAAATAAAGATGCTTTCCATTGATTTATGGTTTGTTAGGATAGGACAAATTGGACAATATTTGGCTGAGATACAACTATTTAAAAATCTATAATCCGAGAGTGCAAAAAAATTTAATATTGTGAAAATTGCCCAAATGAAGTTCTGAATGACATTACTAATTATGAGGTTTTAATATATTTACCGTAGGAAATTTACTAAATATCTTCATGGAACTTGATCTTCACCTAATATCTTAATGATTTTTGGCATATAAGAACAAAATATAATTTTGACCTATACAATGCATTTTTTGGTTATTGTTACAAACACATCCCTGCTAGGATTGGTTTTGTGCTCCAGGGTCCCTTTCCACTTAGATAAAATCACCATAATTCCGTTAGCCCAGCATAAACTCATTAAAAAAAGAGTCAAAATTATATTCTTTAGTATAGTTTATTATACTCGTTGACATAATAAACATATATTCACTAGAAAACATTTAAACAGTGGAGATTGCAATAACATTCCTATTGTGTACAATGTACAATTTCCAGAATCTGAACTTTTAGCGAAACTTATAACCATTAAGATACCATCATTAAAAAAAAGATACAAAATCTCTGCAAGACATGTCATACTTGGCATAAAAATAACATTAATTGTAAGGAGCCGTCCAATTGGGTCACATTGTTCTTTTTTGAATTATCAGAGATGGCTGAATGGAGCGTATCAGGGGCTGTGATACAGTACTGCTTGTGAGTGGGGGGGAGGGGGGATGTTCCCTGCTGTGCAGTCTGTCTGAGGAAGGTCAAAATGATCTGGCCTTTTCACTGAGCCCATGTCACTTGCATCCAATCAGAGAAGTGAATAGAACCAAATGAGAGGTTTCATAAGCTCCTTTTGCTGCTGCCATTCTTGTTCTTAGTTAGACTCAGCATGCATTTGATCCTGCAGAGGCAAATTTACATCCATGACATGAAAGGAGCTCATTTTCTTCCTTTTCACTGCTGATTCATATTGTAGCGTTCACATAGCAGCTTGATGAGCTTTCTCCTTTCTCGCGTGGAAGGTGCAACTCCGCCCTGTGCCACAAAAGTACTCTTTAAAATGCTTAAAATGATTGAATATATAATTTCCATTGACGTATTGAGTGTAATATTTAAAGTATGTTAATGAAAAGGGCATCATTAATCTGTAAGAGCCATGTAAAGAATTGAATGAAATTAAATCATATTAAGCATTTGATCTTTTATACTACTGAGAATGATCAATATGACATATCTTCATAGTTATTATTTACATTTATTTGTTAAAACAGTTATTGTTACAGTTTCTAATCTATTAAAAGACATGTAAAGCTATACCTATAAGAACATCTGAATTGTTGTACTATATTTTAAAGAAAAAAGATACACCATTACTTGCTTACAACATACATGGAGTGACTAATCCAAATCTAACGGAATTTCAATGTATATTCATGTTTACCACGTGTGTGTGTGTGTGTGTGTGTGTGTGTGTAATGCACACACATATTATCAACTGACAACTGTGTGTATGAAAAGTGATTCCTCTCTGACACCTAGTGGTCTGAACGACCAGTTACATAAAAAATCACTGACACTTTAGTTTTAAAAGTTAGTTATCTATAGGTCTATTTTTTTGTTTATTTATTTATTTATTTGTTTATTTTTGCTGCAAGACTTATTAAAACCAGTCATAAATGTATATTGTCTAATTTAAGCCTGAAAAGTAATAATGATTACCACTTGGTTAGGCTAAGTGCTGATAAGTCAAACTAGAGACAGAAAGAGACAGTCATAACAATAGTGATTATGTTTATGTAATGGCACCAGATATAAGGGTCTTTTTGCTTTTTTAATCCACTAGCCGTATGACATGCAAAATTTTTTTTTTTAAATACAAATTTAAATAATAATTATAATAATAAAACAACAGCAACAATGTCTATATAAAACCTCCTTTAGTTTTTATATAAAATAAATAGCCTAAATAATCAGGCTAATAATTAGGACCTTTCAATTGCTATTTCCCCCTTCAGCCACCAGATGACAGCAGCTCAATAATGCAAAGAGGTCAAACGACGCAACAAATAACGTTTAACCATTACAAATCACTATTAATTACGTTATGTAACATACTGGAAACACATCGTGACTTATCGGTAGGCTAAAATTTAGCCTATACAGTCCTTACGTTTTTATAATCAACAAGTGAAAAAATGTGTAAGTGTTTGTTCAAGTGTACATGTGAAAAAAACCTGTAAAGACAAAGCATGTTAGATTTCTTTAAAATAATATAGACAAACAATGCACGCAACGGGCATATATTAAAGCTCTTTTAACTTAGGTATAGGCTGTTTACATAACAGTCAGTAATCGTAGCTGGAGCAGTGGCCCCTTTAAATGAGCGTCGAGCGCTTCGCAGTACGGGTACCAGAGGATGTATGAGAATAAACGGCGGCTACTTTTGTTTTCTTAAGAAATGTGGCTCAAAACAACGCTTAAGTGCAACCTTGGTTACAAAACCAGTCATTAAACTGCTGAAATCCAGAGTTCATCGGCGTTCCTCCACTGTTACAGCCTGCGTTTCTACACACAGGATCGCAAAAGGACGAACAAGGTCAAAAGAATATGTATCGCTGCCCGGATAAGGCTTATAAATCAGAATCGTCGGAGAAAACGACGAATGGAGAGGTTTGCTATTCTATCCATGGAAGAGTAAAAGCGACTTAAACGCATGGAAAACAGTCGCGTGGAATGTCCACATCCCGTCAGTTCACCTGCGCTCGGAGCATCTCTGTGCAGCAGACGGACCAACGCGATGCTCAGCGTGCGAATTAAAGGGACGGGGGCTGAACAAATGTTCTCTGACTGACTCCTCCTGTGGAGAGACCATGTGGCCAAGCCGACTGGGTTGAGATAGGTACCAGTACCAGCAGGGGACCTCTATATAAAGGCTGGCATAGTTTAGAATAACCAGCAGTTGCTGGTCTTTAGCATCCAGGTCTTACAAACAGAGGAGTGGAACACATTGAACGACTCAAATAATCATGTCTCACGCTTGGGGTTATGGAGCACAAGACGGTAAGAGCTGTTTTACGATCCTAAATCAATTTATTAGTCTTTAAGAACTATACTAGCCTCATTTTATTGTAATACTACACAATATAATTTAGTCAAGGAAGTGGTTTTTACATTATTCTATTCTGAAAAACACTAATGCAACATCTTCAGCTTAGAAACAAAACAGTTAATGCATTATGATTCTTTAGTTTTTCCTGTGTGTGGAAGTATTTGATATCTACTATTATACAGCAAGGAAAAAAGTTATAAATGACCAAATATAAAATATAAATAAGCATAACACATGCATAGCACAAACGTTACAAAAGCTGTCACTGGGAAATTATCGTTAAGAAGTACTAATATGTACAATTTAGGGACAAATGTACGGTTTGCAAAAAAAAAAGCCAAATAAACAAGTGGGTAATATGGCTAAAACAACCTAGATGAATTTGGTTAGAAAACAAAAGTCATTTTTAAATGTCAAAGCTCAATAAAAAAAGCTCCTCAGAGTAACAGCTGCCCGTATCCACTGCTTACCACTTACATTTGTTGACCTTGAATCTTGCAAGGAATGTAAACACACTTTTTTTATGCATCTAGGCACTAGGTTTTTATCTTATTCTGTCTCATCTTTTTTTCTTGCTCTGTAATTTCAGGGCCAGAGAATTGGGGAGAAAGCTTTCCCATTGCCAACGGACCCAGGCAGTCTCCTATTGATATCGTACCCACCCAAGCACAACATGACCCTTCTATGAAGCACCTCAAATTGAAGTATGACCCCGCCACTGCTAAGGGCATCCTCAACAATGGCCATTCATTCCAAGTGGATTTCACTGATGACGACAACAGCTCAAGTTAGTGTATCACTGCTGTTCTTATTTTCAACCTTCTAAAGCATTTTCTAAACCTAATGTGATGCAGCCAATAATTTATTTATTTTCTACAGTGCAATTTTCATTATATATTAATTTGGCAGTGCAACGTTGTGGACCTTGTTAGCATTTTCAAAAAAAAAAAAAAACCGATTGGAAGGATTTTGTTTTTGTTGCTTATTGCAAACTAAAGTGAAATTAACTGATGCATCTAAATCTGTCAGTCAGTACCCATGGTATGTATAAAAAGCTCAATCTTCAGCTACTGAAGTCAGTTTAACACCCCATCTCCTGCCCTATTTCTATCCATTCATTACTAACTTTATTTATTAAGTAGTCCAGGGCAGCTTTTAGTGCTCTGATCGAGTCTGAAGCTTACGCTCTCTTTTGTAGACAGCAAGGATTATATGAAACTGTCAATTTCTCTTATTGTGTCTTTGTAGGCTACTTTTTCTCTGACTGAAATTCATTTCCGTTTACTCCAGTTCATCTATATTGAATCAACAAATGGTGTAAAACTGTTAATGTGAGCAGGGGATGTAGATGTGTGGATGTATTCCTTCCTCTGCCAGTGGAAATAAGGCACTTAGGGCTCTGTGTACTCAAGTGCTAATGTATTCTATTATGAGAGAAAGAATAGAGCCACATATCAATGCTGTATGCCATGGTCGACCAACGAGAGCAACATGTGCTGAATTTTAATGACCGTTTGAAGAGGGGACTCACACATATGCTTGGAAAGGAAGCCTTCATAAAAACACTATAGAAAAAAAATAGTCCCTTTCTGCATACAAAATGCTTGGTGAAAAGAGATAAAAGAAGTAGCTATTAGATATGTTTTGTAGTGAATATTAAGTTGCTCAAGTAATATCCCAAAGTCACCCACTCACACTGACATGTCAGTCTACTGATAGTAAGTAGAGTTCCCCTGTTATTAAGGATGCCAGATACAAATCTGTATCATACCATCCAATATTAGAGATTTTAATTGATTCAATATATTGATTTATTGAAATAAAGTTTTCGGCTGATATTGGATTTATACTGTATGCTTGTTCATAAAGGATCTCAAATGATTCATCCAATTTCCATAATTTGCTTTATAATGATTTTTAAAATGCTGATTTTAAAAGTAAACAAAATAATATAATTTTAATATCAGCCAGCATTTTTATACCTTAAATATAAAAAAAATATTATTATAATTTGAAATTAGAATTTTCTTTGTGTATTTTAATATATTTTATATAGTAATTAATATAGCAAGTATTTCTCCCTTTTAAAATGTTATAACACATCCAGTGCATTATAAATGCATACATATACATTATAAATGCACAAGTATTAAAAAAAAAACTTAATTATTCCAAACATATGGTTTTTGTCTTATATTTGACAAATATTTTGGAATGTATATGTATATATCTTAAATTCTCTTTATGCTTTACGTACATTGTTACACTGAATTAGAAATACAAATATAAATGCACAAATACATTTAAAAATTCTTCGAAATATATATGAA
>JAUMHQ010000046.1:5218703-5246071 GCA_032361165.1 Enteromius paludinosus | reverse complement strand
GATATCCCTGTACTTGGCCGCATTCATCTTTCCCTCGATTGCAACCAGTCGTCCTGTCCCTGCAGCTGAAAAACACCTCCACAGCATGATGCTGCCATCACCTTGCTTCACAGTTAGGACTGTATTGGACAGGTGATGAGCAGTGCCTGGATTTAATTGAGGCCAAAATTAGAATTAAGGCTAAAAATTTCTATCTTGGTCTCATCAGACCAGACAATCTTATTTCTCAAGATCTTGCAGTCCTTCAGGTGTTTTTTTTTTTTTTTAGCAAATTCCTTTCAGGCTTTCATGTGTCTTGCACTGAGGAGAGGCTTCCGTCGGACCACTCTGTCATAAAGCCCCGAATGGTGGAAGGCTGCAGTGATTGTTGACTTTCTACAACTTTCTCCCATATCCTGACTGCATCTCTGGAGCTTAGCCACAGTGATCTTTGGGTTTTTCTTTACCTCTTTCAACAAGGCTCTTCTCCCCCGATAGCTCAGTTTGGCCCAACGGCCAGCTCTAGGAAGGGTTCTGGTCATCCCAAACATCTTCCATTTAAGGATTATGGAGGCCCCTGTGCTCTTAGGAACCTTAAGTGCAGCAGCAATTTTTTGGTAACCATGGCCAGATCTGTGCCTTGCCACAATTCTGTCTCTGAGCTCTTCAGGCACTTCCTTTGACCTCATGATTTTAATTTGCTCTGACATTCATTGTGACCTGTAAGGTCTTAAATAGATAGGTGTGTGGCTTTCCTAATCAAGTTCAAACAGTATAATAAAACACAGCTGGACTCAAATGCACAATGTTGTATTGCATATAAAGGCTACACAATATACTTACAGTATATTATTATCAAGCATGCTCTACAAGAATCCTGTCTGTCTCCTGTCTTTCTCTCTCATATTAAGTAGTTGCCCATGTTGGTGAACTGGGGCCTGATTTTATGTTATCTTGTCAGCTGTTACTTATTTCATAGTAAACACTACCACTTCATCTCAAGATATTCTGCTTTCAAGGCTTTTCTTGATCTCCAGAAGACTGGAGCAGATTTATATTCGGTATAAATCTAATTATAATACATTTTGGAATTAAGTTTTTCATTTTCTTTCTTTTTTGAACAAAAAATATTTGCGTTAAAAATTCATAAAGCTTAATGACATTATGGTTAAACCACTAAACCACTTTAACAATGTCCCTTTCCGAAGAGGAATGGAGCTACTGTAGGTCTCACTGGTTGGAAACTGCATAAAGGTGAGTAATTAATGACAGAATTAAAAGGTTTGGGTGAACTATTCCTTCAAATTTTCAGCTTGTAACTTGGCAAACTACACTTTCAAAAGTAGAATTCCCAGAACCACCTACTCTATATCTACGGATAAACTCAAAATGTGAAAAGTTTTATAGCTGTGATGCTCAGAGCAGAATAGACAAGCCTCCGTCAATGCTTTATCTCTCTCCAAGAGCAAAAGAGGCTCTCTAGTCCTGGAGTATTGGATTATTTGAGAGCGATTCAAACACGCACACACTCTACTCTCAGTACTAAGAGTATAGGCACTTCATGCCAAAATGAGCAAGCAACACTACTATGCAAGTTTGCAACGTTGAACCAGCACTGATAATAACCCCGGATGTGAACATTATCCTATGGCCTCTTAATCCCATCAAAACCTTCATGATAGCCACAAACAGGGGATTAGAGATGAGGAAAGAGTTGAAAGAGTGACCACGGAGGGATTACAGTCCATCCAATCTCATAGTTTTAGCTCTGAAGACACCAATAAAAGACAAACCACCATCAGAGATCTGCTGCTTCAGTGGAGGACTGAAACAATCCCACGGGTCCCAGTGGGAGGGAGACTGAATGAGCAATTACACATAATAAATAAATGCACAGTGGAGTACCCATAAAGCATTTCTGTGTAAATTAGCACAGTTTTGTGGCGGATAGCTGAGGGATGGAAGTATGTATTGGGACTAAGCTAAGTCTCTTGGGTCAGCAGCTCGTGCTGTTGCTGACAGAGCTTTGCCGAAAAAAAACCACACACACATAAACACACACTAACAGCTGGAACAGATGCTACTCACCGTTTTACCTCATACTCTGCTGATGTAGACCTTCGTGCATCTACACACACTACCTTGGCAGACTCAAACGCATATAAGCCAAGCAAATTCATCCTGCACCAAATAGGCTCTATCATGGGATAAACACTCGGCAGGTTGGCGCTTTCAAACTGGGACAAACACCCTTCAGGCACATTCAACTTGACATAAACAAACACCACCACTGTGGAAATTGAACCAAATGGCTACTAAGCACAGAATGAAAAAAACGAGGGAAGAAGGAACACATTCAATTAGGATATACACTGTAGGCGAGCGGTACATCACAACAAGTAGGCCACGGTTCGGGCGTTTTCAAACACCCACAGAACAGTGTAGTCCGGGTCGTACGATGCCGCGCTCTCAACGTTTCAATCATGTGTTGATAATATTATGAAAAAGATTTGTTTATCCACCCGGGCTTTGTGCGGGTAATTGAGTGTACCGTGTAAGTCTCCAAAGAAATCCATCCATATTCATCGCCCTCAATGTAGGTTTATTGATTTATTTCTGAGATACAATTGAGAATGATATTTCCCACATTTCCCGCATGATTTATTGGAATTTCAATGTAGATGCCTGAGTCTGAGTTCCATTTGAAAGAGCATACAGTACATATTCTTTTAATGCTTAACTGAAGGCCCTGCCACAAAAGACGCATTTTGGTACTGGTTGGGAGGGGTTTTTCCCCTCGATCTCGGTGGAAAACAACATCACTTCAAAGGTGGAAACAACATGCAACAATGTGAGAACCCATCAATTATTCTCCACATAGGGTAGCGCAATAAATCGGGAGTTCCTTTGTGAGCCTGAAAGCTGTTTTACAGAGCAAATGTATCTGTGTTTCCTACAGCCTATTATTGTGTAGTGACTCACCCGCTGGTGACTTCACAGAAGCTCACAGGAACAATCGAAGGCATCTCAAAATGTCCATAAAATAGGTTATTTTATCTGTGCATACCAGTTTTGGGGTCGATGGAGAAGAAAGGCTGCCCTTGGAGGATGCTGTAGACGATCTTGGCACTGTTTCCATAGGTGGGATCGTCGGCATCTGTGGCAGTGATCTGGAATACCGACATTCCTGGACATAAAAAATAGGTCCGAGTTAAACTGCTAAAATTATTCACATGCTCAGATTTGCATTCATCCTCATTAATGCATGCCATAAGCATGATCTGACAGAGGCAGTACTCATATTGCTAATTCAAGTGATTCATCTCATGCCTCCTTGACCTGTACCAGGTTGAATTCACCTGTCATGAGCCTCTTTCCTCCAGGCTTTAAAGCATCTAATGCTATTACAAAGTGTGTGGGGCTTGGATGGTGGTGATAACGCTGCTCTAGCCTGAGACACATTTGAAGTTTAAGAAAAAAAACACAAACACAACAGATTGAAGGCACTAGGCTCTA
Source organism: Enteromius paludinosus (assembly GCA_032361165.1). NCBI lineage: Eukaryota > Metazoa > Chordata > Actinopteri > Cypriniformes > Cyprinidae > Enteromius > Enteromius paludinosus. Next base: position 5,242,576 of record JAUMHQ010000046.1, on the reverse strand, counting down.
GGATAGCCTCTCTTGAAAGGCCAGAGGCCCTCAACCAGCTTATAAAGCTCTATCTGTATTGGTCGTGATTAATTCATCACAGCTTGATAAAGTGGAGTCAGAGAGCTTGCCAGCTCACTGCTGGTATTTGTTTTGTATCCAGAACTCGGAAGTGCACAAATAATGACTTGAGGATAATAACATGCTAGATGATTGAAATGATTGAAAACGTGCATAATGTGGTTTGAAGTTTAATCGTCTGCTTGTATCTATTATTTATCTAAAATACTGAACCGAATTTATGCTCTAGATCATTTTCTTATTTTAAAAAAAAATGCATCACAGTCTCCACAAAAATATTAAGCAACACAACTGTTGACAATAGGATTTGAATATAAATCAAAATATAAAAAATGTTTATTTAAAAGTGTTTAAAGTTACAGTTTAATAATAAAGGTTAATAATAGTTCAAGTTTACACAGTTCTTACTGTATTTGTTTGAAAAAAATAAAAAATAAATTTCTTACTGACCAAAGCATTCAAAAAGAGGATATAAAAAATAAATAGCAATGGCCCAGTTTCATAGACAGGTTTAACCTAAGTCAGGATGAGGCCATAGTTCAATTAGGACATTTAAGTAATTTTTTCATCATAATTGCCTTCAGTTTGTGTTACAGTTTTAAAGACTCAAAATGATTTTAAAAGTCTCACTGAGACCATGAGAGCAAATAAAAGCGATGAAGGAGAGCGACTCAAGGCCATAAGTGAGAAATAAACCCTGCCCTTACCCTAGCTGTGCCCGGAGGGGAACATTGTGCCGACAGGTTGCGAGGAATGATAATTTCACAGCTCTTTGGCTTGAGTCCAGCCAATTGATTCGGATAGGAAGGAAGAACTCTGCAGACAATTAGCACTTTCCTGACAGTCCATTTACTGCAGGGTTGATGTGCACTGCCATTGATGCGGACTGCAAGCTCTGCATGTGGATTATTCATGTATTAGGATGAATAGCACGGATCTATAAAACATTGACGTTTCAAATTGAGGTACGGGTGTAAAAAGAGGTAAACACAGCTGTTTTTTGTCTATCGAATGCTGCATTAGTTTGGAAGCACTTCAAAATATTTGCACCCCATGTGTGAGGTTTTTATGCGGGGTACTGTTTCGATTTTGACATTACTCCTGAAATCGCTTTTTCTACAACAGACGATAGATAGCGTCCTCTTGAGAGGCTTTATATAAGAAACAATAGCTTTAATAAATCCCGCTATAAATCCACCACAACCAAACAGCAGCTTGAGATGAGCTTGAGTCCAGGCCAAAAAGGCTCAGTTCTGCAATGGGACTCTGCGGTCTGAAACTGATGAGCCAGCTAATAAAACCTATGCTCTACCGACAAAATGTTCCTCTGTTCCCCCGAGCACAGCCCCAGACAACCCCCCCAGAGTCCGAGGGTCCCGACTGTTGGCTCACCGATGTCTGCCATCTCAGGAACGGAGGCTGAAAAGGGGCCATCTGGGAATTTTGGGGCGTTGTCGTTCACATCCTGGACCTTGATGATGAATTCAGACTCGGGTTCCACGGCTCTGTTGGTGAAGCGGTCCACAGCCCGAGCATGAAGGACATAATGGCTCTTCTTCTCTCTGTCCAGGCTTTTCATTGCATGAATATCGCCTGTTAACTCGTTGATTGTGAATATGGTACCGGCACCTTCTCCGGAGAGCAGATATTGGATGGAGCCATCACCTTTGTCTGAGTTTGAATGTAACTGAAAGTGACAAATAAAATACAGTTTTACTTTTGCGCTACTGCCATTATGCCTTAAGTCAAATGTAAATGTTCTATGGTGTTAACACCACATAATTATTTATTCTGACACCTCGTGCTACTGTATGTGGAAATGCAAATTATTTGTGCAGTATTTTAGAAAGAGAGACACAGTGGGATCCAAACTCTTGAGACCGCAGATCAAGGTAAGAATCTAGGTAGAGAGTTTTCAAAATTCTGAATTGAACGACAGCCTCCTTTTTAATTGATTAATTAGAATATCAATTGAACTGGAATTACAAGAAGAAGAATTTACTGAATTGCAGAGTGATGTTTATTACTGCATGTAATTCATTAAAATGGTTTAATTTCAAAAAGTTGATTACAAAATGCACCCACGTTTTTTCCAATATATTTTATCATTGAGGATTTATTTTAAAAAGTCTAAAAAACTACTGGTGGGGATCATCAAGTTTGACTTTGGTACATGTTCTTTTTAAAAATAATTATTATGATATAAAAAAATCTGTGCTCTCAGACAATTGGTTACTAATTATAAAAACTCATCTAACATTAAAATTAAATGACATAGACCCAGATCTAGCAATAACTTATCAAAGTCAGAAGACGAAGACATGAAAAAACTCCTGTCATAACCTTTATGAGGGGAAAAATTACATTTCATACAGTTCAAGATTTAACAATTTTTTTTTTATGACAAATCTATCACGATAATGATTGTGGCATGTCCCAGCTCCTTTCAAAGAATGCTCTTGATTTATAATTAGGATGCTCATTAAATAGAACTCACATTACATGTATCAATCGAGCACAAGGATACCCCATGTTTTCTGAGAAAATACTTTTTGGAGAAAATAACTGTCATTCACCCACAATTTTCAAAGAACAAGAGATATACAGTTTACCTTTGATGTTACTCCTTTTTTTCTCCACTGGAAATATAAATATAACACTTTCATCACAATTTTTGGGGTAGAAATGGGTAGAAAGAGCACAGTAAACAATGAAATTATACACTACACATTATAAGGCTAAAGCCTGTGGCCCCCAACCAGAACCAAATTGAGTTTCATGTAAAAAACACATCCATCACAGGGGTGAAAGGATATCCCCTAATAAACATGGCTTAATCCCAGCACATTCATATTAGTTATGCAATAACAGATTCTGTAACAGAATATTGCTTTTACTGCCTCAAGGTAAGAATTTTCTGTGATGCCGAATATAAATATCCAAACAAGTATTTAGAATTTGCATAAGGGAATGCAGTCTACAGCTATTATGCTGATCCTTCAAAGACCGCATTTTACTTTTTTATCTATTTACGCACTAGCAAAATAAGTTACAGCCCTTGGTTTGTTGACTTTTCCATATGTCTGACTTCTTATTCTATCTTCACATGCCAATAATCCCAAATGCAGGTACAATGTTAAAAAATTTTCACACCAATAAAATCATGCGGTGCATGAGAAAAAAATAAATAAAAATCACAGATAGGACCCCCTGCACCCTTTTCATGATAAAGCAAGGTCGTACCATATTGGAAAATGTCATGTGGAGCATCTCCCCCAAAATTATTCAAATATAATTATTCACAAATAAACCAAGATGGCTGTAAAGATGTTATAAGACCTTTACAACTAAATGCACTCTTTACCGTCTAGTACTGGTCATATTGTGAATTGGTGCATGCTGTTAAGGAAAAAAAAAAGCTTGCTTTTGTAATCTGAAACAACTTTTACATTTTTCATTAATTAATTAATTCATATATTTATATATTTTTTTATATTATGTGACCCTGGACCAAAAACCAGTCATAAGTAGCATGGGTATATTTGTAGCAATTGCCAACAACACATCTGATTAGTTTTTTTGCATTGCTAAAAATATTTCTCAATATTTTGCTTTTTTTTTTGCACCCTCAGATTATCAAATAGTTGTATCTCGGTCAAGTATTTTCTAATCCTAACAAACAGGGTTTAAAATTAACACCCGCCAACCCGCCAAATGCGGATAAAATTAGCTGTGGCAGACAACACTGTCAAAACACTAGTCAATTTGGCGGGGTGCTTTTTGTAAATTATGTTCACTCATTGATGTCTTTGGTAAGCTCATGCAAGCCAGATATGTTATGGCAAATACTGAACTCGTGAGACAGAACGACATTATAGAGTATTGCAAAAACCTAATAAAACACACAAAGTGCACTTACACGATGTGATGAAGTCAGGATAGACAAAATGATCATTAATCTCGCACTTCTGCGTTTCTGGCTTCCAGATTGGCGCTTGCAGGGATAAAGTTTTTCCGGTGACAACAGCAGCCATACTTAATACGAATACTATGAAAATGCCTGAACTGCTGGTACTGTACTTTACAAGTGCAAACATTTCACAGTTAACTATTTGGTCAGCTTGGGTCATGACAAAACATTTTTTTGTTTTCAAATTCTTCATTTAAAATTTTAACAAGGCTCTAAATTTACCCTTTTTTGACATAATTTCGGATTTTTGGCTTTTTTGTAGCATGGACATTCTTGTTTGTAATTGACCCATATGTCTACAGAGATGCATCATGAAGGATAGCTTCTGTTCATGTCAGCTTTCAGTGTAAAATCAATATATGAAACCATCTGTGACACATAGTTTATTAGTAACACATATGCTATGCTCATGCGATTCCAGCGACACAAACCACAAAACAATATGCATACAAAACAGCAGAAAGCTTCAGCTAGGGATGCACAGTAAGCTGGATGTGACCATCACCTGAAACGGAGAAACACAGCTATTTTCACGCCACTTATCCAACAATAAATGCTGCCATTTCAGTTGCTAATGATCACTAATGTGGCTTTGAAACAAATTGTAATGAGTCTGATCCAAAAAAAACAAAACATCTGAGCAGCAGGAGTTGGCAGAGCACGGCCCTTGGTGTGAAAGAAAGAAAAAAAAAACATTACTTGGCATGTTGCTGGGTTGCTATTCAAGCAGCTTTCTTTTTTCCCAATGTGTTCCCATAATTCTTGGCAGCCTGTGTAATCCCACCACAGTGAGCAATTAGTCAGAATGACGTTCACCTTCCAAACCTTTTCCCCCTGGCTAAGAGGGACATTCACCTTCACAGATATATATGGCAGGCGGGCCTGAAACAACACTATTTCTGGGGCCATTGCAATACCCACAAAACTTAAGCCTGGATACAGCTGCAATGCAGCAGGGTACATAGAGTATTAAACTATACATTCTTATCCACACTAAGCCAGAGACCCAAACCAGCGCTACTGTTTAAGGATGCTCATATCCACCTCTTTCATCCGGCTCTGTATCCTCATGTTCACCTGCTGCATCCAGCAGTATAAAAGATTACAGAATCCTCCTACATTGCACTTCAAAAAAGAGTGACCCTTGTTTTGAACTTGCCTCAGATATTTATGGAAGCACCACTCAATTCATTAGGTTTCCCTAAGAGTCTTTGAATCATCTGTTCATCTCTTACTAAAGAACTCCTTTAAACCGAGGATAAATTAAGTACATTTTCTTTTAGGAAATAGCCTAATTTTGTTCACTGATACTATATATGTATTTTTCCCATACATTATCTAAACAAAAAAACTAAATGATTGCAAAGATCTTATAATAACTTCACAATTAAACTGGTTCTATTTACTATTTGCACAGTCCTAGTCTTATTGTTCATGATTCGTTCATGTTACTCCTAAGAAAAAAAAAAAAAGGAAGTATTTTAAAACCACTTTTCTTTCTGCTTATGCCACCCAGGTAGGGTGACCGGGAGGGGACATCTTCGGTTCACTTAGTTTTGTTGTGGCCACGAGATATTAACTCATGGTAACGTGATAATATTATGTTGTGTCCTCCCTCAAGATGCTATGGAGTGTGAACCACATCCATTTCTCGTGGCCACTATTGAGTAAACAAACCTGCATGGACACAGCAACCCGGGATTATCAGAGATGGATTTGGTATTATTTTATTTTGAATTCATATTAATTATTATAAAAATTATTGTATTTTAAATAAAATCATATTTGTTATGTTTTGTTAAAAGCAGTTTTTTAACATTTATTGTTTTACTACATCAAATATTATATTGCACGAAATGTAGGGTAAACACCAGTTTAAGTTTATCATGAATAAATATTACATTAATATGAAATGTCCATTAACTCATAATCTTCATAAAAATATAAATTAATTTTAAGGATATGAAAAAAAAAAGTTTAAAATAGGACATTGTGTCAAAAATTCAACAAACATGTTTAGATTGCTCACTGGCACTGGCTCACTAGATTTCCACACATCCTGTGTGGAAAAAAAGGCACATAAAACAAGAAAGGAGGGGAGGCAGATGAGTGGGAGATAGAATGCATTGACTCGTCCAGGAGAAGGTGTGACGCTGTTCCCCTGAACAACATTACCACACAAATGAAAGGCTTTGAGAAACCTGCCAGATATAGACTCAAATCTGAAAGCAGCCAGCCTAGAAAATACAAATGCATCAAATGCGATTAATAGGATTATGAATGAAAGCAAACACTTGAGCACAATGGAAACTCATTAACCATTTGAAACAAACTGGGTGTGTTGCACATCTCGCATGCTAAGCAGTCTGATCCGGCTCGGAATACATTCTCCTATTAAATTATAATGGTGACCACTAAATGTTTAGCCACCTTGTCAAACACATACATACTCACACCTACACTCGTCTGCACTTCATTCGGAGCTCTAAGACATTTTATTATGGTGCAAAAGTGATGCATTTAGATCCATTAGAGCACCTATTATGGGTCGGAAGCCCTTTAATGTATGCATGCTTGGAGCTAACGTTATTGAATATTGCAGCATGAACATTTCAGCGCTTTAAAGCCACCATGAAATCAAAACTATCGATACTCATTGATTTATGAAATATTGCAGTGTTATATTATAAATTATTAATCCACGCCCGTGAATATTTTTATCAAATTCATGTACCCTCATAAACTTTAACCAAAATAAACTCCCCTCCCTTTTCCTGTTTGAGAAACTGTTTCACTCGTATATATGTCACAAGTAGTGGTGTTCTGAAATGTGCCTCTAATTTCAACAAGCTGATTGCTCACTAAAAACAGACAGATTATGTTTTAACATCACTATACTGTTTATTCATACTGATTCATGAACTCACACAAACACAATATTTTATTTTATTTTTTTGAATTAACCAGTCATAGCTGATCAGAACCAGTCATATCATATCCTCTCATGTGAGTTTCCCCATTTATTCTCAATTACCCCCCAACAAACTCAAGGCACACTTTAGGGGGTCTGTTAAAATTCATTTGGGCTCCTGCTGTAACAAAAGCAATTTATATGCTTTTATATCATATTTTGTAATAATTGCATTATATTATAACCCTGTTTTTTCTTAAATAAGTACTTTTATTTTCCACAAATAAGGGTACAAGACTTAAAGGTAAAGTGAAAAAATAAAAATTACTTTTGTGCAGACTGTGCCTTTAAGACTGCATGTTAATGTGCGAACATACAGTATAAATGAGACTTTGAAGAAACAATGCCCTATATTGTCAAAACAAGCCCCTCATTAGAGGCGTCTTGCTTCGACCGACCTCATTCGACAGTCCTTTTAATATTCATAGGAAAGTCTGCATCAAAAATGCACTAAATGCACTCTGCAGACATGACCATAATGCAGGGTTTGCGGTTACTGCTGCCGCAGACCTGAGAGCACAGGTTGCCTTCTGCAGGGGCTTGATAAACTGCCCACGCTACAAGAAGGAAAGGACTGATTAAATCAGGGCTCAGCCTTCGCCGCTAACCGCAAATTAAAGCCGGCGTGCTGATGGAAAGGTCAATTTTACACTGCACCAAGAGCCCTTCACGTCAGAATAAGGAAGCGTGCATGGGCGGCACTGAGTTTGGTAATTTGCCATTAGTGAGAAGGAGGTGAGCGGTTTAATGTAATCCTCCATCTTAAAAGCTGCTGTGACAGATATTCATCAGCCGGACAGACTCCAATAGAACTGCAGCGAACTGATCTCTATCTGTCTTCCACTACTCCAAAGTCTATGTTACTGTAGTAGACCCTCTCTAGTTATCACACGCGCACACTAATGTGCAGTCTGCTGGTGAAGAGATTAACAGAGAAAGAGACCTTCCAGAATGCCAGCAGCTTGCTAGCTCTCTATTATAAATTTCAAAGCTTAAGCTGTTTGTGCGCGAACGCATCTCTTTCTGGATATGTGTGTGTATGTGCTTTTCCACATGAAAAGGGAGCATATTTACCACAGCAATAATCTACAGTATGAAGAACAAATTGTATCTGCTAGGCAAAAATATGCAAAACAAATATTTTCAGCATTTTTTGTAATTTAATATATAAAAGTTCCTTTACATTGAAATTATTTTTTTCTTTTCCTTTGCAAATCATGATATAGTGTTGTGCTGAATATAGTACTGAAAGCATTCCAGTACTTGGTTATTAGCTCTAGACAACAATTATGTTTTGACTCAACATTTAAAAACATATTTTGTGTTTAACCCCCTTTTTGAGACCCCTTGATTAAAAATTTGGTCTGCTAAATTTAGACGTGACCATTGCCTGTATGGTTATTTTCATAGACTATAATTATATGCCATTTTAAAGGAAAATTTTACTTAAAAAGCAATGTGATGAAATACTGATTGAATTGCAAAAAAGACAAAAATTATGATTACGACAAAAAACAATCCAACTTATTTTTGTTAATAAATTTAACAGTTTATATAATTCGCTATGAAAACTAGGCAAAAACATTATGAATAAAATCATAGGGAACCTTAAAAACGATACATTATTCATGTTCTTTTTGCACTTGACTTTAAATTCTTCTTAAAATGTGATGACCAAACAGCAACAATATCACTAGCTCTGCAGGTGTTGAATTGTTTTTTCAGCAAACACATTTCAGGATAATTTCTTTCTAACTAAATATCCTCTCTGTATGCTCCATTTGTAACCCAAAACGTTCCAAAGTCCCATTGAAATTTCTTATCTGCTTTTATAAAGTGACATAGTTTATGTTCCTATCACTAGATATTTGAGGACAGGCAGGGTTTTAGTAGAACAGGTCTGTCTGGGCCGCCAAAACCTCTTCTTGTCTGACCACTGAAGTGGAGAGAAGAAAAGATGGTGGTCTGGAGGGACCAGGCAGGAGAAGGTGTGAAAAAAAATAAAAAAAAAAGAGCGGAGAGGAGTGTGGGAGGCTACTGAGAGCCTCAACCCATTTCTGTCACTGCAGTTTAGCAAGGCCTGAGAGAAAATATTCAGCTCACTCAAATCTTTTACAGACAGGTCACACCACAGCAGCACAAAATTAAGTGGCATCCATGTGAGCAGAACAAGGACCCTGTTTGGCTCCATGTTTTGCAGTTCAATACAAGTAAGAATGTTGTCACGCTGAGTTTCTTTTCTTTTCGATGTTAGTGAAATGTCTTCCAGACAGGATCTAACCAAGGTCTGCTCTGTTCCGCCAAGAGCTCCATTGAACTGAATTCCCTGACTTTTAAAGACTAGGTTTAAAAACATTGCATACAGTGTCTAGTCCAATTCCTGGTGTAATGACTGCTATGAGTCAGTTTTTCCACAGAGGATCAAAATTGTGCAGCACAGCTGGTGTAGTTTCAGTTCTTAGTGGATCAAACTCATGCAGCTCAACCAGCGTAATCAAATTACAGAACAAATTAATCGGTTCTTCTCAGTGATTCAGTGATCCCATTAGTCCAATTTCAGAAGACTGACTTCTACGAGTCAGTTTATTTCTGTGGATCAAAACCAATACAGCACAACCTGTGAAGTGCAATTACAGAACAAATAATTCTAATGAATCATTTCTTCTCTATGGATAAAAATCATACATCTCAACCAGTATTCCAATTATAGATAGAAAGAAACTCTTATGCAGCTCGACCTGCAAAGTCCAATTACATGACAAATGGGTGGCACGATTCACAAAACCCACGGTTCGGTTTGTATCACAGTTTTAGGGTCACGGTTTTCGGTTCTGTACGGTTCTTGTTATTTTTTTTCTTTTAATCTTTAACACTCCAGAAATGTACTTCAGCATATCATATATAGCTTAATTATCCACAACTTAGGATACAGTATTTAAAAAGTGATATCATGTAATCATGCGAAAACTGAATTTGACTTGACTTAAAGCACATTATTGGGAACATCTCTGAGGAAAGCTAGGTGAGACCAGCAAGAGGAAAGACATTGATGATTTCAACATGCTTTTCATTTATTTGGCAAAAAAAGCGAATGTGTATTGCCATCTACATGAATGTATGTGCCTTTTTAGCACACAAAGCCTGCCTGACCCACGACGGACAAAAATAACATTGTTCGCGCGAGCAGGTGAGGATAGATCGAGTGCAGGAATGATCGCGTGCGAGTGCTTGAATTGCGCGTGGATGACATATCAAGCGCGTGCGAGGGTTTGAAATGAGCTCGCGGGCCCGTTTCTTCACATGCACATTGTTTCCTGGCATAGATTTGCCGCCATAGATTAAGTGTGTTTTTCGCGAGCTGGTTGCTGCTGCTGCGGTGGATCGCGATGCCGTAGTGATGTCTATCGGCCATCTACGATGGACAATGGCGTCGTCTATCTACCCAACCCTAGTTCCCACACACCAGATTTATATGACTCTGGCGCATCCTCCAACTCCGGGCAGCCTTCCTTTTCTCTCCCACTTGCCATTTCTACACGTACAGTATTATGACCTGCAGCACTCACTCCAGACCATAGACACCACAATTCTTTCGCGCGAAAGGGAAACACACTGACGTCACATACGGGGCACAAGGCTACATTGCGCATGTCATGAACCGTCAAACCGTGCGACGCATGCACCGAGACAAGCAAACCGAACGGTTCATTTTTTTTTCATGAACCGTGCCATCCCTAATGACAAAAGCATCTGTTGAAAATAGTGTATCAAAACCATATAATGCAACCAGTAGAAAGAATGACTCCTATAAGTCAGTTCTTACAGCATTATATTCGGACTACTGAACTAATAACTCTTTTACATATGTCTGTTCTTGTCAGATGATCCAAATTATTCAGGACAACCAATGTAAAACAAAAATGACACTAATGAATCAGTACCATAAGGGAATCATTATCAACCCCATTTAGGTTTTGTCCAATTCCTGAAACAATTACTTTTATGAGCCAACTTCTTTTTATTGAACAAAAATCATACAGCACAACTAGTGCAGTCAAACTCCCAAAAGAATAAGTCCAATGAGCCAGCTTTTTTATCAGTGGACCAAAATCATACAGCTAGACCACTGTAGTCCAAATACAGAATGAATGACTCTTGAAATTATGCTTTTTGATGTTTTTGCCAGTGAATCAAAACCACATAGTGTAACCAGCAGTCTAAGTGAGGAAAAAAAATGTGTCCTATGAATCTGTTCTTCTCAGTGAATCAAAATCATACAGTGAAAACAGTGTGATCAGACTCTCAAACAAATGACTCTTAGTTGTTGTTCTTGTTTTTAAATAAGTTAAAATCACACAGCCTGACTGTATTAATTGGATTCATGTATGAACCAATAGGCCCAGCTTGTATCCTTGACAAATGTTAACTTTCAGCTAAAGATAAATAGAGTATTTCATATTTTTCCAGTAGTATTTTGAATTCAAATAAGTAGCATTATTCTATGAAATACATTGTCACATTTTGTTTGTTTAATATATACATAGCTAAGGCCAATTACATAACTGTATTAATGTTATCACTAAAACAATCGTCTTTCTGAAACATACTAAAACAAACACAAATTGAATCTTTATACAACTGAAACCATTTCGTATGCCTAGCACACATGAACACACATGTATTTACACTCAAGTGGGCAGATCTGAAGTAAATCTGTCCAGTGGTCCTTAAGAAACATGGCACACACACACTTTTGGCTCAGTTCCTGAGGGATGTAGGTATAGACAATTAATGGCTGGTCAGCCATTTCTTCAAAACTCTGCTATCTTCATGTTAACCTTCACCTCTCCGAGCCAATGTCAAAAGCTGTCAGTGTCACCCTGTATTATTCCAACCCATGAAACACTGCGGTTTCATCTAAGCCGACAGAGCTGGCCAGTCTTCATAGAACTGAACAGGCAACATAATTGATTGTACCTCTGTTGACGTTTATAAGCCGCAGAGAAATCTTTGGAATTTTTTGAGTCCCAAAATTTAAGGTACCCCATATGAACACCACAACAATTGTGTATGAAGAATTGTGACAATGAGGCACTAAAAAGAACCACAGGATCCCTGTGTTTGTCTGTGGTTGAAAGTCAAAATAATTACACTCTTATTACCGGGATGGATGTAATGGGTCAGCCTTTAATTTACAAGCCAAATCAATTTTCTGACAAAAACATGCTGTTCAGAGAAACATTTATATTGCTTCTGATTAGTCACCTGCACTATTTACTCGCTTCCAAGATAATATGATTACAAGAACACAGTGACATCGCACATTTCAGTTAGAAAACATGATGCACAGCCGTTGTCTCTGGTTAAAACAGCTCTCTTTTGAGAAAACCATTTATTCAACAAACCACACAAAACACAACGGCTCAGTTTGTTTCAGACAATCACCTGAATCCCACACCTGCAGACAGATTGAAACAAAAAAGAAGGGCTCTTACCTTCCCCACATACTGGGCATCCGGCCCAATGTGCTCTTCCAAAACGAAGAACTGATTCCAGATCCAGCCTCGCTTGGGCCGGTGATGCGAGTCCTTGTCGCCGTCGGGCAGTTTGGTCTGGTTGTGGGTGAAAGTGGGGCTGGGCGGAGAAGGGGTCCCATAGCTCCTCTGGAGCACACAAAGGCACAGCAGCAGAGGGGACAGACAGGCAGGGCTGCTGGCTGCTCTCATGTTAAAGAGTCGCAACGTTTGAACTCCTGCTCTCGCTCACCCAGAGGTCTCTCTCTTGTGGTGGGCGGCTCTAGATGCTGATCAGACCAGTTCGCAGGGCTTGGCTGACGGCCATGGTTTAAAATCCTGTTGTCGCTGAGAGCCGTTGGGCGACACTCACATCGTGGGCAGAGAGCGAGATGTGTTGATTCGTTGGGGAACCAGCGTCCACTGGAGACTCACTGGAGGCGATGGCAGATATCCACGAAACATCTGTGTGAAGGAAAGAGGACAAACTGTTCTTTTTAATGGGGGTGAAATGAAAGGCAGCCAGCAATTACATTTTAATTCCACTGAAAAGTTGGAATTAGCTGTTGCCGTGAAGATCTAAGATATAAAAATGGGCCTAAAAGCCCATCGCGATCTTGCTGTTTGCCGTTCGGCGAAACATCTAATCCATTTTTGATGGAACAGCTGTTCTAGTATAATAGCAGGGATCATGTCTGCTGGTGCAAGGGACGTGTAATGAGAGCTCCAGCATGGTGAGTCTATTCAATTGGCTGAACGGCATTCCGGGGATCAATGCATGTCCCTGGTTACCTCGGAAAAGAAGCTGATAGCTCTCGACTCCTCTGCCTCCCTGTCAATTCAGATTTGTCATTTGTTGAGGAGAAACTCCCTCATACCCTTCATTCCTCAATGGCGTGAGGGTTACTGACATGGACGAGTGAAATACCTAGCGCTTTAGGGTTAGTCTTCCTCAAAACTAATGGAAATTGCGATGTCGGAACTCTAAAAAAAGCAGAGAAGAAATAAACAAACGACTGTGGAAACGCTGCAGGGTGGGCATTTCCTGTCACCTTAGCTACATCTGAACATTTTATTTCTGAAGAAGTGTTTGAAATAGTCAAAGTAATGCAGAAGCAATGTCCCGTGGGTCTAACATTATATGACCGGAATAAATATTTCATGGTGCAACACAAACTGACAGTGAGATATCTGAGAAACTCACTTTTGTTTGTATGGGAAGATGGCATGTGTGGCATGTGAATGCAACTTTAATCTCTCAAAAACCTCACACTGTTTTTTTTTTGCATAGAGTGTATTCGAAGGCAATATTTAGCATTTCAAGAGCTGCATTTGTTATGTGTATTCATTAGTGCACATAGGTCGATAATTCAGTAGCCGAAATAGAACCCGTTGGAATTAATAAATGAATATAAGACACTGTGATATGAGTCTGAATGCATTTCATTAAAAGTGCTTGTTATATAATCCTAATGAAAGAGCCACTGATATACTAAATGATGAGGGAATAATTTTAGACCACTAACACAACAGAAAATAAATTATTCTCTTCTCTACCATTGTTCTAACTTGACTACAAGCAAATAAAAAAATCCAGTAAGGTTAAGTTTAACAGTCAGCTGTAGGTTCTTCAAGACTGAAGAGAGAGTCTTTGAATATGTAACATATGTTAGCATCAAAATCAGTGTTGGGCAAGCTACTTAGAAAATGTAGTAAGCTAAGCTATCAGTAACTCTACATTGAATTAAGCTTAACTTCACTATAGCTACTACCCTGAGGAATGTAGCAAGCCAAGCTACAGCAACATGGTAAAAGTAGTTTACTACATCTAAGCTATTTTTTTTTTATTGTACCAATTTTAAATCGATGCTACCTTAGTGATAAAAAAATGTCTTTCAAACAGATAGGCATGCATAATAGTGCAATTATTTCTTTAACAATCATAGCATAATAACAAAAGGTGTCGAGAGTGTGTATGTATTGTAATCTGAATGCATGCATATGTGTACAGTAACTCAGTGCAGCTAAAACCACAGGACAAACCACATTAGTAGAATTATAAACTACTCCAAACAGTACCAACATGGCAAAAGACAGACCGTTGTCTCAGTCAGCTTCATGAACTTTTCGAGGTACGGCCACAGCGACTCCCCCCTCGGGATCAATTCCTCTCCTTCCTCTGCCATCTTTCCAAAAAATGTTCGCCCAAGCATGTCACGCGTCCGGTGCAAAAGGTGTCACTAACACCAAAAAGCTCATTGCCAACCGCAGTAAGAAGTCACTGACATTAATGCGGCTGCACTGCCGTCTGTGTATGGTGATCTATATCTATATTTGATCAATAAAAGAGCGTCGCTACTGAAAAGCTATTTGATTCGGAAAACAGCGACGCTACCAACACGCTACTAAAAAATGTAGTTAAACTAGTAGCATCACAACTTGTAGTGACTCTACTGCCCATCACTTTGCAAACGTTACTGTTTAGCTACTTGTGTTGTCATACAAACCAGAACAAGAGTCTGTCAAGAGTTTGTGTTACTGTGGAAACTGTGGTGCACATAGAAAACAATTTCACAAATGCCATGACATGTTGAATACATATTTCTAAGAGCAACATATTGTCTGTCTTATTCATGCATTGCTCACAAAAGTCCTTTTTGATTGCTTTCTTTGTCTTGCTGGCAACAGATGGCCTACTCTTGAGCTATTTATGAACATTACTTTATGAAAATTAATGAACCTATTTTTGAGGAAGCTGAGAATTTAAGTGAGAAGCTATTCTTTCAGTCATCAATAGCATATGACAGTTCAACTGATCTTGTGACACAAATGATTGTATAATATAACGTGAAAGAAAAGAAGTACTGAATGAGTGTGCATGTGGGTGAATGAAGGAAGGAAAAAAATGGCTTGCTCTCTAATTCTTTAGAAAAGCATCATTGTACTTGTCCTTAAAACCCCAAAACCACTACTAATCTGAAGTGGATGCATTGTTCACTGTCGAGAACAGGGTACTAAGTCAGTTGATCATAAGGCCACATCAAATGGAATAAATAATGTTAAAATTCAGTAACTTGGTTTGAGACACAATTGCCAGTTACTTCATCCATTTTTTTCTGCAAAAATTAAATAAAAGAAAACATCTCCACATTAAACAATTCAGTAAATGATTAAAAGACTATTCTATTTCATTCCTGAATGCATCAATGGCAAAAAAACAAAAAAACTAAACAAAAAAAAACTGGCTCACAGGAGGCCAAAAAAAGACTAAAAAAGACTTTTCATCACTGAACGAATCAGTGTAAAAGAATCACTCGCTTTTTCAAATGAGTCAATTAAGGCATTTCAAAGACTTACTCATCCTTTGTCCTTACATAAATCAGTGTTTTGGAACAAATCAGTTTACTCATTTGTAAATATTTAAATACTTTTATTCCCTCATTTAAGAGAAAATATTTTTTTTGTAATTATTATTATTATTATTATTATTATTTTGAAAGAACTGATTGAGTGAATGATTCAAATAACCCTAACCCTGAGAACTGGAGCTATAACCATAAATAATAATAATAATAATAATAATGCAATATACTGTCAAGTTGCTCACATTAAGAACAGGTCAGACTTTGCATTTTACATGATTTTGATAAGCACATGACCCAAAATAATCTCTAAATAGAACATCTCACATCTGTGAATCTGTTTTTCATCTGTGTGATGAAATGTAACTAATGTGAACCTGTCTGACTGAACTCACCAGGCTTGATGTAACTCTGAGCACCAGTCTGATAAAAAAATTACCAGACTATGAGTTTGCCACAAAGGAGTAGAATGTATTTTGAGATTTTTTTGACAATAAATCTCAGCATGCTTGACACCTTGTACCTTGAATAGAGGGAGCAGGAGGGTAACTATTATATTGGACTCTACTGTCCCAAAATGAGGTAGAAAGCCCAGTTTAATCAATGTATAATAATTACATAAATGAGCCTATTGTACATTTAAAAACATATATTTTAAAAGAAAAGAAAAAAAAAGAAAACATTTCTCAGGCTGAAAAAAAATCAGAGCCCTGAGTCTAGTTTTGAGAGGAAATGAATATGCCAGCTTCTCATTCAGAATAATGTCCATCTGCTCAATCAGAAACGCAATTTATTTACTGAGTTTCGCTGAAGATATTTCAAGAGGAGGAGGGAGAGCAAAGCCCTGCTCGCTTTTTCAAGCTTATTGTGTTGCCTTGAAAAGAAATAGCTTTTTGAGTGCATTTTGACTAATACTGGGCGACAGCTCCGTTTCCTTTCATGCTGTTCCAGTGGTTTGTTAAAACAGAGAGTCGCCAAAGTTTTCAGTTACTGAACCCTCATTTTCACCGATTTGTCATCCAAACTGCATCTGTCCACATGCAGTCCAATTTTCCAAATGCAACCCGTTTTGCATAATGATCAGTTTCCAAATGTACAGAAAGTATCAGCCCATTAGTTAAGTGAATTGAGCAAATCCCATCTGGTGTTTAAGACGAAAGAATAAGCATCTTAAACAAGAGAAAAGGGTATTACACAGGTAAACAAAACAGTTCACTGCAGGCCAGGAGGCAGTGATAACTCACGTGCCCTTGTTATGTACTTCAAGAGCAAAAGGGTCTCAACAGATTCTTGCAGGTTTCTCGAGGTCTTCAAAACAAATTTGTAATACTGATTAGAATCCAGTGCAGCTAATTAGGATGCTAATTGGAATGGAGTGAGGCTCGGATGGAACAGTGGCTGAGAGGCGTCTTTTCACAATGACATTTTTCCATGTTTGTTCCTGTCGGCTCTCTACCCCACTCATTGCTTGAATTAATCTTTTTATACATGCAGAAAGAAACATTAGTGATGGAATATTCATGTAAATTGAATCTAGGAGTCATTCTGTGTTGTGAGATAATGTTTGAGGAATACTTTCCAGCGTTCAGTGCAAATTAAACACAAAAATGAGCTCCTTTACTCTTAAAAAAAAAAAAGCAAAAATGTGGGTCACAATGAGGAACTTAAAACACTCAATGTTAGTCAACATTATACATTAAATCAAAGTGATGTTCACTTACTAATGTTTTTCTTTGTAAACTTATAACCAAATTCACAATTTTACTGCCACGGCAACACCTAAAACTGCAAAATTCTGATAAATATGAATTTTACAGCCTAATCATACACATGTTCTAGGTGCTTTTCGGAAATGATACGTTTCACATTTCAAAATTGACCCACAGTTTTCTAATTTCCTTAAGTAAACAAGGCAAACGTCAAAATTGCTTTTTTTGGTATACCTCTGAAAATTATACCGCAAGTGCTGTCGAGTGAGCTTAAATTGACTAAACCCAGAACATTCCTTCATTGTTAAAGTCGGCTCATGCATCAGAGACAACCTTCGAGAGACGAAGCAGTAAAATTTCCCCAGTGCAGTTGATTCAGCCTGCTTTATTCAATTTAATATTTTTTCCCTCTACTTCTCATGTCTTATTCACTTCACAGCACTAAATTGCAGATCTTTTTATAGAACTGAAGTGGTTTTGTAACCTCAAAGCTCTCCCTGCCGTTTGCACTCAATCCAGTGGTATGAGGAGAAGGTGATGCTGAGACTGATTGCCTGCTACAGGATTAGTAATATCGGGGGAGGGACTCCAGGGATCCACTGATGTGTGTTTGTCACCTTGGCATGTCCACTGCATGGAGGCATTAGCTCAAGCACAACACAACTTCCCCCATGCATCAAATACAGGCTGGTCTAATCACTTAACCATTCAGACAGTCCTCAATCTATGATTGTATTCTCAATTCACTTAAAATGCCTGAATGCTTTCCTAAGAATGATGAAAGATGCATAGGCACACACAAACACACACACACACACACATATATATATTGTCTCTGATGCATGAGCCGACTTTAACAATAAAATAATACATTTCATGCATTTTCACATGCAGAGTTTTAAAGTCCACGTAACCATTTATTCTTTACCATCTGAATGAAACCAATATATATTTGTTTCTGAGAGAATATATGTTAAAAGAAGAAGAAAGTAAGCTTGCAGTCCATTTTTCTCAAGGCAATCGAGTAGCACTAAAGAATCAGCCACAAGGGCTTTCAACAGCTGTACTTGCTGTGCTGTTTGTTCACTGGAAAGTGAGACAGAGCTTTGAAGAATCGCATACGGCCACAATAAAGTGCTGGAGTAATGAAAGAAGCACAGATCAATGGACAGACACTACCTTCCTTCCCTCATCCCGCTGCTCCGCTTCGTCTATACTACCATATGTCCACTAGACCAACTCTCAGACTTTCTCTGAATGCCGCCTCAACACAAGCCAGACAAACAGAGGCAGCACTCAAGCTTCAATCAGCAGATGAGTAAAAAGAGAACACACACACACAGACACAGAGAGAGTGGCTCTTACCTTCTCAGTCTTTCCTTAAAAGATGACAAGGCTTTGGAATACGATGGAGCGCTCCCAGCGTTCCTCCACATTTTTTAAGTCACACAGAGAGTATGTGTGCAGCAGCTCAATCCAGTCCAGAACAGAACCGCTAGAGCTCCCAAATCTGCCAGCCTGCTGCAGCTCAGGAGGTGCGCTCTGATTGGCCGGCTACACACACTGTCATATCCACACACACACACACATAGAGAAAGTCAGCTCTGCTTTTTTCCCTCTCACATTTCCTATCCGCTCGCTCGCTCGCTCTCTTTCTCTCGCTTTACATTTCTGACTCTACCTCACTCACTTTATCTTTTAGTCTCTTTCTCTCTCCCCCTCCATCTGCAGCCAGGAGAGGCACACATGTTCTCAACGGTGAGCAGTGCAGGCAGTGTTTGGTTTAAGGCAATAATGTGACTCCAGAAGGAAACCTAATTAATAATATAGAGGGAGCGTGGGGGAAGCAAGAAGGATGTGAAGCCAGTGCACGCGGAGCCCCTCAAGACTGAAGGCCATTTTTTTTTTTTTTTTCAGAAGGAAGGCTACTCTGTCAGCTCATAACATAACAGAGGGCATCAGGAACAGGGCGGTAGCTCTGTGGAAAGGTAAGATGAAAATGTGATAAAACAAAGGCCTTGAGGGAAAAGAAGAAGCTTTATGTACCGCAACTTCGAGTCATCAAACTCTCAGCTTGCTCTCGGAGGCCATCCATCATTTACCTCCAGGTCTCCCCCTTTCCTTTCAGCCTCAGCACAGGTTGATGATTTATCTTTTTGACTCCATTTATTTATTTACATTCCCTCCGCCCCTTTTCTCGGCTCCGCTGGTGTCGTTGCAGGTGGGCTTGAGAATGGCTTATGCAAAATGATACTGCACTGAAATTACGATGTTAAATGCTGTCAAAAAAATATGCACATATCATATTGTGATGCCAATTTTAAATTATTCAAACCACAATTGTATATAAGTCTACATAATATGTTTTTTTTTTTTTATATATATATTTGATATGACCAGCTTTGCAATCAAGTTGTCAAATACATTTTGTGTTTTTGCTAAAACAGAGCTTTTATATCACTAAGCATGACATAGCTAAAGCTGTATCAGAATTCTAAAACATTAATGACCAGGTGTCTAGTTAATGCTACGATAAACAGAGATTTGCAAGATCATTTTGCAAAAAAATGCCCAAATTGAATGGCTTGTTGCTTAGGAAACACAGCATGTTAGGCTATTGACATAAGTGTTATGTAGTAATAATGAAACAAAACATATCACCTTGACAGTACTACAGCTGACTAACTATTAAAAACATTACTGTGTGAAGACATGCAGAAGACAGCAAATGGGAGTTTGGATATTGAATAGACCAGATCATTGCTCAGCAAATTGTGGGAACAAAATAGATTATGCACTTGGATGAATCTTGTGTTAAATTCTTAGGTGGAATTTTAGGCATGAGTGAGTGTCAACAGTGGAGATAAATAACCACATTCTCTCAAAGATTTCAAACAGATTCCTATCTATCTACATATATATATAGCAAATTCCTTGGATTGCTCTCATTGCATTCAATCATGAATCTTGCCGCATGGACATTACTTAACATAGTCACTTCTTACAAATTATTTTTAACTGTAATGTAGAAACATGCACCTCCTCTAAAGTTGGTTTGAGAAAATATGTATTGTAATCAGAGCCATATAAATAAACAAGATTTTAATTTAATGCAATTAATATTCATATAAACCAAATGTTGAGATGTAATTCATATAAAACGTATTTGTCTATTTCCATATTTATGAATATCAATTGTACAACGAAGCTGAATTTCCATTTAAATAAACTTTAGCTAAATAATAGAAATTCGAATTAAATTTGATGTTTTATCAGTAAAAACAAGCTGAAAAGGAAACTAATTAAACACAATTCATAAGTTTTAAATGTGTGCAGTTTGGAAAATGGAAAAGAAATCACATTTAATTGGCGTGAATGAATCTAAGTCCCTTATAACATTATTATATTTGAATGAATCTAATTCAAACCATTTGTGTAGAAAATTATTATTCTATTTCTGTCTGGGGTTAAAAGGAAATAAAGACCAATATATCCCCAAAAAAAAAAAAAAAAAAAAAAAAAAAATAAAAAAATATATATATATATATATATATACTTAAACTTGTAATGAACTCTATGGTTTAGAAAAAGAGGACTAGTGGAAATGTAAAGGACTCGATCTTAACAACTGAGATACCTGTTGACTGGATTTAAGAGCAAAGATGCCTGTGAGAGGATTATAATCTTCAAAAAATAGCTTCCGAATTCACTGTGCAAATGGCACCAAATGCAGGCTACATTCCAACGAGAACGCTCTGATTTTACGCTTCTGCTTACATAATACGATATAAACATCTCAATCCAATATCTGAAATGCATTTTCTCCATTCAAGGCTCCATTGAGATGCATGTTTAATTGGGTTGGGGTGGATGATTTGTTTCCGAGGCCTGTCCTCACATGCTTTCATATCACTTTAAGCCTATATAACCCAACTAGTGCTGCTGGGGGCAAAACAAAAGACAACATTGCACATTGCCCTACTGTCCTTCTCTTTAAAAAAAAAATGATGAAGATTATTCCAGTTCCAATGCCAAAAAAGGGAGAGATAGAGCGAGAGAAAGAGAGAGGTTTTCAGTGAATATGACATACAACATGAAAACAACTTACTGCTAACAAAGGTATATATTTTGTCATGGTGGCTCCTCATTTTCAAGACTGATGGACTGTCTCTTTTTCCATTATTCTTGAGAAAATTATCTGTGGTCTCTATACTGGGTTTATTCATTCATCCTGAGATTAGACTTAATGAAAAAGACCATCAAGATTTCAATTACATCCGTTGTTCCTTTTTATCTATTCAAACATCCAGACACACAACAGGATGTATTATATTGGGTTGACCAACTATGAGTAATAACTGTGTCAGAGTGATAATGACGGTAAAGGTAAATGCATTATGGGTACGTCTAGTGACCTGATACTATTCTTGGAGCTGATTTAAAGAGCAGTGAAGACCATTTATTTCTCAAGTGGGAATGAACTCTGTCTGAAAGCTGTAACAGCATTTGACCTCTTCCTACCTCTGACATTTACGTGAAGCGGACACTTTGTGCACTTATTTGGCAATGTCAACAAAATTGTCACCTATGCAACTTATAATAACAAATAAAAGCATAAAAAACTAATTTATGGTTGGACTTGTCACAGTATGTGTTACATACATTAAATCCATTAAACAGGTACCTGGTTAATGAACCATGCTTTCAAGACAGAAGTGAGAACCCATTAGCTCCATAGCAGATTAAGCACTTAGTCAGTTCATACTTTATGGATGAAGAGTTTACTTGCTGTTTTTTCCCCCTCGGTAGACTCTTTGTCAAAAATAAATAGATAATAGCTGGTGGATTCATTATTACTACTCCTACTACTGAGCTTCCAGGCTGATAAACAAAAATTTCAAACCTTGAAAGAGAACTACAGAAAGAATTCTGTCAAAGGATATCACTGTGGCGGTCAGATTCTTGACTCAACTTCAATCTCAGTCTGTTTTGAATTAATTTTGAAGTCGTCTGGCGTCTATTTTTTTCCCATTAAAAAGCTAGTGTGAGCCACCGACAGCCAATAAATCACTTGACATTAGTCTCTGAGGTAAGACCTTTCAGTGTATAATCTAAGCTATCTCCCTCAGACACTAAACGACTCACTGTATTGGTAATGGTTTTTCACTGTATTGGTAATATGACTAATCACAGGCCTTCACTGCAGAACTTAACATCTAGGATTTAACCAAATACTTCCTAACAAATATAATATGTATGGAATTACATCATAACTGACAATGTCAGCAGTCCGTGGCCTGTGATGATAAATACATTTGGCTGCATGATCGGAGTATGTTTTAGGCTTAATATAAAGGGATCTGACATTCCAATACTTTCAGAGCGAAATAAAACCAGACCCTCCAGCCATAGCAATGACTTAAAATGAGCAGATTTGACAGGGGCCTATTATCCAATCTCGTAATCTGGCATCTGTGTTACACAGTGTCAAAGAGCATTTATCCCTGGAGCAAACCAAAAAATGTTAAACTAAACTTGTTTTCACCTGGTAAAAAATCAGTGGCAGGACATTTCTTATAAGAAAACTATAATGGCTACAGCAATTACAGTTCTTGCCGTATAGATGAAAAAAAAAAAAGAGCAACAAATTGGCTGTAGTATTCATTAATCTTTGCTCATGTTAATGAAACTACAACTGTTTTGTGTATGTTATTGTTAACATATAACCTACAACTTTTTATTTGAATACAGTATTATATTATAAATGTTTTTTTGTAAACAAATCGAACGTTAGTGTTACCAAAGTTTTTTTAGAATTAAGTAATTTATTAATCCAATTCTTAAAAACATTGATTCTTTCAGAAACTAAATAAACAAGTGTGTAACTGAATCAACCGAGTGGAGAGTAGTTTAACACAATGTATTCACCCCCTTGTCATCTAAGATGTTTATGTCTGTATTTCTTTAGTTGTTAAGAATTTTTTTTTTTTTTTAGCAAACCATTTCAGGATTTCTCTCCATATAATGGACTTCTATGATGCCAAATGCTTCCAAATTAAAAACTTTCAAGTGCATGTTTAAATGCAGCTTCAAAGGGCTCTAAATAATCCCAGCCAAGGAAGAAGCATCTTATCCAGCAAAACTATCACTGTAATCTAATAAATAAATAAATAAATAACTAAAATAAAATTACAGTTCCTTTTCAGGAACTTCAACACTGCATTGAACACGCTTTGGGAAACACCTCGGTGTTAGCCACGCTCTGAAACAGCTGTGAATCTATCCATA
>JAUMHQ010000046.1:5175260-5185703 GCA_032361165.1 Enteromius paludinosus | reverse complement strand
AGACTGAGCTTGTGCGTCATCTTCGCGCCAGTAATTTAACCAATAAAGTGTAGGCCTATGTATTTCATAGAAAATTGCGTCTAGTACTATATAAATTACAAAGGTTTAATCAGCATCTTTATTTCAAACGACCCGACCGACCGCGACCCGAATATCATTAAAAATATTTTTGGATGACTCGTAACCGTGGGTGACCGTGGGTGACCGCTCATTTCACTCCGAACAACAGCGAGCGTGGATCACTTCAGTATGTGTGTTACATCCACGCCAGGCTTCACCCTGACCTCCATACAGCTTTCACAGTCACCGGAATACTAATCACCGTCACCTGACATCACCACCTGAACCCACTCCCCGCAGTCATCAGTAATCATATATAACCACACACCACTCAGCACTCCTTGTCCGAGCTCATTCTTGACAAGTGGACTAATTGCTCTCATATCCTTTGAACGCTACTTACCAGATTGACTTACCTCCGTGTTCTCCTGTTTGTTCTCCCAGTTCTCTGTCTCGTACCCAAGCTCCTTGGATCCCTCCTCTGTGTCTCCAGCGTCTCTCCATTGTGGTGTGTGGTTGTGGTCTCTCTCCTCTTTGTTCGATGGCCATCCTCATCAGCTGAAAGATTAATCATTCAACCAAAGCTGTTAACTCATCTATTCACAAAGAACTTACCTGTGCATTGAAGTCTCCATCATTTGCTTACTCTGCTGTCATTAATAAACATTGTGTTTTATCTTACCTCCAGTGTGTAGTCCGCTTCTCTTTGAAATTTTGTCATACACATCCACATATGATCACGTGATTCTTTTTGGAACCTAAGCTAATTTATTTGAGAGCTTACCAGGAACTAACTTTAATTAAACTACAAGCCAGAATTATTCATAGGATATTATCATGGTTGTTGTACGTTTTTTTTTTTATCTTTTAAAATAATTAAATAAATATGCATGAAACACAGATTGAGTTCAAGTCTTTTTGTCAGTTTTTATTTTGAGTTTTCCCCAATGGATATCCTGTTCAGCCCCAATTATCTCTTCCTCATGCTGAAAAATCGCTCGAGGACCATACCAGACAGTTTCTGGACATTGCTCATTACACCAGCTATCCGGACAGCGCGCTCTGTGCTTTCTACAGTGGAAGCCTCAGATCTGAGCACAGAGTGCCGCTGTCTGAAGATGGTCCTCGAGCGGACTTTGCTGCCTTCGTGGAGTGGACACTGGCGAGGAATGGATCGTCATTCACCGTCTGAATCAGCACCCGATGAGCCATCGCCAGTAGGGGCGACAGAGCTGAGGATCGCCTCGGAGCACGAGCCTCAACCATCAGACCAGGTGCAAGAGCTGGCAAAGGAGCTCGTCACGGTGGAGATAGCCAAGGACAGCATGAGCGTGTAGAGGAGCTCCGCCCACTGCAACACGGCTGAGGGTGAGCTTCCAGATCTGGGATTACGGGCGAAGGACGTTTCTCAAATGCACCCTCCAACACCCGCACCTCGCAGGCGCCTGTGCCCCGCATGAAATAAAGAGACCCACCCCGCATCCAGTCCTGTCCACTGCACCGCTGTCACCTGCCAGCACCGTCGCTCACCCTTAGCCCACCACCTGTGTGCTGAATTAGCCACAGGTCTGCCAGCTTCCATCGTCATCATGGCTGTGGGATCCCTCAGCTCCGCCTTGGCCCCCCGACCCGTTGGCTCCACCATGGCACCTAGCTCCCTCCTATCCACCTTGGCCCGTGGGGTGGGGGCTGGGGGGTCGAACTGTAACACCCCTGCACCGTTTTTGTTATTGTTTCCCCATGTGCTCCGTGTGACCTAGTTTCTGTTAATTGTCTGTTGTGTTCAGGTGTGCCTTCCCTGTTTGTGTTAATTGCCTCCCCTTTATAAGTTCTTTTCAGTTTAGTTTAGTTTGTCTGGTTGTTGTGTGGTTACCCTGCCTGTCTGCTCATCTTGGATCATTAAAAGGATCGTTATTTGTTGCACTCCTAACTCTGCCTCCATGTTTTCACCACACGTGATCGTGACAACTGTTACATTGTTACCTTTTTGTTTATTTATTTTTATGGTTTCCTTTGTTTATTTATTTTATTTTTTTATTTACACTATACCATCCACATTCACTTTTACAGTTGCAGCATAACAAATCTTTTTATTGTCAGTTGAAGAAAGAAAAGCATACTGATTTGGAACAACATGAGGGCGAGTAAATGAAAGAAACTGGATAAAATGTGTCTTTAAACTGCATTTTAGTCTAAATGTTAATTATACACTAACCTTGATTCATAATCCCTATCCTTCAATAACCCCCAGAGTTGGGTACACTGCACTAATTTTATCATGGCTAATAACAGCTATCTCAGCCTAACAAAGAGCTTGATGTGGTTTCTCTTTTGCCTGTCATACTTGATAAACAAATGCAATAATTATACTGGCACTTCAACACACATGAAACGGTTGCTTTAGAAATGGGTCAGACAGCTTACTGTGCAATAATTTAGCATTTAACTTCCTCTGGACTTGTTAAGCTGGCTAGATGTTTCTAAAGCTAGAAGACTTTTTCAATGATATTGGTAACACTGTCTGGAAAAAAAGTTTAATTTTAGCAGTAGGCTATGTTGTTCTTGCAGTACAGTGGGAATGATGCCAGATATGGCTGATTTCATCAAATGAACACGAAGGTCAAAAAAGTGGATTTATAATTATCACCAGGTTAAATTGACTGTGTTGTTGGTGACAGTTTACATTCTCCCAAAAGCCATTAACTCAAATTAACTTTTTGCACACAAGAGAATTCATTTCTTATTTCTCATGATGTTCTTCAAAACAACAGCAACAAAAAAGATCACACTCCATTATGCATCCCTGTACATAGAAATATGTTAAAACAAATTATTATGTTAATAATTGTTTATTTGAACATTTAGCCCTGTGGTGTCTTCTCAGAGCCATGGGAGAATTTACTAAAGGTAGATTGCAGAATTTTTTTTTCAAGTGCCAAACAAACTCAGCAGGGGAGGGCTTGTATTTATTTTCACTTATTTATATATTTGTTTAATGGGTGAATTCACTTGAGTGCTGCAGTAGGGATGCATTACATAATTATCTAAATACTAATCAACGTAACAGACTATGGAAGATAATGAATTACAACTAATAGATGCAATGCATTTTAAATACTATAGTCCTGAGACTAATTTAATCTCTGAGTTTCATAACCCTTTTCATTTATTTTGACCGTTTTACCCTTACCTTGGCAGTTTCAGTCCTTTAAAGTCTCGTGGTGATAAAATGACATAACACAGAGACATAACATGCAAAGATAAAAAGAAACATAATGCACTAGAACAAACGCCAAACAATTAAAAAATAGTACATTTAAAATGCACAAAAGCAAAGCAGCACAGGTCAGAACCGTTGTATTAAGGACAGCTTTTACCTTATTATTCTGTAATTATATTTGCTTTCACAAACCTTTGAACGGATTTGTGCGTATGAAGACAAAAGTCTTGACACGCACTTGTAATGAGGTTAGATGAGCTGATTGTGATTGTGCATGTTGTATTATTCTGTGTGCAAGGGCAGTGTGACTCTCATCATCGGTGCACCTGTTTTTCAGAATCGCTACCATGAAACCCCAGTGTGAGAGCTTTGGGGTCAAAATAAATTAGCAGCAGTGATTCTGAAGCCTTGCAGAATGGCTGAGAGGGCTGTCAGGAAGTCCAGATGGTGTTTTCAGCGGAAGGTGTGCAGACAGAATCAACACACCTTGCTTTTCAGAAATACCTGGAAGTGTGAGGCTGGTAACAAGCAATTTTACTGGCTTCTGGAGAAGGAAATAATACGAGACAATGCCTGTCCACAGCAGACTGAACTCTATAGCGACCCTACATGTGACAGGAGAGAGGGAAAGAGATCCCATTAATTACAAAGCAATTGTATGGTGAATCCTATGGTTCTGCTTGAGTTTTTCTCTGTATGTGATGGAGGAACCTTAATACGTAGTGCTGGATGATAAAAATTGTAAATAGAACTGTACCCTGTACTGTTCGATAGCAGTCAGCATGTGCTGGTCTTCAGGGGCTGCCTGGGGGAATGAGCAATTTCAGGCTCCAGAGCTGCGGTGTGGTGGGACACCCGCTCATGTGCGCAGAATGTGGATGATATCTCTTGGAAAGAGACACCATCTGATGTACCTGTATAGCATGTCCCTGTCCTGGAAAGATAGATGGATGTAGAGAAGTACAGATAAAGATAAAATTATATAATTCAAATTAGTGTACAAATACATGTTAAAAAATAAATAAAATGAAACAGTAACGACAGTAACTTATTTTTACTTAATTATTTTTGCAAACATTTAGTAGACATTATACATTAATATAGTGTATATGCTACCATTAAAAAAAATTGGGATTTGAGATTTTTGTATAGTTTTTTTTTTTTTTAGAAAATAAAAGTATTGGCTGGGTCTTAAATAAATGGCTGCATTTAGTTAAACAAACAATATAATTTTTTATATGCTGCTTTGGAGCTCAATTAACATTTTTATGATACATTTTTCAAATGAAACCAAATTATTATTTTCTTTCAGGATGTTTTGAAGAAAATAAAGTATAAAAGAGCAACTTACGCATCCTTGCTGAATAAAATTATACTTAAAAAATAATAACAATAATAATGATAAATCAATGTTATTGATCTTAAATGGTGCAGTAGGAAGTACAATAGAGAGAGAGAGAGATAGATCTCTCTCTGTCCTTCACTTATTCTCCCTCTCTCTGAATACAAGTGACAACTGCTTGAAGCTAGTTATAGCTGCAGGTATACCTGAACACATCTTTGGAGTGAACCCTGGGCATTTCACCCTCCGTGGCATTAAATGTTTAGCCATTTATGCAAGATTTCCTTAAATGTTTTCTTTTTGAAATGGCAGAATATATGCAAGGGGCACACTTAATTGCAGCAGTGTGATTAGTCTGCTTTTTAGAGGTGTGCAAATGAAGATGAATGTGCATTTTTTCTAGTGCTAATAGCAGACTAAAATATAAGGGGATACAGGGTTAAGAGCAAGGTGAGTGGCAGCATTCTGAGAGGAAACAGCCTAATGATGACAGTAAGAAATTGGCCACACTCACAGTGGGGAAGTGGAGGAGACAACCAGTTTACAGCTCACACACGTCAGACATGAGACAGATTGACGCGCACTGGTGTAAGTCAGTGGTGTAACACATTCTTGCCAAGGACATCGTTGTGTGAAGAAGCAGAGTGGCAGATAAGAATCCTGTCAAACCACGACAGACAGAAGATTTTAATTGGTTTGAAGTGCCCCTCAAAGGTCTGGAAGACCCTTAGCAGTGATCGACTTGTTATATCTTCTAAAATATTCCAGGTGACTGAAAATGACTGTTATGACAGCAACTAAAAATAAAGGGAGTACAGATATTTGAAAAAGTAAGGCGTAAAAAAGACAAGAACCCTAAATGCTGATAAAAAGCTGTGAGAGCTTGGATGCAGATGCCTGAGACGCTATGATTGACACAAGACATTAAATCACAGAGATTGATGTACAACGGCATGTCTATTTACGACTGCCATTATCCGTTTTTTACCAGACCTAGGGTATATTGACCATGACAATCACAGACTTTCTACCACTGAAGCGAATTGAGAACCTTGACCTCAACCTTTCAGACAAAGACCACTTTGTCATCTCCTGTTACTGTTGTCATGGCCACCATGGCTTTGGGGGTCTTGGTTTCTCCACTGAATGCTCCATAAATCTAGCGAGCGAGGAGGGTTGCTGGTGCGGTGGGCTCTGGTGAAGAATGAGGATGAAGAATAGTGCCTCTGAGATTGATGGAAAGGAACTTGATTAGGGGACAAGAGGTGATTAAAAAGCTTGCAGAGAAATGAAAAGGACTCCCAGGGGAAGTGGATGGAAGGACTCTGAGCTTTGGTATTATTAAGTAATATATTTGTCTTCTCGTGTGCAAGCAGAAATGTGCTAGCCTCTTCAATATGCTAATGCCATTTCATAATCAAATGCAAAATATGAGTATTTTCTGCAGCGGAAATATTGTTTTCATGATTCTCTCCGTTTGCATGCATGCTGCAAACATGCTGACATATTCTGAATTTGAAAAAGTGCAAAGAATAGCAACGGGCTCTCTAGCCTTAAAGGATACGGTTTGGGATTACTCGCGCATGACCAGTCTAATCTCTAATAACCTACTGCGCTCTCTATAGTGTGAGGTTGTGTGCATATGGTAAAATTGGAGGGATTTGTGGCCCAATCTGGAGTGTGCTCTACCTAAAAGAAATGTATTTGATGTTTACGTTTGCAGATGCAGTTTATTTCCTTCCTCACAATATTGCTTAAAGGGATAGTTCACCCAAAAACTAATATTTCATAGTACCCAAACTAACTGAAACTACCCACTTTTTGGTGTGTTCACACTGCAGGAACTAGGAATGATTTTAGTTCCAGGAACTCTGTTTGGAGGAACTAAATTAGCTCCTACTATAGAAAAGGGTCTAAAAAAGTACTAAGAACTATCAGTGAGGTATGTGTACACTGATTGGCTAAACGCATACTAAAACGCCCTCACTCACTACGATTTAAAACGCTGTAAATCATACACAGCACATACTGTGTAGTTATTGTATCAACTTATTTCTATTAAAAATGGCATTTACAACGTTCTTCTTTGTTTCCCTTGTTGAACGCCACATGCAAATGACATGGCAGTCGACCGGCATACGTCACTGTCGGTGCGAATGCAACCCTTCAAATGTTAGTTTCAAATAGTTCAATTCAATTAAATTCAATTCAAATTTATTTGTATAACGCTTTTCATGATACATATCATTGCAAAGCAGCTTTATACCAAAGTAATGTTTTACAATATAAATTAGTAGCAGAGTTCGGTAGTGCTGTGTGTTGTTCCAGGGTTGGCATCCTCTGAAGTCCTCTGTGGGGTTGGCATCATCTGAAGTCCTCTGTGGGGTTGGCATCATCTCTTCTTAAGTGTTCTGGATCCAGGCTGGAGCTTGTTAATTCCTTAGTTGCCATGGGATGACAATCCCATAGTAGAAACAGAACAAATAGGAACAAAATTAGCGTGGCTGCTGTTCAAACTAACTGGAGGGTGAGTCCACTGGTGCATTTTACCCTTCTAACCAAAACAGTCTCACTCCAACTCGTCACATTTTGACGCTTGGTCAATACAGTTTTGCTTTGTTTTTCGATGCTCAAGGTACCCCTTTTAAGGTACCCCAGTAAAAAGGATTCCGCTCCGTTCACGCGCTGTCAGCTCATTTAGAAAACATACTCGCGTCTGGTAGGATGACGCAATCGATCACGATATCTTGTGTTTTATTGACAGATGGTAGGTTTAGGGGCAGGGTTTGGGTTACGTGCTCATAAATGTGTAAATAATATCATTTTAAATCAAACTGTTTTGACATTGAAAAATCACACCCCTACATATATTCAACAATGCCAATATTTTTTACCCAATATATCTTTTAATTATGACGATAAAATAAAACAAAAAATATTGCGACGGCATAATGACACAAAGGATTTCTTATTTAAAACTACGGAGGACCCCTCACGACAAAAAAGTGACTGAAAAGGGGTACCTTGAGCATCAAAAAACAACGCAAAACTGTTTTGACCGAGCGTCAAAATGTGACAAATTGGAGTGAGACTGTGTTATTCTAACATCGCAAAAAATGCTGAACAGTAGTAGTGTACATGAAGAGAGTTCTTTTGCTCTTTGATCATTCTTTTTATTTTTTAGGTGTGTTGATGCCCTCTGGGGGAAAACACAACACATTGTTTCAGTCTGTAGGCTTAAGCCTTATATAGTGAGGCTTCAAATGATTTGAGTAACACTTGTTTTGAATGTTTTTGGCACTAGATATCTAATAATTAAAAATACAGCATAAAGTTTCAGAAAAAAAACAAAACAAGTGAAGCCATTTCTGCAAAATCATCAAATCTGATCAGACTTTTCCATGTAATTTTTCAGTGTTGGAAGCAAGCTATTTTCCTGTAAATGTGCTAGATTTTCTATTGATTACTAACAAATACCAGTTTGTGACATCGAGCAGCATAATGGATTGTTTTTTTATACAGGTGAATAAAACTGAAAGCTGTTAAATTCAGAAACCTCGCACAATCAAGTTAAAAAAGGCAGAACACACTCTTACATCAAAGATACGCTGCATAGATACATACTTTTTCATATTATTTTTGAACATTCATTGTCAGCCTTTACAGTATACTGTGAAAACAAATATGATCCTTTGGATTTAATGGATTGGTTGAGTCTCGTTTGTCAGAAATGACCTCCATTGAATGTTTCCTATGATTGTGGATCAGATCAGTATTACAACATTCATACTTGCTGCATTTGAACAGAATTTTTGGCTTGCCAGTTAAATATATCTTGAGGTCATGCCAAAGTATCATAGTAGTTGAAGATTCCAGAAGGTGCATTTCCAGTACTGAACATGTTCTGTTGTTGATTTGGGCAAGTATTTGAGTCACTCTCCTTTTGCGTCATCTTAACTTGTGTTGAGCTTCAATTGGAGGACAATGACCTGCAAAATGTCTCAATAAACTTGAGATCAAACTGTCCCTGAGGTGGTAAAACAAAGTCAATTTGATATAGCATTTTGTGTCTTTTCCCATACAACCCAACCTTGTTTTCATCTGTCCAAAAAAAAAAGATTATGATTGTGGAAGAATCAAACAGCAGCGATTTTGTTCTTTTAACAGTATTCTTTAGTGTCAGCACAGAAATGTGACTGGCATCAGTTGTAGACAATTTACCTCACGATGAACCGATGAACGTCAAGTCATTTAGAGATTCTTTAATCTTAAGTGATCTGAGCTCTCTTTTGTACTGGCCAGTGGCCAAGAAACTATAATCTCTAGTCTTATTGATTGGACTTGAGGTTAGCTGACGTCTGACTCCAGTTAGCTGCTGGAGAATTCAAAAGACTTGAGATTTCCTCACATTTTTTGTTTGGTAAAAACATAAAAACATATATTTTTGTTTGTTTGCTGTTTGTATAAGCTCACTGTGTATGTGACAGCATCCAATTTTTCGACCAATACATTTGAAAATCCAAGTAAAAAAGGTTTGCATACTTTATACTGCAACAATTCTCTAAAAATGTCTACCAGGAATATACACACCTGTGAAGTAAGTTAAGTGTTATGCAGCAGTGTATTTCCCCAGCAAATGCATGAAGACAAGACTGCGCCCATCCAATTACTGAGAAATTCATTTTTATTGTCAATATCCTAACTGGGGGTAAGAGAGTACGAATCACATACTATACTGCTTGGCAGCAGCTTGGTGGAGATGGAGTATCACGCTTCCATCACTTAAATGAAACTGTTGCGCTATGATACAAGAATCAATATTAATTTCAGTAAAGAACAGAGGCTTCAAAACAAAGCTGCCTATCTGCGATTGGTTCTTTTTATGAACCGAAATAACACTCACTCAGCAGGAGAGAAAATGCTTTTCACTTCCTAACAAAAAGGCATCACTGTATGAAGGTAAAAATACAAATAAAAAATAAATAATGAATAAAACATGGTGTGCTTTTCAACACTAACAAGTGATCCCTTTTGTCGGGTTAAGAAAGATTCTTTTGTTCTGTTGCCAATGAATCAGACATGCATTGATGGCTGCTATTGAGTCAATTTATGTTGCAATATGGTACAATGATTTATTACAGTAATAGAGCTGCGAGGGAATGATATGTTCTGACTATTATAAAACAGTGTTTCTCAACTTTCTTTTTTTCTTATGTACCCCTAAAGGCCTGTTCATTAGCAGCAAACCAAAAATATTTTCGACCATTATAATGCGAATGGGAAAGCATTATTGTTAAAAAGGCTATCATTGCATCTGTTCAGTTTTAAACTCAAAACAATCAATGGTAAATGAGGACTCTTCATCATCATTTTTATGTCATCTCCCTTTGATGAGACAACTGAGCTTGTTTGTCTGTCAAATAATCATGTGTGTCAGTCAAAAGGTTTTCAACAATTATGGAGAAATGAATTATTGAAAGACCTTAAAATGGAAGTTTTATTTTTAAATGAAATGAGATGGGATGTATACCAAAAGTAAGTAAGTAAAACAAGTAAGTAAACAAGTAAAAAAAAACATAAGTGTGTTCACACAGACACACAGATATAACTGTATAAACTGTGTGCGGGTTTATGTGGTTTATGAGGACACAAATTTGTATAATGACATGGGTTGACATAGGTATTACAATACGTAGGTGTTTTACGAGGACATTTTCAGAGTCCCCGTAGTTCAAAAGGCTTAAAAAAACATACTAAATGGTGTTTTTTGGAAAATCTAAAAATGCACAGTTTCCTGTAAGGGGTAGGTTTAGGTGTAGGG
>JAUMHQ010000046.1:5125110-5138712 GCA_032361165.1 Enteromius paludinosus | reverse complement strand
AATCAAGCGGCAATAATGCAGAGGAAAAAAAGAAAAATCCAACTTTTAAAAGTCAAGACTATTTCTGTAAACTTTTGAATACTCAAAGAGCACTTTTTAAAGAGTAGCAAGTGTTACCACATGTTCCTGCTGTAATAGTGCTGTATTCCTCTGTGTTGTATTTTGTTCTGTTAAATCTCTCTGTAATAGATATGCTTATATGTCAAGAACAAGGCATTGATAACTGTATTTATAAATTGCTTTGTAATGTCTATTAATGTTGTAACAATGCTTTATCAAGGATGAACTAATGCGTACCTAATGTGTAGTTATTAGTGTTAGTTATTGTTAGTGTTACCAATTATTCTAATATGCTGAATTGGCACTCAGGATTTCTTTTATTTTTCAAATTACCAAGAGTAGTGATATTTACTTAAAGCGGTTTAGTAAACTTAAACTCAGTAAAAGTCATGCAAACTGTTTCCTTCAGTTCTACAGGTCGGACAGTGATAGACAGGAAGATGACATAAAAGACCAATAGCAATATGCCGAATTCAACGGGCCATCATTAGTCTGTGCTGCAACTTTGTTTTTTTGTGAGACACATCATGAAGAGGCAAACCTCAGAACATTCTTCTAAAGACTAATCAATTCTAATAGTTCTCTCAGAGGAGCTACTTTTTGATGAAGAGATGATGGCATGAATACAATTCCAAGAGCAGCAGAAAGTCTTTGGGCAGACGGGTGTGCAGAATTCTGCAGAATGCAAAATATCATGAGATGAAAACAACCACTCCCCAAAAATAAATCTTTCACCTGTCTTGGGGTCAACAGAGAAATAGGGCTGCCCATGAAGGATGCTGTACACAATCCGTGCGCTGTTTCCATAAGTAGGGTCATCAGCGTCAGTGGCGGTTATTTGTGTCACATATGCGCCTGATTACAAACATGAAAGAGATGATAAGAGGCATTAAAATGACACTAACATTTCCACATGCAAACAACAATGATGAACTCAGACCATAGAATCTTGAGACACTTCTCAATAAATGCAATTGTACTGTCATACTTCAGATTTGCAAACAAGGATACATTGTGTAACAGAGTTATGGATTATGTTTGTCTCAATTTGTTTAATCATGTGTCAGCCAGAGGAGAGTTTTGCTTGCTAAGTCTTGCTTCCTCCTAGGGTTTCCTCCTCATCAGCTTAAACATCTTAGAGAGTTTTTGCTTGTCAGTGTCGCCTATGGCTTGTTCACTGCAGTTTGTAAAGCACTATTCTATGTACAACTGCTTCAGAAAAGTGTTTATTAAAAGCAGTATATATATAACAAGTGTACCAATATACAGAATATGGAATTCTTAATGAATGAATACAGTTATTTCAATCAGACCTATTGTCACAGATGTATAAAATCAAACATCTAGCAAAACAGTCTGCATTAACAAACATTTGCAAAAAAAAAAAAAAAAAAAAAGAGCTCAGTGAATTCAAGTGTGGTACTCTGATAAGATGCCACCTTTGCAATAGTGCTTTTTTTGCGAAATTTCATCAATGCTAGATATTCCACAGTCAACTGTAAGAAATTTAAAGCATTTAGGAACAGCAGAACCTCAGCCATGAAGCAGGAGATAATGTCGCAGAGCGGGGTGACCAAGTGCTGAAGTGCATAGTGCATAAAAGTCACCAATGCTCTGCTGATTCTATAGCTGAAGAATCCATAACTTCCATTGCACTAATATCAGCACAAAAACTGTACGGTGGGAGTCTCACACCATCAAGTACACCGCCAAGCACTGAATAAAGCGGTGTAATATTCCTGCCATCTGTCATTCATGATGAGGGGGAGGGGCTGATAGTGATTTCTCTTTTTTAACATTAGTTAGTGTGCAATGTTGCTGTTTGATCATAAACAATATCTGTTAGAAGTTTAATGCAAACGGAGCAAACAGAGCAATCAAAAATCGTTTATTAAAAGCTAACACAAGCGGTTTGAGAAAAACAGATACGTAAAAGTTAGATGAGATAACCACACACATAAAAAAACATGCCATTTAGGTCAATGCTCGCACATTTTCTGAATGATCTTTTTTAAAAGTATCCTCTGCATCTCAGTCGCAAATTCACCTTGATCAAATTCACTATGAATTTGATCAAGGTTGGAACTAAACTCTATAAACAGACAGAGTTGAGAACCCCTCCTGTAAAGCATGCCACCACTGGACTCTGGACACAACACAAGTCACTTTTATTTATATAGCGCTTTTAACAATACAGATTGTAGCAAAGAACTGAACATTATCAAATAGGAGAACAGAGTGCTGGTAATGTATAATGAAGAGGATTACTCTATTTATTTATCAAATGCAGAGACGGTCTCTGTAGTCAAGATGACGATAATCACTAGAGATCAGGTGTCCCCAACTAAACAAACCAGAGGCGACAGTGGAAAGGAACCAAAACCCCATTCATGAGAGAATGAGGAAAAAAACCTTGGGAGAACCAGGCTTAGTTGGGGCCAGTTCTCCTCTGGCCGGGTGCCTGGCACCTAATTTCCAGTAAAATTGTAAGCACATGTCAGATTGTGTAAAGGACTTATATGTGTGTGTTTGTGTGTGTGTGTGCGTGTGTGTGTGTGTGTGTGTGTGTGTTTGTGTGCATCTGGTTCCAGCGATCTGTCCACGGAGCTCATCTAGAGCAAGTGATGAATCGCACATCTCTGTTAGGTAGTCTAAAGGGTGAGTCTTGATTTGGAGGATGCCAGGAGA
Source organism: Enteromius paludinosus (assembly GCA_032361165.1). NCBI lineage: Eukaryota > Metazoa > Chordata > Actinopteri > Cypriniformes > Cyprinidae > Enteromius > Enteromius paludinosus. The sequence continues at coordinate 5,135,964 of JAUMHQ010000046.1, read as the reverse complement.
CAGTTACCTGACTAACTGCATTGTGCCAACTATAATGTCAGGTTAAGGAAGGATAATGTCACTGCTTTTCTGGCACTGGGCTTTTTAGGAATGCATTTAGAAGACAATGTCATTAAAGTGTTTACCCAAAAATTAAAATTAGCCTCTGTTGTACTCACCCTCAAGCCATTCTAGGTGTACATTATTTTATTCTTTCAGATGTATTTGATTACATAAAAAATTGTCCTGACACTTCTAAGGTCTATCATTGCAACAGACTGATATTTCAGTTGAACAGTATATGAACAGTCCAAAACACTTTACATAAAGTGCACTTATCCATAATAAAAGATGCCTTACATGGGGGGTGAATAAAGCGCTCTTGCAGCAAAATGTATTTCTGTATAAAAAATATCCAAGCGTAATAAACAATTTTTGTTAATCACTTTGGCTATCTGTTGTGATGAGAGCGGCCTCCAGGGAAATCACGGAAAACATGTGCATTTGTTTTTAAATTTGATACTGCGTGCTGCACGGAGAGCACAGTGCTCAGACAGCTTTGACATTTTAGATGCACAGACAGCAAAAAGTGTGCATGTAGTACACACCAGCAATTTATTTGTTGACTACTGTAGATGCTGCACTGGAGAAAGAACAGCAGTAAGGCTAGCAGTACCTCAAGCGCTTAAATTTATGTGGCAAAAATACACACAAGTCCGAGCCAAGTGTTTAATGTCATGATTGAAACCATAAATTTGACCAGAGCTGAAGTGCCAGTGCTGTCGTTGAAAAAAGTGACATGTTTCTGTAGTGGTGGCAGAAAAAATGAAACAGGATTTAACACTTGCACATCTGACAAAGAAGTTCCTGTGCCCCCCACCTTCTACTGTGTCTAGTGAAGCTAGATAAGTGTTGATAAGCATTATTTCATTGTGCAATCATCTCTGTATAAATGAATAAATAAATGGCGGAGCTGGAGACAAGAGGTTTTGTTTATTACACACATAGCACGTGCTCCTCATGTTTTTTTTTTTTTTTGGGGTTTGGATTGAAAGATGTTTTATTCTTTTATTTGATAACTAGGATTGTATCAATATCAACTGCAAGCTGGCATTCATTTTTGAGTGCAACTCCCACATCTCAAAATCCAATGAACAACCTATTTTTCCCACCCTTCTTTTTGGATAATCTTTTACACTATACTAATAGTAATTAATGGACTGTATTGTTGTTAAACAAAATACTGATCAGATGAAAAAAACAAATATTTAAAAAATGTATAAAAATTTGTAAACAAAAACTCCATAAAACAGTCTTATGGAGGATCTAGGACCTTTGCAAAAACTGTAAGTCTATCCCTCACAGACTTCTTTACACCTGCAATTAATTCAGAAAGGTGTCTAAGACCTGACTATGGCCAATATGAAAGACCATTTGTGACCACATATTAGTCAGTTCTCCTACACTCTCTTATTAGTCATACATTTGATATTCATATATTTTCTCACAAGTGAATGCACCAAAAAAAAAATACATACTGTCTTGTTGCACTAGGATGCAAATCTAAAAACGGGCTTCAAAAAAGTAATCAATTAAAAAATGTTGTTCAGAAATATAAGAGGCAGAACAGTTGTGAATGCTTTCCTAAGGGGAAAAGCAGTGTTCCACAGCATTTGCTGTTAGATTAAGCATTAGGGATTATTATTATCAGACTTACTTGCCAGCTGGTCCCCAGCCTGACCAGCTGAAATGTGCACAAAATCCTACAGAAAACCATCAAAACAGACCAGCTTAACTAGCTTGGCCAGGGTGGGAGACTAACTAACCACCTTAGGCTGGTTTAAGCTTTTTTTTTCTGCAGGGATTAGTGTAATTAATTACTAGTACCAACAGATTGATGTTTAATGTCTTTTTACTGACCTTGAATATGCATGTGGACAATAAAGAGGAAGAGTTCAGATCATCACAGCAAGAATGAACGGCTCTCATCTTGCTTTAAAGCAACATGCTTTGAGGCCAAGATTTTCTCACAGTATCAAACACCCAACCATCTGGGACATAATGAGAAGTGAACTCACCGACGGGTGACATCTCTGGGACGCTAGCCGAGTATGGGCCCTCCAGGAACTTTGGCTCATTATCATTGATGTCCTGGACTTTGATAATAAACTCTGACTCGGGCTCTAAGGGTCTGCCTGTGAGCATGTCCACAGCCTGGGCTCTCAGTGTGTAATAAGGCTTCTCTTCTCGGTCCAGGCTCCTTAAGGCATGGATGTCTCCAGTGCTTGGCTCGATCGTGAAAATAGAGCCGACTCCATCACCTGAGAGTGTGTACTTCACCATACTGTCTCCCTTATCCAGGTCAGAGTGAAGCTGAAATGTGAAAAACGACAACGACAAATCTCACTGGGAGCTTGAGAGTAAATACTCATCACTGGAATTTACCTGGAAGCATATGCAAATACATGCAAATCAACGAACAAAAAGCAGACACATTTGTATTATACGACATAATCATTTATAAAACACAAATCTAGCATATCCAATGGGACAATGACAATTTATTCTAATCCATTTACTAAATCAAATTTGCCCTATCCAAACCAATCCTACAGTATTTCAGTCTCTGATCATATGACTATGTTGGCTAAAGGAGTGGGTGGTATATTATTTCCCATACAGTTTGAGGATGTCCAAAGAGGATTGATGTGGATAACTCTCAGTTATTTATTTTCTGTTAACAGCTCAACAACATTGATTTATTTACAGCAAAATATAATGGCTCTACTGGAGTTATTTTCATTCTTTTTTTTGTCTTTTTCCCCCCAGAAAAGATCAAAAACATCTAAATAAAAGATTGCAAAACATAAGGACTCATCATAAGATTATAGAGTGTTGCAGGAAACAGTTATCTTTTCAGCTCAGAGGAAGCGTAAGGAAACAGCAAATTCTTCAGCTGGGGTGAAACTGAGTTTGACTGGAAAGTAAGGATTAAGTTTGAAGTTCTGGAATTAATACTCGTGAAGGAAAAAATAAATCACTGATGCAATGTGAAAGGATGCACAGCGTTCAAAGAAGGAGGAACTCTGTCCTGCTAAATCTGATCGTCCTGCCAAGTTACTAATACAAATAATGCATTAGACAGAGTACAACATCCTATCAACTGATTCACTGATGGCAGATAATCCATGAGCTAAAGGCCAGCATTGAAAGAGCTAATCTGTGATGAGTTAATTATTTATATCACTAAACTTTTTTGAACGCCTATGATGCCAGTAAAAAAAATCAAAAATACACTATCCTAAATTAATGACCTCTAGTGGACATATAGCAGTGCATGGTCTCACTGTACTGTATACGTAAGGTAAGGAGGATGCTTAGTGGTCACAGTAAAATACCAAGAAAAAAGGCAAGACTCTCAAGAAGAGTTATTTTCTACTGAAAAGGTCATACTTGGAAAGAAAATGTGACAGTGGGGCAATATATCCTTACTGCAAAAGGGCAAACAAGAAGTGTAACTTGCTTCACATGAAAAAAATAAAGACAAAAAGAAAACTTACAGAAATGTTTGTTAAAAAAAACATTGGTAACTTTGTCAGCATTAACGAAAATGTAAGAAATCGTCTGACTGTAACAAATGAAAATGGTTTGTTTGAAATCACACTTTTGTATTTGAGAGGGCAATTCTTCTTCAGCTTGGGTTTAATTGTTGGTTTATCTCCAATAGTAGTTATAATTTATAAGCAAAATAACTGTAACAACTCTGCAAAATGTTTAAATTAGAATCCAATTAAAGACTTTCTTTTGACAACCACTGAAACATTGTATATTTAACCACAATCTGCAAATAGGCTGTTTGGACGGCTCCTAGAGTTACAGCTCAAAGTATGTTTCTACAGTTTACTTCTACTGAGAAAGAACTGACTGTTTAAATGAGCACCCAACATTCTAAAACTTCCAATATTGTTGCAGTTGATGGATAGCCAGATTGACATTTTTTCAAACTGACCCATTAATTTTTAAACAAGATATAACTGGAGTGAGAGTAACCTATAACGTGCAGTGCATATTGTAATAATAAAGAAGTACTTTTACCAATTTCTGTTTTTTTTTTCTGCTCGCTCGAGTTTTCCTGCTGTGTAACTTTTGTGTAACATTTCATGTGTGATGTCACTTTAATTATGGTGGCAGCTCAAACACTGCAGAATTTCCCATCATGTCACCTTTGATCACGATTTCCCCAACTAATCAGTACAGATATGTCAGGTGTGAAGTCACAACTCCAAGGTTTAAAGTGTTACTATGTAATGAAAGAACATTGGGACCTACTATCTTAACTATACAATGTGTCAGAAAAAACACAGTAAATGTGAGCGGAAAAAAAAAAAATGCTTTACAGTCAAATAAGCTGAGGCAATAATCAAATAAATCTGCTGTAGTCTTTCATTTGAATAGACCGTTTCATTCAGACAGTCCATGTAAATTAATTCATGCAATTAACTACATTTAATGTATTGTTTAAATGCATGTTTATTCACAGATGTATGTTAGGCAAGATTTTGTCCTTTTAAAGAAAATATTTAGTCAAAACCTGCTGCTGCTTTTTATAATGTTTATGTATGTGCTGAAGTATACTCTCTCTCTAAACTGACATTATCATTGTTTTGTGACAGATAAATGGAGTTGAAAATATAAAGTAAATTATATTAACTACAGCTGGCTGAACATATTGAATTCCAGATGGACTGCAACACTCATTTAAACAACCTTTTGATTCTTGAAATCAAAATATCACACATCGCTTTGCAGTGTTGGAAGTAGCTCGTTACAAAAGTAATACATTACAGTAATATATTACTTTCTGCTGTAACACAGAAGTGTAAGGCATTACTAATCAAGTTTCAGTAATATTTTACTCGGTACATGTTCAGTAATGATTGCGTTACAACGCACTTTTACCCAAAATTTGTATCGTTCAAAAACAGCACAATCTTTGGGCACAATCGGCAAAAAGAGGTGAGGTTTAACACGCATTAAACACCACCTCTTCTTGCCAATTGTTTGGCCGAAGTTTGTTTTTGTTGTGGTGCCAAAAGTGTTTCTTTTGGTATTGCAGCCTCTGTGTTGTCTTTCGAGACTGGGTTTTTTCCCCAATGTATTCAGAGGGTAGACAGCAAGACGATCAAGGGATGATGCATAAAGTTTGAGATAAAAAATGAAATCGAGCTAAAATCCTGCAACATCGCATAGAGTACCTTTAACGTATAAAAATGCCGCAAATCAGCTCTCTCGCGTAACCTTGCATGTGTGATGTGGTCAAGTGAGGTGTATTTAGGGCAGATTTTACAGAAGTGTCGCGAGGCTACTGGCCCAACAGTGGAAAGAGTGGCATTATTTTGTCCTCTGTCTTCCAGGTCTGAGGCTATTAGCTCTGCCTATCTCGCACTGGCCAATTTTTCCTTTGACAATAAGTTTTCTCAATGACAAAGTGGCCAACGGCAGCCAGTGCTGATCATAAACTATATTTGATCAATTTAACTTTTCAAATCATCACAACTTGCCTAAAATGCAATAAAAAAAAAAAAAAAATGTCAAGTATGTAACAATGTTTAAATGTAAAACAACCTCCAGTGGAAACTAAATGACTGACGCCGTCATTCTATTCCGAACAGTACATCATTCAGAACAGTACAGGGTCTACATTTATTTGGGTGCACTGACAATATCTTGAACATGAGCGCTTCACAAAAATTAACTAAAACTGAGCGAAAAATTACATGCATACAAAAAGCTTTAAATGACCACTTAACAAAACTTAGACTCACACAGTTTGAATCCTTCACTGAATGAACTCACTGAATATTTGCAGTGTGTACACGTTTTATTATAAATTTCATGGTAGTTTATAATTGAATAGTTTAAACTTTAGCTTTTAGTTGTGGTGGTTAAATAATCTGTTAAACAATATACCCCCGGTTACACAGACAAGACATGCAATCTTAAAACATGTTAGTGCCTTTGTTCTTTTCTTTTAGAATCTGGAAATGATGCCCTCATATACCCATCTTTATATTATTCTACTGAACAGGTTCAACATTTATTTGTATGAAACAGCTAAAACAAAAAGTAGCTTCTCCAGTATTTCACTGCCATGGTAGTTCACAGCTAATGAATATGCAAATTATTATATGGACCTACATTATTAGTCATGGTTAAGAAATAACAGTGATGAGAAAATGTCAACTACTCTTAATAATTACTCTGTAAATAGCAGCTTGATCATTTAATGCTAACATGAGCATCATCCATGCAATTCATAAGTAGCCCCTAAGCAATATTCTTCCAGTGACCTGAGTTAAAGGAGGTTACTGTACTGTATATCCATCAAACAATATTTATAGTGACAGGCGAATATGTTTGTTTGCAATTAAAGCTTTACTTGATCTTGCTACTGCTTTTCTTGGGGTTATATAAATCAGAGGTTACAGGCAACTTTGACTGATCTTGAGTGAAGGAGCTGCTGTTCAGTGTGTTACAGCAACAGAAGTAGAAGTGGCATGTGTTTTTAGAACACACCTGTGACAAGCTCCTGTCTTCCAATGTGCATCCGTACAGACAGCACTCAGTTAGGCCACACTGATTGCACTGGCATTGACTGCAGACTATTCAATTTAGCCCTGATCCCATTTAAGCTGAAGGTGCTCCATCCCAACCTCCTTTGTAGAGGACCTTGATATTGAATTTTCAGCCTGGGATAAAATATGGAGCCCCTTTAACCCTCTCCCTTTGCTGTGAATACTAATTAAATGCTTTCAGATTATAACATCCACATTTTTATGTTTGACATGTAACAGTTTTGGTGGATCAGAACATGTACCACTGATAGAAAGATGACGTTGCATCAGACTGTCATTTCGTTTGGTTGGTGTGAAATTAGAATTCTAAAGTCAAACTAATAAAGTGAACCACTTTAAAATCAAATTAACCGTTTTTCAGTTAATAAAAATGTATATACGTCGTAATTTGCAGATGCTGAAAATGTTTTATTTGCATGCTCTCAGATGCTACATTTTAATCAATTTCTCTACTGCTTTGAATAAATTACCTTGGGAGAGCATTTTGCAAACCTGCGGCAATCAACGTCTGTACATTTAGCATACGCCTGAATGCACAAATTATATGTATGTATGTATTTATGAATATGTAAATTGTTCTACCTATTCCGCTGCACTGCCACAAAAACAAAAATCTTAAATAATATGTTTTTATCTTGTTACTGTATATTTAATCACATCTTGCAGTCTACACTGCGACATCTTCATGTTCAACTCATGAACCATGTTATGCGGTACATAGAATATTTATTTTCAAGCAACTCAAAGCTTATCATGAACAAAGAAAGGAAGATGAAAGAAAACTACAAGCTCTAGTTCGAGCCTTTGAACATCCCACAGTTTTATTCCCAATCTATTCTCAATACCTTTGACCCTAAACATCGGCTCTGAGAGTCAATATCATCTTACCTTTCCAACATATTGCGGATCAGATCCCATGTATTCCTCCAGAACAAAGAATTGGTTCCACACCCATCCTCTCTTGACTCTGTGAACTCCCATCATGCCGTGTTTCCTATGTGCCATCATGTTTCTGTGCTGCTCCTTCCCCATCCTGCTCTGGGATGAAGAGTGGAGTGGCGAAACGAAGCTTTTGTCTAAGAGGCACCAGAGGAACAGCAGCAAACAGTTCCCCATGAGCATTGGAACAACCTTAAGGTGCAAAGATGGATACAGGTGACTTTTATCCAATATGAAGAACTCCACAAAGCCTCGGTGGAATGGAACAACTAACATCCATGGAAATCCTGGGGTGCTTGAAATTTTAGCGAACCACCTGCAGGAGAAAAGAAGTAACGGCACTTTAAATCAATGAGATTATGAGGATTTGCAGAGGTGTCTGGGTATCATGTTGGCATGCAATGAAAGCAGAAGACAACATCACTGCCTGTTATGGTTTCATCTTTGCAGTGTAAATCTTTGTCTGTTCAGCTATAACGTAATCTCAGTTGAAGGGCTTAACAAATGCTGAGCAAATTGGCTCACTCAAGTTCGTTTAGCACATTTAGCACTGGGAGAAACAAGCATGCAAAAAAAACTGCAAGAACGAGGGAGTTTGGCAAGAGTTGAACAACTGCTGGCAGACCTCCAGGAAAGTGGTGGATGTGCAATTCTGTGCTCATTTTCAGTGCATTAGTCTTGAAAATGAGGTGGTCCCACTTGAATAGGAGGGTTGTTTTTGACCTGGCAACACAGATGGTATGTCACAGGAAGCAAAAGCCGGTCCAGATGCTCAGGGTCACAAATCAGACATCTTTCCTCTTAATCACCCTCTAAATAGAGAGAAACTGTATAATTACGTACAAGAGGACTATCCATCACTGTTGTACCAAGTATTATGAGAATTATGGTGGTATATCAACCAAAGGCTTGATAATTTTGATTGTGTAGCAGATGGAAATGTTTTATGTTAATTAATATAACAGTCTGCATGGAGGTAATGAGGCCATGTTTGGGAAAAACAAAAGGGGCTATTAAAAATTATACAGCACTTCCACCAGCACACACTTATAAAGCCACAATTAAACACTGGTATTTATACTGACTCGCTAGTATGCTATTCTGAATGCAGCACCTGCCTTAATGCAATCATCAAACCATAAATTCCACCACAAAATAATTAAAAAAAAAAGTGAATAGAATCAGGGCCAAAAGTTCTTAATATTAATACGATTGAGTCATTGAATCATCTGCTCATCTGATTCATTCAAAACACTGATTCTTTTAGAATGCCACTGCTGTGTTGCTTGGAGCAATGATTAGTTCTGCTGTGGAAATATTGTGTGTGAAATCTCATTTTTTCAAAATTAACTTCCTGTTTATTCAACTGTTGTATAAAAGCAATATTACACAGATGGGGAATCATCCTTTGGCATTATGAGTGTACATATGTTAGCTCATTGCATCAGTTGTATAAAATGAGTCATATGTTCGTCCAAAAAAAATATTGATTAGATTCTTCTTTATATAAATAAGACAATAATTATAAGAATAATGAACTGTTTGCCAAATTCAGACGAGCAGGACAGAGTAAAACAAAACAAAAAATAAAAATAAATAAAAGAAGCACACTGCAGTGATTTCAGAGCACAGGGAGGGACGAGATAAAACAATATTTTTCCATATTCTCACAGGACTTATTTCCTCCCGTCCTTTACAACCTTTATGTCATACCTGTTACAGTATTCTGTGCCCCAAGTTAATATATTGGTTTAATATTTCTACACCACGCACAAATCTGACAGTATGGGAGATGAAATATGTTTTAGTTAGAAGTAATTTTATGCTGCAACATGCAAAAAATCCATGTAGATAAAGAGGGCAGGACAACAAATAGTATGAGCTTGGTGACATCAATTGGCAGACAGACCACCAAGCAGAGCAAATGATTGCAATACGAATCCCTGGAGACCTCTTGTGTGCCATAGTAGCGAGATGTCTTATGGTTGGCAGGACATTGTGTCTCTGCAGCAATATTATTATTCCCCATGGAGAAACCTCAGCAATTGTCTCAACACTTAACAAGCTCAAAGACCTCAAGTGCAGAGCACCAAGAAAGAGCACTTTCGGTGTCTGCCAAAAGGGCATCACACATTAAAACTATGCCCTCATTATTATGCACTTTTCTTTTTTGCTTGTTGATTATGAAAGTTTACTGTCAGTCTGTGGTAAATGAATTAACTGGTGTATTCAGGCTGACATGATGTAAGGTGACGTTAGTGAACTTTACTCCCTGGGTCTGTTGCTGAATAAACATGCGACATTCTAGCATGCATCACCCAGCAGATTCACTGGAGTTTCGCTGTCAAATCATGTTAGAAAAAGAGGGCTGTTAAGCAGAAGCTGAGGTCTCACAACCACACTAGAGACGTACACCCAAATGATGTCTCAGAGGAAGAAAACACATACTTGTAAATCACCATTGAAAGTGGTAAATGATATGAAACGATAATCTTAAATATTCTCTCACTACTGTTTTAGAAGCCTGACAGCAGTGTGCCTGGGTTATTCAGAGCAGAGAATGATATGCAAATGAAGGAAATCATATAATTAAATCTTAAAACTTCATTCAACAATGTAAAGTTGAGAGCTCCCCTGTGATTAAATTACCAATTACCAATCATGTTAGCTCCATAAAGTTCATCCAACTGAAAGCCTATCAAGTTTAGACACATGGATTATGCAGCAGTATTGAGAGAGTATAGAGAGAATGTGTTAACCTTTGGACTTAAGCAGTGGATGAATACTTGACTACCACACTCTAAGTGACTCATTGTGGAGGTTACAATAAACCAGTTGATAAATCATCGACAGACTTGTTAATTCACTTTTTTGTTCTTTTCTTAAGTTCTTAAGTTGCTTGTCATACCCAGCTCACACTTTGTGATTTTGGCCATGATTTGGTCATTTGAGACAAATTGTAAAAAGACCAAAAAAAATTGTATAGTCCTAGGCTAAAATCAGATTTTTTTTTTTTTTTACTGTTTTGACACGTTCACCAACAGACGTTTAATGGCTGTTCTTTTCCGGGAACTCCACTGCGTAGAGAAGACGCTAGGGGAACGCTTCTATGCGTGCTAGCTCTGAAAACGATGAACCAACGTACAATGGGAGAATACGGGACGTCAGGGCCGTGACGTCACACCAGGAAGTTGTTGGGAAAAATCCCTTTACTCTGGATTTTGGTTCCCCTCCCCGGTCCTTGATCTGCCAATGATGAGACTTTCAACGAAATTACTTTAAACTATTATTTAATAAGAAT
>JAUMHQ010000046.1:5112004-5125010 GCA_032361165.1 Enteromius paludinosus | reverse complement strand
AGCGTTCCCCTAGCGTCTTCTCGACGCAGTGTCGTTCCCTCAAAGAACCTGGGTTATATTCATAACCTTATCGTTTTGATTCAATTTAAGTTGACAAAATTCTGGCAGTGTGAGAAGATTTGACACACAGACTTGCAGTGTGTCTTCTCCTATGGCAAATGTCAAACTGTCTTTGTTTTTCAAGACAAGGCATGATCCGAATTAATGCAAGAGATTTCTTCTAACTGCCATGAACTCTGGTGCTCCCATCCTCTGGAATACATATGATATGTTGCCTTTTGTTATGATAAACACTGGTTGAGCTATTGTTTTCATGTGGCTGTGTAGTGGAAATCTGAGTTGGCAGGCAAGCAAAACAAACTGGTAGCCAATCAGACGTAAGGGGTGTGTCTACTCATGATGTGGATGAGCATGCAAGCCCTGTCAGACCTTGGTACTTTGCCTAAAACCCCCATTCAGTGGGGGTTTTAGGCATGAGCGAATGGGGCAGTCGCCCGGGGCGGCATTTTTTCAAGACACGTGAGGGGCGGCACAAGCACTAATTGGAGAAAAAAATAATTTGCCCCCCTATGTGATTTTCTATTATCTATGATAACCTACCTGTGACTATGGTGTTTAAATAGCCTAGTTTCAAATCTAGCGCACATAAAAACAAGACGTGCACAAAGTAAACTATTCTTGCCAGGGAGCATTTCTGCACCGCGAGAGCACACATCACAATGTGTGCATTTTGAATGGTGCTATGCAGGGCTCACGCGCCCCTCTTCACTCTTTCAGCTACTCAACCCCTGCTCGCTCATCAAATACACTTTTAAGACTTTGGAGGCAGGGATTTATTGACAGATCGCTCTTGTGATTGGTCATTTTCAACACACACCGCTTAACATGGCTTTAGGAACAGTGTGTTTGTGTGTGGGTGTTTTTTTATTATATAATCCTTTATAAACAACAATACAACACCAATAAATATATATTAATAATATTTGCAGTAGAATATAAAAATCAGATATAAAACATGAAATGCTAATGAATAGTCTAGTCATTTCAATAATTGAGAATCATTTTAGAATACTGTAGTCGGCGGTCTGCATTATGGGTATTTCTTCAGAGTTTACTTATTTTTGTGTCATTTAAGCTAGACAGTTTTTGTATTAGTGATGTTATGTGTGTTTATGTTCAAGTTGGTTTGGGTGGGTGTGGTTCATTTGCAGCTCTGTTATATAAAAGTGTAACTGTTACCATCATGGAGAGAGATGTGTAGGGGATGGACTTGTTGATATTGCCTTAACAATAAACAATATCACTGATTGACCACTGTCAAGCAATGTGCTTCATCACTGTTCAGAGAGGCATGTAAATCATAGCATGGCTTACATCCACAATCACTTCTGGAGCATGAATTATGCTCAAAACAAATTTCTTGCAGGTGTTATTTCACACTTAAACCAGCTGTTATGTTATGTTATGTTACTTATGTTAAAAGTAAAATATCCTAGAAACTCTACAAAGTAAACACAAAACTACAGAAACACAGTACAACTACTACTAACGGAAGTGCTTTACCGGAAATGTAACATATTACAGTTAGAAAACTGCTGCACCTGCGTTTACGTGGAAAATAAGGTTAATAAAGCGGCAGCGGTTTTCTGTTGAGGATTTGTTCTGTCGCTCCACCCAGTGTAGACCCTAGACATTGGCTATTGTGTAGACAGCACTATTGATTACAATTAGCCGGTCACAGCAAGATGCATGCTGGTTAGAAAAGTATGCAAAGTTTACAGTACTTGCTCTGATGTCATGCTGACGCATACCAAAAAAAAAAAAAACTCTTGCGAAGGCAAAGTGGCTGTGTCTGATTAAGCAGTCCAGCGAAGTTGCTCTCCACTGACTGCGCTGATCAAAAACATGAGGGTAACGACTGACTGACGACAGTTTCATGATCATCGTTTCAGATGGCAGAGTGCTGCTTTTTCTTCTAAAATGTTTTAGTTTTTCAGGTACTTGCATCGGGAACGGCTCTCCTGGCCGTAAATCAGGAACTGGAATCGGGAATGGCTCTCTCAGCCGTAACTCAAGAACTGGATTCAGGAGCGGCTCTCCCGGCCATAAATCAGGAACTGGACTCGGGAACGGCTCTCCCAGCCGTGAATCAGAAACTGGATTTGGGAAAAGCTCTCCCAGCCGTGAATCAGAAACTGGTTTTGTGAATGGCGGAACAGGATCCGCGGGGATCAGGACTGGCATAATCGGAAAAGCTCTCCCAGCCGTGAATCAGAAACTGGTTTTGTGAATGGCGGAACAGGATCCGCGGGGATCAGGACTGGCATAATCGGCCCACAAATCTCGATCAGGACCCGGACAACGCAGACCGGTATCCACGGGGATCTGGAACCGCTTTCGGGGAGCTGGCTGTAATGGGCCTCCATACAGTGCAGATTTTCAGGGAGCTGGCACTGATTGGCCTCCATACGGTGCAGCCTTCGGGAGCGGAATTCAACGAAAGGCGAGATGAGAGCCGGGCTTGGGTGGACGGCCCCCTGGCTGTTGCTCGTGAGGAGCAGGGAGAGGTGTCTGCCCATTGAAGAGACAATGGAGGATTTTCTCGGGGCTGATCATTCTCCATTTTGGTTATGGTGGTTAGTTCTGTCAGGGGTGTCTGTGCAGGAACCAGGTGGAGACGTGAACATAGCGAGAATACATTGACTTTACTTAAGCTTTGGCAGACAAGGAAACGTACAGGTTTTTTTGGAAGACAAATAGACAAATAAACCTTAGGTACACATCAACATAACCTAACCTTAGCGAACCACAGTACAAGACAGAATACAACAGGCTTTTAAACTCAGGTGGTGTGGGTTAACTAATCAACTTAAACAAGAAGAGGAACTAGACCATATATGGACAAACTGGAAATAACAAAACAAAACCAAAAGGAAAAAGTGACAGATAACATAGACAAGGGTGTGGCAATTTATGTCAGAGAAGATATTGCTATTTTTTTTTACTTCAAAGCACTGTATTACATAATAGACATTAGTCAGGATAGACATCATATTTCATTTGACACAAGCGGAAATAAGGTTGTGAGGGATAGATACGAGTCTGAATGTAGTTTTATGAATTGACCATTCAGCAGGAGAAACACATAAAATATGTATTTTTTGCAAATTTCCAGTGAGGGAGAAACAGAAAACATAGGTAGTAAATATTAGATAAGAGGTCAACTGAAAAATATTGTTGATGCTTCAGTTGTGTGTTCATGTAAAGGTATTCGCTCATGCCTTTTCTTGTCAAAGTACATATAAAGATCTGTCAAAATAAAAATATATTTTTTCATCTTAAGACTGAAACTGATGGCTGCTGTATTTTACTTTTGTTTATCATATTATGGATTTATTCAATCCTTCTTTCCAAACACCATCGCTGAAATTGGATAAGTTGCCTCATGTATGCCTTTGGCCAACTGTAGTCCCTCAGAGAAAACATTCAAATCTCTTTTTCATTTGTGCTTGACCAGAGAGCATGGCAGAAACAACATGTTTAGCCCAGCAAGACCTAGAAGTGCAACTCACAGGGCCAAGCCTTTTGATTCTCAGGGCATTTTGAAAATAGATGTGTGCATGTACTTTGTGTATTTTGTGACTTTTGAGCACATGGGTTTCTGTGTTCTTTTGCTAGTATTACTGTATGTGTGTCTGCCCTCTTATGCCCCACTGCTCTCTTTCTTGCATGAATGATTGTCATGTTTAGAGGATGCATTAACATTTACCCATCTTAGGGGTAAGAAAAGTGATTCCTGTACTGGCAAATCAGAATTTTCAGCTGCCATGCTTATGAGACGTTTCTTATTGTTATCAATATTGACAACAAGTTTTTGTTTGTTTGGAAAGTATAATACACACTTTTTTTTTTCATTCTGAAAATTTCTGAATGATCACATTACAGTGCAGGCTAGAGAAGTGACAGGTGAAGAGTCAGCTTTGCTTTTACAGAAATAGACTAATTTACATTGTACATATGTACTCTATTTTAACAATATTACTGTTTATTTTTGCAACTTTTGAGCATAAGAGTTATATTTCAAAAACATAAAGGGTTTAATTATTCAAAACTTTTTGACTGGTGTAAATATAAAACATAAAAAAAATTATGTGTGTCAAACATGACCTTTTATAAGCATGATTAATTAGTGAATGAGCTGATATGATATGATTTATTACAAACTGGAGTCTCGGTCAAACATCTGTTCATCTCACTCCTATGTGAGTCATCACTGATATTTAAACGCTCACAAATTGCTTAATTGGGCCTGTCATCCATTCATAATGACTATCCTTTTTTAAAAATTATTTTTGTGAACATCACAGTAGGCTATAAATGATGAAAACCTGTTACATTTGAGAAATCTCACTGTGGCTCATAAAAATGCTTCTTACTGCTCTTTATTTTTTTCTCTGTGATATCATGTGCTGCCCAAAACAGTGTATGTTTTCCTCCTAAAGGCTGAATGATTTTGAGTACACACTTCCAAATATTTTTATTTAACTGAGCTTCTAGCTGCTTCTGCTGTGTTTGGATCCCCTTTGATTCTATACAGTATGTTTGTTGTTGTTTTTGCAGTATATGTGCAGTTGTGTAGTGATATGATGTGATGTGTATAGTCCTTCATGTTGGTCTTATGAATCTTAATCTTGAAAAGGAATTTACATAAAGTGAATCACTTCAAACCTATTTGCACATAATATGGCTATTATATAATAACAATACAAAGTGTATGGATGCATACAGACTATATTACATTTTTAAGTTTTTTTTTTTTTTTTTTTTTAATGACTGTAAAACTTTAATTGATGATAAGATGAAAATTCTACCATTAATTACTCACTACTGTCATGTTGGTCCAGACCTGTAAGACCTTTGTTCATCTGCGGGACATGAATACTGAGAGCTCTTTGATAGACAGCAAGGATCCTAACGCAGCCAGAAACGTAGTAAGGCCATCATTAAGAAAATCAGTCTTGGATGGTATTTATTGATTTATTTAAAATTTAATATAAAGTGGATCTGAGCCATTTCAAATCGTGAAAGCTGAGCGCCCCGCGTTCGTAGACCGTGCGCTCCATTTTCCTCATTCCTCTTTGTTTTCAATGGAGCCGCGCAGTTTAAAGCTGACAGCGCCTTCATGGTTCCCTAGCAACAGGAGATGCTAAAGAAGTGCAAGCGCCCAATCGCTTTGAAATTGGTGGAAGAAACGACGCGCCTCGCGTTTTCCACTCGTTTTTAGACGCTTCATGTGAACGTACCCTTAAAAGAGTTACATTTAATGCTAAAGTATTGTTAACACTAATACAAACATTCTTTTTGCAGTATGAGTGTGTTAGGGCAGAACGATGCAGCTCTGATGCTGGGTTGAAATACAGCTGGATTTGGTCGTGGTTTCAATGGAGGGCAAGGTCTTAGTAAAAGGGCAAGAGGTGTATTTTTATTTAAGGGATGTACACATGTCTTTAGACAATGTCAATACAGTATTTATTCAGAAACTGTGCTTGGATTATTATGCCGTTCAACTTATTTGGCTACTGTAAAATTGGCAAAGGGAAACTTTAACATTGAACCACTGATGTCACATGGATTATTTTCACAAAGTCCTCATATGTTTCTGAATCCTGATAAGAATCCTTGCTATCTATGGGAGGGTCAGAGAGCTCTCAGAATTCATTGAATATATCTTAATTTGTGTTCCGAAGATGAATGAAGGTCTTACGTTTGGAAAGACATGAGGGTGAGTAATTAATGACAGGATCCTCATTTTTTGGGTTAACTATCCCTGTAATATGCATTTCTGGATGTCGAAGTAATTTTTGATGCGGTCACCACATTTGGGAAGACAATTTTGCTTGTGTGCTTAAGTAAATTGCTATTAAAAAACAATATATTGTGCAAATGTGGTGTTAGCTTGTTGTTTCACCAGATCTATATCTGGCACATGCAGGACAGTATTTGTGTGTTTCCTTACTAAATTGCTTGTTCTGATAACCTGGTTCTGATTCAGGTTGATTTGAGCATTAATTCCCACATGGTGCTGGAAGAGCAGCAGCTCATGGCCCTTTTAAAGCTATTTGTTCTGTGCACACCTTGTACCATGTCATGTTGATTTTTTTTATTTTGTTGTGTTTGGAACAGCAGAGTGATTTATCATACCTTGAGTTTCATGGCCGATATCGAATTTTGACCAACATCCAGAAATACAGGAGTGTTATAGCTGGTTATAGCCCCCCTCCCCATCCAAGCCATTAAAGTAAATTAAGATATAACACTAAATAAATGAATGACTGACTGACCAAATTAATTAATACATGAATCACAAAAAGTCATAATTTACTCACCATCATGTCAGCTGTATGACTTCCTGTCTTCTATGGAATCCCTTTCTTTTAGTGGTTACCAAAACTGTTTTGTTACCAGCATTCTTAAATATTTTATTTTCTGTTCCAAGTCATACAGATTTGGAAACACTCATTTTTTGGGTAAACTGTAGATAGACTGTAAGAAAGACATAAAATATTACATAGACATGGATTTTATTTGTTTATTTATTTTTACCATTCATCTATTAAATGTAAAAACATAAGCATGTTTTTAATTTTTAATAGTTTTTTTCTCTAGCATTCTCTTTTGTCTCAGTCTGTATTTAGCCACCTCATTAACGTAGGCTGTGGTAAATAAAGAGATGCGTTTAATTGTGCTGTTGTCCTCTGAGTCTTATCCAATGAAACACTGTGTCCAATCTCATATTCACAGAGTTATTGGCCTTTCCAAATGAAGCCCAAGAGAACAGCCTAGACTCTGATGGACTAGCGTTTGAAGGTCTGAACACACATGGCTGATGTTTAGACCTCGGACAATGGCTTTCCATGCGGACTATTATCTGCAGAGGTGAGATGTTGAAAGCTGTGCCGTTGGGAAATAGAGAACAAATGTTATTGTGTGTTAATTTGCCAATGAATGAATACTGAATGGATTTCTTTGTCAAATGCAAATGTGTACATTACAATGTGTTTAATGTGCAAACAATTGGATAATTACACAAACATGCAAGAATAAAAGAAAAGCAGGCATGAAACCTAGTCTAGTCTGTCATAGGGAACCTTTTCAAACATAGAATCATCCGTCATTGTTACTTACAGTGGCATGAGGCAACTCAGATATACACTGATGCTCGGGTAGGACATTGTCATTGTAATTGTAGTTTACAGGAAATGACTGAAGATTTCAGCCAGAATTAGTGTATTCAGAGGGTCTGTCCATAGAGTTTTTGTTCCCTCTGGCATGTTCAGTGTCATTATTTGTTTGGTGAACTTCTTTGTTTGATACCTGAAACAAGGTTCTGTCCTGCTATTGTGACAGTAAAATGTGCTTTTGTCTGCCATTTTTATTCCCTGTCCCTCTGAAGATAAAATGCCTGATGTTAAAATTCACAAAGAACATCTTTGAACCATACGCAATCCGTGCAAAATCTTAAAGGGATAGGTCACCTCAAAAAGATAAATCATCTTCCTCATGTCAGTCCAAACCTGTGTAAGATTTGTTTGGCTTTGATCGTATGAACAACAACAACAAAAAAACACATATTTTCAAAATATCTTCTTTTTTGTTCTACAGAAGAAAGAAAGTCAGGTTGGAAATGACACGAGGTAAATTATGTTTTTGTTAAACTATCCCTCTACACATTTACAGTAAGCATCATACTCACATACATACTAATCATTTCTTATCAGAATCAGAATTCATTAAAGCACTCACTTAAGACTAATATTTTACCCTTATCCACACTGTAAAAAAAACAGTAATTTTACAGACTTTCCCCGTTATTTTTTTTTACAGTTTTTTGTCCTGTATTTCTGAAATACGGTGGAAAAGTGTACATTTAGATGGAATAGACCATAAATATGCTATATTCTATGTAAAATATGGCAAACCTGTAACTGTAATAATACCATATGGAGATTAGCTTTTTCACATAAATAGTATTGCGAATTAATAAAAACTTCATCAATATGCATAGGCTTGCTTTTGTAATGATTTTATATATTTTTTAGAGTGTTTTTTTTTTTTTATTTTTTTTTTTTATTGTGCTCCCTATTTTGGTTTCCGTTGCATTCTGTTAAATAACGTAACCGTTAAGCGCCATTTTTCTAAGTTAACGATACATGAGGGAATTTACACAGAAGATGATTATAGCGAGATTTTTATTTAATCAGAGGTAACGAATTTGATGTGATGTCTGAATTATTCAAAATAACGTGATGCTTAGTCTAGAAACAAGTGAGAGAAGCGTCAGGCTACTCTGAGGCCAGATTGGAAGACCTAAACTCGGTTACAGAGTGAACTTAATGCTGTTAAACTGAAACTGAATGTTTTATTGTTTAGAACTAATATTTCTTTGGATTTTTGTAGAAATGTTAATTATCATGTTCCATGCACTCACATGCTTGTTTTTGTTTCTCTCTGTAGAAGTTACTTGAGCAGCTGATATCAAAGGCCAAGCTAAAAAGGTGAAAGATGTCTATGATTGTATTATATTATATTATATTATCAAGGGCTACACAGAAATAGTCACGTTATCTGAAATAATCTTCATTTTCCATCTAGAAAGCACAAATCATTGTTACCCATGTACCAAGAGTGTCATTCACGTCATAAAGCCAGTAGAAGTGAGGAGAGCACTTTCACAAATCAAAACTACAAGTATGTGTTTTAATTTGCGCATACACTGAATATTTACATTTAATTTGTGCAACTTTCATATCAGAAAAGTAACTGTCTTTCCTTTCATGCATATAATAATGGTGATGGGATGGGACAACAAGACGGACCCAATTCAACAAATTGAGTGAGATGGAGGTTACTCTTGAACCATTATCAACAGAATGCCATCAAAATTTGTCATCAACAACAAAAAAGTTAAGTATACCTTTAAGTAATATGTCTTAATAGGTACATTGGTAATTACAATGGTTTAAGTTAAATTTACGCCTGGTTTTGTCCTTCTTCTTTCCTAGAAATCCTCAGACCAGACTCCGATAAAGAAACGTCTGGTAAAAGTATTTATGGTACTTTTTAAGTAATAAAAACAAATTAAATATTGTTTTATAGCTCACTGCTATTAATTTCTTCTTTCAGGTACCCTACCAATGAAGAATATGTGCAGGTTTTTGTCTTGGGAAATATTTGTCTCCTGAAGAATCTTGAAGGAAAGGGCTATGTAAGTTGCTTTACAGACTTTACATTGTGTCAAAAGACATTACAAATGTTACATATGTCAGAAATTCTAATGATCTTCATTTCTGTTTATATACTATGTATTTTTAGAATTGAAGGTTTTAATTTAATCTGTTTTACCCTCTATGTATGCAGTTATTGTACCAGTTCCTCAAATGTCTTAAGAACCTCCAGGATCCTGTCCCAGATCTATCTAAAGGGTAAGTGTATACATTAACACAGAGCTTCTTTACATCCCCTACTATATTACCACCAAGGGATGATAACATACAGTTTATTCTGAGTGGTTACATTTACTAACAAAATTCTGTTAATTAACATCTTTTAAAAGATTGTTAGGCTGCATTAATTAGGCCAACCAAAACCATGAACACTTCCCATAACACCTACTTGTTACATTGTAAGAAAAATAGCATATACACTAATATTAGTATTTTTTATTCTTATTCTGAGGTCACTAGAGCTTCCCAGATCAAGACTGTATCCAGATTAGAAGATCACTGCAGCAACCTGAATCCAGTCCATATCCAGACCAGATGGTGGATCAGCACCAAGAGATGACCTCTATAGCCCTGAATGTCAGCAGAGACCAGGACATCTACTTGAGCCTCAGAGACAATTTCCCATTTAAAACCACATCACCTCAACGGCCATTGAGACAAAACCACAGGAACCAGATAAGTCCTCTGCACATCTGACTTTGTTGCAGCCTAGAGACTACTGGTTTTGTCTGACCAGGGAAGAACGGTGGAGTTTTGGTTTCTTCAAAACACTGTTATCGTGTTTAATACTGTAAAGCTTCTTTGTCACAATCTGTAGCTGTAGTAATGACTGATGACATGACTTGATGCAGTTTAATTGCTCAACCCCTCTATTCCTACGCAGTTAATAAGCCAAATAGAGTATAATTAAAACTTTTTTAGACTTTTAGGCTCTTGACACATACTAAGTTGTTAAAAAATTGGACATTTAAAATAAAACAGGTAGTACTGTTTTTAGAAAAAGTGAAATTGTCTATTCTATGTGGTAATGTTAATGGTATGAGAGAACAATATACTATATGTGCATACTGTTTTTGAGTTGTGAAGTTACTCAATATGCATCCTGCTATATTGAGATGTTGTGATACAGTATTTATTAAGCAATCTTTAAAAATTGTGAGAATGTAATATTTCAGTGTTAAGTAATAAAAGTGATGGAACAGCATTGTAGTCTTTTTAATAATTTGATATGAAAATGACAGGGATGTTTTTTATTGTGGCGTCCCAGCTGCTGGAAAATTTCTGTATTTTGATTATGGAAAATAACTGTTTTATTACGTTATAGTCCGTTATTTTACGGATTTTTGTTTTACAGTGAGTGCATCACAAAGAACTGACCCCAGCATCTGCTTAACAGCCGCAAACTGTCCATCACATGCTTCACTTATATTTCAAAACCACACTCACGCATTACACATGTCTACATGAGCACTTGTTTTGTACAGGATGTGTCTCATCTCGGAGTGCTTGACTCCGATTACTCAAGTAAGAACAACCAACGAATAACGATCGCACAACAATTGCAGAAGCTCTCCATCAGCAATTCAGTTTTTCAGATTTAACGTAGACAAAATTCTCTTTGTGGTCACTTTAAAACAGGTTACTCATAGAAAAATTAGCTCCTACCTTCAAAACGTCCCACAAAGTCTCCTGAGGATTAAAGCAGCATAATCCAGACCTCCAGTCGCTATTACAATAAACTCTTCGATCTCACACACACGCTCTCTTTCTGGTCTTCTCCTCAATCACTCTCTGTATTGCGTTCGCCCTCTCGCTCTCTCTTTGGCTCTCTTTAACTTGCCCTCTCTCTTTCTCTCTCTCTAACACACGGTCTCTCCCTCTCTCATCTGAGCATTGTGCAGAGCTCTGTGAAAACAGAATGAGGGGGAGAGGAAAGCGCTTGCTGAATTCAGTATTCACCCCTGCAGTGTCAAGGGGACAGAGAAGTGAGAGAGAGAGTGTGAGGCTGGCTGCTGTAATGCTCATATGCGCACAGGACTGATGCTCTTGGTACGGGGTGCCTGTGGGTGTCTGCTTATGCTTCCCTCCCAGAGATTGGCTCTCCTCCCCCTTTAAATTGCTGGATTAATGCGGGTCCCACCAGTGCTAAACATAGTCGGTGTAGTCAGCTTTGCTGCGTTACCCTCAGGGGATATAGAGATTTTCAATGAACAAGCTGAAGGTTTTTTTGTCACATTCGGTAGTGTACACCTTGCCTGTGAACAACATTAGGGTATTCTTGAAATCTTCTCGCTAATTCACTTTTCCAGCTGTGTATGGATCTTACTTTTATTTATTTTTTATTTTTTTACAAAAACATAATGTGTTAATCAATTAATAACTTTTAATGCGTGAATCCCTGAATGAAGTTTGACCCAGTTAAAGAGACTTTGGAGGGTCTTTATGGGGGGTGGGGGGATGTAGTTTATTAATTTTTATTTTTTTTATGTGGTGCATACATGCATTTTGAATACGAAAGATTTCATATTATAGATTGCATGTATAAGCTACTTATCATCAAGGCTATACCTGTCTGAGTTTTACAGATCTCTTGGCTGTCGAGTGTTTGGTTATTAAATCTAGGAGCATATTACAAGTGTTGGGGGGAATGCATTGCAAGTTACGGAATCAGATTACTTACAGTGACTAGTGAAGTAGCACATTACTTTTTAATCTATAACGAAATCTCAGAGTAACCTTTTCAAATAAGTAATCCCAGTTACTTTGATTTTGTACATTGCCATGTTGAGAGAAACTGAGAGTAAGTGCAGAGGCATTGTGTGCGCTGTAAACATGATATTAGTTCTAGATTAAACATGAACACATGAACTCAACTCACCTAAAAAAAAAAAAACAAGCAAACAAAAACAACAATTCTGCATTCTTCAGAATTAATAAAAACAGTCAAATGCAAACTCAGAATATTATACAAACCTACAATAATTAAATATGTTAAACAAGACAAATATCAGTATCCCATTTTACTTGCCGACATTCGATGATCCAATTCAATCTTACTAATAAGCATAAATAACATTTCTGTGTTTCATTTTTTCTGAATAGTGTTGAACATTCTTCTCCCTTATCATACTCTTCATGCAATTAGTTTGAGCTGTTCCCTCTACAAACATGAATTTATATTTCCTTCAGCTTGAGGCATGTTTATTTTACTTATGGTGTGAAAGGGCTTTTTACATTTGTAAAAGAATAACTTTTTTTAATATTAAAAACAATCAAGCAAGCTACAGATTTAAAAAATAACCCAAAAGTAATGTAACACCTTACTTTTCATGAAACATGTAACTATTGTAACATAATTAGTTATGTATTATTTTTTTAAGAAAAAATGCAATATTGTAATGCATTTATTTAAAAGGTAATCTTCTGTATTATGCATCTCTATCTATCTATATGCATTTATTTTCATTTACATCTAATTGTGTGGTTTTTATATATATTTATTCTCTTTTATACACTCAACAAAAATATAAACCCAACACCTTTGTTTCTGCTCCGATTTTTCATGAGATGGACTTAAAGATCTAAAATTCATTTCAGATACACAATATTACCATTTGTCTCAAACATTGTTCACAAATCAGTCTAATGAGTAGTGCACAGGTGTACCTTATACTGCCCACAATAAAAGGCCACCCTGGAATGTGCAGTTTTGTCTCACAGCA
>JAUMHQ010000046.1:5100597-5111904 GCA_032361165.1 Enteromius paludinosus | reverse complement strand
ATGCAGTATTTTCATTTCTTCTGTGATTTTTTTTTTCCCCTAAAAACACATATTCTGTCTGAAAACTGTTAACCAAAATATGATATTTTATGCATTGGGTATTTATTTCAACATGTCATCTTGAACAGCATATTCAGTAGTTAACATGCTTGCTGCTGTTTCCAGGTCACAGTAAGTGTGCTGATGCTCATCTGAAGCATCTCACATTATGGAATTACTTTTTTGTTTTTGTGGATGTTTTTTTAATACCCAATAATATTGTCCAAGAATCTCATCTAACTCCATCACTCGCACATTCAGCTTGAGCAAGAAAATATAAAACAAAGAGCTTGAGGTAAGCACAGATTAATGTTCAGCGTGTAAACAGCAAAATGGGCTTTAAAGGCATCTACGCATAATGGAATAAAAGTGTGCTGACTCTGGGCAGTTTAGATCAAGATTCAACACAATCAAGAGCAGGCGCAACCACTAAATATCTCTACCTACAACCTAGTAAGCAGTTAAACAAGGCACCATTATCTTGTGTAATTGGACCATTAACTGTAATTCCAATCCCGGTCTGGTCTTCAATTTACTTACATCCTACGTATGCAAAGCTGTTGTTGACACTAATGGTGTGGCTAAAAACGTGCTGGTGAGACACAGTGTGGTTATTCGTGTTTCTGGGTTTCCTCATCACAAACACTTTTCCTTAATTTACTGCCGGTCAGGCATTGGCGTGAATGGCAGAGTCTGATCATCCTTGGAGCAGATGGCATGGCAAGCTTCCATCCTGAGTTAGACTAAGAGATAATCCTCACAGCACATGGTGGGCTATAACACACAGACTCTTTTTTTTTTTTTGGAGTGAGGGGGGGGGTTCAAGTGTGGGGGTGGTAAGTCTCTAAAGTCCTGCAAGCTTCAGTGGAGGCCAAACCATCAAGGCGTTGAGATCATCCAGGCCTCCAGGTGTGAGTCCAGCTTCTACTGGATATGGTCTGTGATCTCTTAACTACTCACACATACTGCATCGAAAGAGGCAGATGTGAACATATTGGTATTAACATCCAGTGATCAGATTACAGCAGGGGTTAAAAATGATTTCTATAATGTGGTATGATCTAATCAATGAAACCATTTTCGCAGAAGCCCTGGCTAATACAGGTGGCTGAACTGAAGCATAAATTAGCTTTCTTGCTCAACATTAAAGTTGTGTGATATTTTAAGAAGTCTTTGTTTGAAAGCAAAAGTCTACTTTTTTATGCAAACAAATAAAATCAAGACCAAGTTTAAATGGGTCCATAGTGTGCCATAATAGGCAATAGGCAATCCTACAACTCAGATCTTTCACCTCAAATAACATCTGTGCTGCCTGTTATGTTGAGTGATGTAGATTAGCAGAGTAATGTGTTTTGTGTGTTTGTATGTGCCTACATAACCAGATTTTAGGGGAAAAATTTGTACCCGGAAGTGAGAAAAATCTGACAAACCCTTCTTTTAGAGAGAGGTAAATTAGTGAAAAAAATAAAATAAAAAATACATACAAATATATATATATATATATATATAAATAAAGTCACCCAGTGCTTGTGTGTGTATATATATATTTAATTATTATTATTTTTATTTCATTCAGCACACATTAAATTCATGAAAAGTGATGAAAGGACATTTTACAAATGATTTATATTTTAAATTAATGCTGTTCTTTTAAACTTACAAAAGACTCCAATAACTAGCAAAAAAAAAAAAAAAAGTATTGCACACTGCATTTACACAAAAATATTATGCAGAACAACCATCTTCAACAGTGATAGTAAGAAACGTTTTTAAGCACCAAATCAGCGCATTAGAAGTATTTCTTATGGATCATGTGACACTGAAATTTCTGTTTTGTCATTGCAGGAATAAATTGCACATATACACTTAGACAATATATAAAAAAAAAAAAAAAAAAATGTTAGTTATAAAATGTAATACAATTACTTTTTTACTGTATTAAACTGTAACCAAAAAGTGGTCTATGTACGTTTGGTAATACTTTAGAACAGGAAACACTTATTTACTATTATATGACCTTTCCCTCAATGCATTCCTAATCTTCTGCTTAATAGCAAATTTTAACTTAATATTCAGTAAGGTATTTGTTAAGTTTAGGTATTGGGTAGGATTAGTGATGTAGAATAAGGCATTAATATGTGCTTAATTACTACTAATAAATGGCTAATATTTTAGTAAAAAGTTTGCTAGTAAGCAACTGATTAAGAGACCCAAGAATAAAGTGTTACCAAACGTTTTTACATTTAATAAATTCATTTAAATTTTATGGATCAATGTTGAATAACACTTTATTTCCCAGAATCCCATTACTAGTTGTATTTGTCTGTCTTTCTTTCTTTCTTTTTTTTTTTTTTGGTACATAGGGACAAGAGATAGAAAATATAATAATCTCATTATATATATATATATATATATATATATATATATAAAGGAAGTCATTAAAACTGTCCGCCATGATAGGAAAACAAATGTGTGCTTGTTTTGTTTAGGGAGAAGTGTGGGCTCTGAGCTCTACTACAATAACAGGTTGTTTGGCAGTTATCATCGCCAAGTGTTTATTAATGAGCATTATTAAACGCTTTATTGTGCAGCAAGATTTCAATGTCAAAAATGTTTTACCACACCCGCAGTGGGAGATTCAGAATAAAGTTGTGACAGATGGGTAGGGATATCATCTGAAAAAGGGTATTTGAAAGACAATCCGTTGCACTGCTGATGAAAAACCACATATAATTTATCAGACAGGAGAGGGAAAAACACAGTAATTTTAAGATTTCCCCTGTGCTCCTTCCATCAGATGGCATGTGACATCGATGGTTCATTTCTCTGGTGAACGCAGATCCACATGGAGCTTGCTGCGATTCAGTTCCTTTGAGAGAAGAAAGGGCTCGGGAGTCCAAGGGCGGTATCTGAGAGGCACAGTAGGAGTGAAGGAGACCACCTTCAGACCCCATCAACCCTGCCGTGCTCGTGGAGCGGCCTGCATCTAGTGTGATAATTTGATCGCTGAGGTGCCATGATTGGAATGCATGAGAGAAGTCTATTTTCTCTGCTGGTCTATTTCCCTTTACTCTCTTTACATGGAGAGCTCTTTAATTTGTTTCGGCCTCGTCATTTCACACACAGTCCGCCTACATCCATTCAGTCTCATTAGATACACGACCACAGCACTTGACTGTGGCTGCTTGACCGTCTTTTTGAGTAAGGTGAGGGGCCTGCTAAGTCTCACAAACTCGATTTGCTGGAACTCAATGAGTCTTGGTGCATTCTCTCCACTCGTAGATGGTAAATTGGTTTTTGTAGAGGAAGAGATTCCACCTGACCTCATTTCTGGCCATACACTTGGCTTATGGGATTAGATTGGGGGGCCTGAAATCCCCATCCACTATTATTTTACATGACACTCACCTGAGAGGAAACTCTGATACTTGAAAGAAAGTGTTTTAATGTACTCAGATGCGTTTACGGGGGCAAGTGCAGGCGTCAGAATGAGCTATTTTTACAGATTCGGTCTGCAAGTGAGAATTTTAATGTGTTGATGTGTGCCATTCACTATCACAAGCCTGTGGCATACGGCTTCACTTTTCTTTTTGAGTCAAAACGAATAGATCACTTTTGAAAGATGTAAAAAGTGCAACAAAGGCAACTCCGAAAGGTTCACTAATGGATTGTACAATATTGTAGTGGTGTTAAATTGAAGCCCTGGTGATTCAGACTGTTGGGATGTGACTTGATTTACGCCAAGAATAGAAAGCAAACCACTCTGAGGCAAAAGCTTCTTGACATAATCTTTCTTTGAAACATATGAAACGCCTGCAGCGGTCCGGCAAAACAATAAAGCAGAGGATTACTGAGAGTTAACCTGTGTTTGTGGGCAGGGTAGCGAGGCTTGGCTGTCTTGTTATATAAAGTTATATTTAATAAAAATACAAATTTTAACTAAAGTATGTGTACATGGTAACACTTTATTTGAAGGTGTCCTTGTTACAGATGTTTTATGCACTTACTATTATAATAACAATGAATTATACATAATTACATGCAAGTAACCATATATTTAGTACATATTACTCCGTACCTACATGTAAATGTATAATTAAATTGTATTAAATACAATATAAAATAAATCATTTTTAAAAATAATACACAAATTTAAATGGTAAATTCTTTGATCAGTTAATATTTGGGTACAATTGAAATATTTTTAACGTTTTCTTCTTATTTTTTTACTCTTCACCCAGGATTGTGACAGACACCAAGGTGGATGCAGTTGAGCAAATACAAACAAACTTCAGCAAACATGATGCCTCCAGGAGAAGTGCAGCAGGGCAGAATTGTTGGGTACCCATGCATGTCTTCTTTTCTTTCTTTTTTTTTTTTTCTTTTCTTTTCTTTTCTTAAAAATAAACAATGCACATTTTGTGACATTATGAAGTGAGTAACACATGATTATGCATTCTAAATTAACAGGACTGCGATATTGAATCTAATGGAAATTCAATCCATATTCTGATTCACAAGATGTAGATTTGATTACATTTTGATTTGATTAGATCCAGATACATTTGGACAAATGTTATGGCAATATTTTGTATAGAATAAAATAAATGATCTCTCATTGTTTGTAAATCAGACCGCGCTTCTTTTTATGTGTTTGTGATGCTTTGTAAAATTTCACTCCTGCATTTAAATACAGGAGTGAAATTGTGGTACCTGCTATTTTTGAACAAAATAATATAACATCAACCAAAGACTTATGTTTGGCACTTATAACTAAACCACCATTGACAGAGTTGTCATGTTTTGTTTATGTTTGGAAGGTTGCTTTGCAGAACACTGTGTTGCCATGTCCACTCATTATGAGTGATGCTTATTAAACATCTTTTGGCTTGTTGTTTGGGCTTGGCTCATGAAGCGATCTATATGGAGCTACTGTAAGTAAGCAGGTGCTGGGCACAATATCGTAGCTTGTGGCTTGTTTCCAAGACAAAGCATTTGTTTTTCAGTTTGAACTTTTTACGCTTTTTTCTTTTTTCTAGCAAGATCTGACAACACAAATGAGGCCAGGTATACCTTGTTACCTATAATTTCTTGCACCCAAGCATACAGAGACGTGACACAACTTTGGCACGCTTTGAAATATGTCATTAACAGCTAGTTGTTCAGTTTAGTTCTGTTCCCAACACATGAAGTGTTGTGTAAATGCGGTTGCCACTACCAGAATTCAATTGTAGAATGCTTATCTCTCTCCTGAAAATGACTTACATTTAAAGAACAGTACATATTTTATATTAAAGCAGACTTTTTGCACTGTATGTTTTTGAGTCACTATAAAAGTTAACAGACTATTTGGTAGAGTTTTTTTTTTTTTTTAAACCACTCTGTTATTGCATGCAGCATGTGAGGACAACCTTCATTTCATACTGATTTATTCTTTTAAACAACTCTATGTTTCAGGCATAATTTACAGGCTTAAGAAACTGCAGAAATGGCTACATGTGTATTACTATTTAGCAGCATCGGGGCGGGTATATGAGGTGGCAGGTTGGTGATGGTACAATGCTTCTTACTCACAGAGCACAGCAATCAGGGCTGACGAGAAAAACAGTGCAGACAAACCGCCTCTTTCAGTTGATGCATTTAGCTGATGCATGATGCATCACAATCAGCTGCACCACAGACAAGGCGGCATAACAACTTACAATATAATTGGCATGTTATGTCAATGAATTTTTTGTGACACGTTCTCTGCAACAGTTGAAAGCAAACAGCGGAACAGCACATGCCAAGAGGGCAAATTGTGAGGCTAAGCTTAGATAATTGTCTCTAGCTGGCTACAAAACAAGGACACGTCAGATACCGCGGGGGACATCACAGTGACTACACAATTAAATCAGCCATCTTGACACCCTTTTGCTACAGTGCTTCACATGTTAGATCACCTTACATTGGTTACTGGACTTACATTGTGTACCATAGAAATGGGATTTGTTTTTTGTGGACACAGTCCTGGCTGCTGACTGTGATAAACGGCCAATAGACGGCCAAATACAGGCCAGTGCGCTACTTTTGTTCAGTTATTATCATTACAGTATCATTCCACAGCAAAATGAACCTTATAGCTGTGAACGACTCTGGAACCTGTTTGTTGTAAGCATCTGTGCACTATAGTTGTTCTAACGGTGTCATCAAAGAACATCTCAGAAAAGCAGCGAGGTATTAGGAGCAGCTCATTCAGTGGGGTAATATCGCATCTGGCTAGCTATAGTTGAGGCCCAATTATAAGCTGCAGATTTGGACTGGCCTGATTCTCTGCTGCTAGAAATTGCACTAGTAATGAAGCTGGGAAGATCAAACAGAATGTCAGCTGAGGAGATTAGAGGGCTCAAAAACTTGTACTTGCAAAGTATGCATGTGTATATGTACACTAATGTTCAAAATTTTGAACATGTTTGAAGGAAACAGCTTGGCCTCACTGAGGCTGCATTTGTCCAAATAGAGTGACAACTGTAACATTGTGAAATAGTATTAAAATGAGAAAGACTATATATATATATATATATAAACTTTTTTTTTTTTTTTCATTTTATTTATTTTTTTTTTTTTAATGAGATGGAAAAAGCTGAATTATCAGCCTCAATTACCATTACCAAATTAATTTTCTCTTTGTCTGTCTGAATTTATTATTTTTTTTTATCAGTTAAACCTGGAAATAAATAGAAATTCTGTATGATTTATGAGTTAAATTTGTTCTTACTAAAATTAGTGACCGTGTGTACTCCATTGTACATAAAATCAGAAGTTAATGCATTTAACAAGATGCTTTTAGACATATGCCTTCTCATTAGTTCTGAAATGCATGTTTCATTTCAAATTTTTATTCTTAACTGTTATTCTGATAATATAACATTTAATGGAATAGTATTAAATTCAAACAATTTGATGTTTAGACACATTTTTATTGGTCTCAGGAATTGTTGGCTGTGGCCAATTAATGGGCTTTTGGCCTAAAACAATGTTTCTGTAGCCGCATGTATAGGACTGTTGATGCTATTGGATTCAGGGTATTGCAGCACAGCAAAAACTCTCACAATGTCCATCTAATAAGACCTTAGAGATGCAGCCCTGAGCAACCTTCTGATTCAAAGATCTCCTTTAGTCAAAGACCACCAACAGCCCGAGTTATTCATCATGTGCAGGAGGACAGTGAGGAATCTCTGTCTGAAATCTCAAGTACCAGAGTAGGCAGTTTTAAATTGCTGTATGTTGTAATTAAAGTAAACTTACTAAATGCATTTGACAATGCATTTTCCAAGTTTGAGATTATTACTATTTATTCATTTTTAACAAATGAGCTCATTAAAATAAATCAATTTACATGTATATACAGTTTTGAAAATAAATAAAAAAGTGCCTAAAGCTGACAAACATTATAGGTTTGTCGTTGTTTTTGTGCCATAAAAATTTCTTTGTTTTAACTTGTATACTGTGTCTTTTTCTTATGATTTTATAATAAAATTAATATATTTCTATACAAAATATTTTAACCTTCAGTGTCTCATAGTCAGCTACCTTTTAGTACCCTGAACTGAAACTAACTACATTTTAAAATAGTATTTTAACTACTTCAAAATTAATAGTAGTTTAAAGCTTGTGTACAGTTCAGTAGGCTCCTCCAACACTTCTGATGGACAGACAATTCTGCATTAAGTTTGATAAAACATATATTGTGCTCTACAGGATTGTGGAAAGAAGAGGATGCAGATGTCATTTGTATTCAAGCAGCCTTAGGCAGATCTGTGAGCCGTTCAGCACTGGGAAATGTCTGCTGCTAAGCATGAGCTCACCTGCCATGTATGAGTCGTAGCCCATCTTCTAAAAACATATCCAACTGTCTTTCACCCTGCTGCCCAGGAACTGGGCCGTCTGCACATTCCGTTCACCTACAGCTGGCCATCCAAAGTCGATGTGGAGAAATAACGAGCTGATGAAAACCCCCAGAAATACAAACATGCCGACTGTCGCAGCAGCATTGCAGATGTTTCCTCGTACATGCTAAACAAAAGAGCTGAAATCAGAATGAGCAAAGGATCTCCGAAAGCCTAACTTGCACACTTCAGGAATGACAATTGCCCTTTAGACCAACATCTCACACGGAAAAGAGACTGAAACTCACACTGATCAATGGCAAATCACAAGTTGACCTTATTGCATACAGTTACATGTCTGTATTGGGAAAAGGCCCTTTTTGAATTCCTGATGGCATCTAAATGATGAAATGTCATCTTATAGGGTCATCTCATCCATCAACATCACACATTTGTGTATGTACAAGCATATGCGCTCGAACTTCAAATCATTTGCAATGATCTCTGTGTAATGCATTCAAAAGACTGATAACATTTGCTGTACAACAGAAGCAGGATGTTTGATGGTCTTTTCACATTCACAAACGACCAGTAAAGGTGCAAAATACCATGTAAAGGCTCCTGAACCATTAGAGTATCAAGCCATATATATAGTACATCACATTACCCTGAATCCATTGGCCTCAACGTTCTCAAGAAGATCGCTATGAGATTCCTGTGACATTTCATTTGTTCTCACAGTGGTGGGCAAGACTGTTAGAATTTTAAATGTGATTGATGTGCTCCAATCTCCATAAAAATGGGAGCACAAACATAATGGAATACTGATGGACACAAAGCACATCCACCAAGGTCAGGAACTCCTCTCATTCTACCCCCACATTTTCAACAAGCGACCGCTTTCCTACCAAATGCAATTGCGCTGCATTAAATCTGTACCCGCCGTAATCATCTCCTGCTGCTGTGTTTAAAATATTTATACATGTGAATTTGTTAAGGATATGATTTGTCAGCGCGGGCAAATGGTTTAAATGGATCTGCTTAGCATTTTAAATGGGATTATAATATTGGGGTGTTTATTCTCTTTGCCAGTTTTTGAGGTCTCAAATACGTCAGCAGTGCTTCATTTGCAAACATGAGCAGTCTGTTCACAGTAATGCATATATAATGTTGTAATGGGTTTCATTTTTTTTTACATGTCATTACTACAGGTCATTATAATAGAGAGCGATTCATTGAGCTGTCTTAAATATGGCACAGAATATGCACTTGTTTAATCATCTAATATTTTAATTACTTGACGTACAATGTTTAAAAAAATGTTGATTGCTTTTGCTTTTTATTTATTCTTTAAAATGATAATCAATGTTAAAATTTGCATGGTCAAAACTAGATGCAGCTTTAAAAATGTATATAACAAATTTTGACTAGCAAAGATTTCCTTGAAATTAAAAGCACTTATATGTGTCTGTCTCTTTGGAGAGGGAAATACCAACACAGTCGCACGATCAAAATCAAGAGGTGCCAAATTTACGCTAATTCGTACTAATTCTTACCACCTCACTCGTGCGATTTTGTACGATTTGTCTAAAATCCCATGATGGGTAGGTATAGGGGCCGGGGGTTAGGTTTACGTAATTCGTGAAAAATTCATACGAATTTACAACTCGTAAAATACTGTAATTCATACGAGTGAGGTCAGACAGATTTGTAAGAATTAGCCACCTCGTAAAATATGTACAAACTGACACTTGTACGCCTGCAACTTCAAGGACCACGTTCTTATTCGGTTCTTTTGTTTTCATCAAAGTGGCTTGATGAAAACACCTTCACAGAATAGACAGATTCAAATGCATCCAGTATTGATTTTCTCAACAAACCTATTTGCTTCATATGGGCAAATGCTTCTGCTTATCTCTCTACCGGCTCGTAGGGTAAATTTGTAGGCTGGGCGTTGCAGAATAGTGCCAAGCATGAGGTTTGGATTTAATGCTTGTCTTTAAAGATTCGCCCTGCTTCTTGAGACAAATCACATTCTGTCTTTAATTTATCTCAGTCTGAGATTGTCTTTAAAAACCACTGCAAACTTAAAATGAGCCCACAGAGCTGTGCATTTGTGTAAAATATATTAGAATTTTTTAGGAAAATGATGATGATGATCATGATGATTAGTAGTAGTATTATTAATTTAGTTTATTAATTTTAGTAGAATTTAGATTATCTGTAGTTATTTTTAAGTTTTTTTTTTTTTTTTTAAATGCTGGAAAATATAATTCATTAATCTGTAGCCATCTGGTCGATGCTACAGAGCACTTAGCACCAAAATGACCAGACACAGGAACAGTTTTAGGACACTTAACTAAAATGTAATTTTTTGCACATACTGTATCATCATACATGAACAAACACTTCACACCTGTTTTTACTTGTATGGCTATATTATTTATTGTTTTTTTATATTTGTACATAATTATTTTTATTATTTCTGTCTTGTTTTGTCATTCTGTCCTTAATTACTTACCCTCATGTCATTTCACACCCGTAAGATCTTCGAAATACAAATTAAGATATTTTGGTGATATCACAGAACCTAGACAACAACAAAACTGAAAGGATCCCAGGTCCAGAAACATAGTAAAAACGTCTAGGTTACGAACGTACAGAGTTGCTCTCCAAGGTGCTGAAAGCAGGCGGTTAAGGGCGGAGCACATGAGTTAACACACAGTTTTGGCATGTGGAAATAAAGAAATACAATATATTGATAAAAATTTTATGGATATAATTGAAGGGAAACACAGCCTTCGGCCACACCTCTGAGCGAAGGAGACTCAGAGGAAGCACAGCCAGAGCTACTCCGCTCTAGTCTGACTGCGTGGCAGGGAGGACTACGCACATTCAAGGGAACACTGAGATATTAAGCGTGGGTCCCGTGGGAGCGGCGCGGCAAGCCGGCACCAGCCGGTCTCCTCGCTCACCTGCTGTCCTGATCCAGGACGCGAGAAGACACGGCCTCTACGTGGAGGTCGTAAAACCTGGCGAAGGTGCTGTGTGTCGCCCAGCCTGCAGCTTTACAAGTATCTGCTAAAGAGCCACCATTCGACGAACAGACTCCATCTCTGAGCGTAAGCCTACCTCGTAGAGGGAGCTTGAGAGATGGTATCTACGACAGCGCTGGAGAGGCTGGAGAAGTGTGCCGCATCCTGTTCAGGAGCCAGACATGCAGGTTCCAGAATTCAGGACGCGGGTGCCATAGGGTGCCCATCCCCTGGGAAAGCAGGTCCTTCCTCCAGGGGATTTTCCAGGGAGAGGCAGCCGCGAGGAACGCGTATAGATTTTAAAATCTTGTTAATTACTTATAAAGCCCTGAATGGCTTAGCTCCTCAGTACTTGAGCGAGCTCT
>JAUMHQ010000046.1:5068854-5081888 GCA_032361165.1 Enteromius paludinosus | reverse complement strand
ATCTCACTCTCTCTCTCTCTCTCTCTATATATATATATATATATATATATATATATATATTTGTTTTTTCTAAATTTTTTTTTAATAAAGTTTTTATTTCATTTTTTAATCTCTTTCTTTTTTCTCTACACGTGACCCTGGACCACAAAACAAGTAATGTGCACAGGTATATATGAATTTTCTTTCATGTCGAAAATCATTAGGATGTTACGTAAAGATAATCTTCCGTAAATATATTTTCTAAATTTCTAGAAATTTTTGAACAGTAATGTGCATTGCTAAGAACTTCATTTGGACAACTTTAAAGGTGATTTTCTCAGTATTTAGATTTTTTATATATTTGAATAGTTTAATCTCAGCCAAATATTGTTCTATCCTAACAAATCATACGTTAATGGAAAGCTTATTTTTTATGATTTATTTCATAATTTACCCTCAGAACCGGTTTTGTGGTCCATGATCACAAATGTTATATACTACTAATATAAACAAAACAGCATATATATATAAGGGGCCAGTATTTTCTTTTCCTGCTTGGGTTTGTTTTTATACCTTCATCTTAATATTTTGCATATGTAACCTTTATAAAGCAACATTTATCAAACTTAACTTCCACTCTTTCCAGCAAAAGTAATAAAACAAGCCTAGCATAGTAATTTGTTCCATTTTAAAGTTTTGGATGTGTTAACCAGGCTCAGCAGTGTGTGATCTTTATGCTTCAGACATTCCACATAAAAAGTCACACCCTTGCCTCACTTTATCAAATAGCCTCAGGCATACATCATTGTGGTATGTCAGCAGAGAATATGTTTTCAACAAGATGTTTGGAGGACTCACCTGTCTCGGGCTCCACAGAGAAGTAGGGCTGCCCTTGTAGGATACTGTACACGAGTTTGGCACTGTTCCCATATGTGGCATCATCTGCATCAGTGGCATTGACTTCTATCACAAAAGTACCTATAAAAAAGAAAGCAAAACACAGTTTTGAGAAAAGAGAGCAAATGGAGATGTTTGATTTAGTCTTCTTCTCTGATATGCTGACAGTTAACGGTGCAAATAAAATGTCCTCGGATTTGTCAAAATACTAAATTATACAATCAGAAGCATGACTGTATTTATCTAATACTTCTCATCAAATTCTTCTCAATCCTAAATACATTAAATTTATTGACATACCACATGCCAATATTTATTCCTCCTCATAGGCATTTTAGGATAAGCATCTGAGGCAAAGTCAATATTTCAATCAAGCGTAATTGAAAACATAACTGAGTCTGCAGAACTATAAAAGACCAACCTCAGAGCAATAAAATATTCCTTTGGGTAGCAGTGCAGAAGATACAGTCACTTTAATATTAAGATTAAACCATTTAGCGTCTATATAACACATTTTCAGGGAAGGATTGTGCTTGGAAATACATTTATATTATTAAATTTCTTAAATGTGAAGAACCAAGCTATCAATAAATTTAGTATCAAGGGGCACGGTCATGAAGATAAAACAAATAGTTGGGTCGTTACTTTGTTTTCAGAACTGATTATTAGCATTCATTATGGTTCAAAGGCTACAGTGCCTCCAACCTAGATTTACCAGCATTCCCTAAATTGGAAAACACATATGAAATTGGTTTTGTCCCTGGGTTGTGTCTCAGAGGGTAACGAGTGCTTCATAATATGATGACAATTTCCCCTTGATTGAGGGCAATAATTTCATAAATAAGATGTACACTCCCTTATATTAGATTCCAGCTGAACATGAGAACCCATATCAGAGAAGGAAGAGCATCATTAGATTTTCTTTGGGGAGAAGATACCAAACAGACTGCTTCACTGCTTGAGGACTGACTTGATTGGAAACGGGATAACCAGAGGTTATTATGATATTACTGAGAAGCAGCATGAATCTCCTGAATATTCATGCGCTGTGAATATGTATGGTGCGGTGTCACTGCTAGCACAGAGCCACTGATTGTGTGAGACAGTGGTGATAGATGATGTGCGAATGGGAATTAGATGTAAATAGAAAATGTGATAAGATGAGCAAATGGAATCTCTTCCATCAGGCACTACATCAGGACTCAAGAGAGGCAGTGCCTTGCGGGCACTGGTTTTAGTGTTTACATATATTTGCATTTGACTACCTGCAGTACACGTTATTAAATGCACATTCCTTGAAAACTGCTTTGTTTAGGTAATAAAGTCATTGCTGATTATTAATAGAACCATGCTAACCCTATTTTCTATACATATTTATGTTTACTTATGTGGCAACAAACAAGTAATAAAAACGCCAGTACTGATTTAGCATGGTATCCTAGTTTGATATGGTCTCTAGAGCTCGTAAGAGCATCGTATTCTTCTGTCTGAACAAAGGGATTTAAAAATAAATAAATAAATAAATAAATAAAATTTTATGTGGTACTCTAGCTTTTATGTATTGTTTTTATTTTCTGTTCATGTTCCAATTCAGGGACACACCAAAATACAAAAAAAGTAAAAAAATAAATAAAATAAAAAAATAAATCATGCAGAGCCATTCAAAGCTGAAACAACACAACCTTAATAACACAAACCAAAACAAATTAGTGTCTAACTCTCTTTTGTTTAAATCGTCCCCTAGTAATGCTAAATAACATGATAGGTCAACATGATAAGACTTCAATCAAAGCCAAAACAACCCTAAAAAACAAAACAAAACAAAACTTAACAAGACAAGGTAAATACTTAAATCTGAGCTGAAACAAAACAACCCTAATAAAACAAGCAAGGAAAACAAAATATTGTCTAGCTCACTTTTGTCTTAACGCTCCACTCCAAAACACTACATGCTCCAAATACTTGTCAAGTGAAAATAAAAAAAAACAAACAGAAAAAAAAAACAATGGCACTGAGACATCCATGACCTTAAAAACACTGCAGTGACAGGAATATCACACCCTGGTGCAGTATTCCAGCATGACAGTAAATGCACTTCAAATAACAACACCGGGAGAAAAAGTAATTTTCATTCACTCACCGACGTCTGACATTTCAGGTACACTGGCAGTGTAGACAGCCTTGGTAAATTTGGGCTCATTGTCATTGATGTCATGTATCTTGACAATGAATTCAGTGGCAGGCTCCAGAGGGAGGCCCGTGATCTTGTTGAAAGCCTGGGCCTGCAGTGTGTAAGAGGCCTTTTCCTCTCTGTCCAGTCTCTGTGTAGCATGTAAATCCCCAGACTTCTCATCGATACGAAAAATTGTGCCTGCTCCTTCCCCAGAGAGAACGTATCTGGAAGTTCCATCCCCTCTGTCTTTGTCTGAGCGAAGCTGCACGGACAGAAAGCAGACTGTGACTTAACCCAAGTTTTTTGTCGCAATGCTCAGATTTGATATTTGGCACATAATTAGTGAATATTTTCAAATCAAACGCTTTAATCAAACACTAGTAGAGTAACAGAAAGTCCTTTCTTAAGCAAAATGTTAATATGATATGCTGTCATGTTTTATTAACCAGCGGACTTCAGCTAGACTTGTTTTCAATCATGGTTAGCAGCTTAGAAGAATCATCTTTTGGAAGGAAAGATCTCTAGGGACAATAGAAACTCATAAAAGCCACAGTCTTAAGTACAAATCTTCAGAACATATTCCATTAAATACTAATGAAGCTTTTAGTCAGTTTTTACCACTACATTTTCATTGCATTTCCATTTCCATTTCTAAAAATACAAAATACTCCTAGGCCTTTTAGAACATGTCTGATTTCCATGACTTTTTATTTTAGTAATGATAATACAAATCAGAATTGTATTTGTTTCTTTATTTGGCCTTACTATGATCCTGCTACTTAGAATAAACTCATACAACTGGTTACCTGTCGACAATTCACTCGTACTGCATCTGCTAAGATGCTATGGGAAAAACAAATTTTTTTCTTCCTAACTGAAGCCTTATTCAATCCTGCAGTGAAACTGCACGGCAATTGGTCGCCACAGTGGTACTTAGATAAACCAATCGGCTGGCCGCTGTGCAGCGCGACCAATGGCTGCTCAGTATGGGTACTCTCCGTGCTAGGTTAGCGTTAGCGTAACGGTCTCGCAGATGCTGGTCCACCCCGCAAAATGCTTTGTGTTCCATGTCCTCCGCCTCGCAGAGTTCTAGGCATGACAAACAGTGTGCTGCACGAACAGGGTCTGTAAAAGCGCCCGTGCATTGCGCCTTTTTCACGGCACACCCACAAAATCAAATAAAGAGTTTTTCTCAAGCACGCAATGTCATGAGTTATATGTCCCTAAGCAGCGACAAAACACTAGACATAATAAAACCCTTATCCCTACGGCAGAATGCCTGGCGCGCCTTTCCCGTGGTATCAGATTGGGTTATAGGGATAATAAAACATGGTTACACCCTTCAGTTCCCAAGATGGCCACCGCCACTCAACGGCGTCTTCCACACTTCAGTAGTGAGCCGCACCCTCTCATGTGCTGCGCACCAAAGTGAAAGCGCTGCTCTTAAAGGGGGCGATACAAATTATTCCCCCGTCAGAAGGAGAAAAAGGGCATTACAGCCATTATTTTCTAGTCCCCATGCGAGATGGCGGTCTGAGACCTATACTCGATTTGAGACATCTGAATCGTTCACCTGAAGTCGAAGCCCTTATCAAACGGCGTTTCAGAATGATAACTCTAAAAAATATCCTCTCGCAGATTCAGCCAGAAGACTGGCTGTTTTCACTGGACCTGAAAGATGCTTTCTTTCATGTTTAGATAGCCCCTCATCACAGGCCATTCTTGAGATTTGCCTTCGAGGGGATCGCATATCAATACACCTCATTCGACCAGCACACGCTCAACAGCGGACACAGCTCTGAGCTTATGTCTATTTATGTATTACAA
This sequence comes from Enteromius paludinosus, assembly GCA_032361165.1. Lineage (NCBI taxonomy): Eukaryota > Metazoa > Chordata > Actinopteri > Cypriniformes > Cyprinidae > Enteromius > Enteromius paludinosus. The sequence continues at coordinate 5,077,012 of JAUMHQ010000046.1, read as the reverse complement.
GCCCGCTGTGCTTGCCGATATTCACCCTAGCCGCAAGCGCAGGCTCCCACGCCTTTAAAAGTGTAGGACGATTTATTATATATGCGGGGCATTGATCCTCTGTAAGCTTATGTGACTGTGCGCCCCCGGTTTTCACCTGGGTCCGCTGTCAGGCTTGATCGTTCTTCACTTAAAGCAATGGCGGGATTGAACTGTGTTCCCATAGCGTCTTAGCAGACGCTGTACGAGTGAAGTGTCGGCAGGTAACATCTCGGTTATGCATTGTAACCCTCGTTCCCTGAAGAAGGGGAATAGGAATCTCGCTTCGAGATGGCAAGTCTAATCTGCGTGTATACAAACACGCCAATGAAATTGGCATATGCTGATTAATATCCAGCTGCACCTAATCGCAGCGCGAGTATAAGTAGGTCAGTGGATTAAGCATTCATTAGTTTTTCGCTGAGGAGCCGTGCCGGTGTACACGGCCCCCTAGCGGCGGTACAGATCCATGGCGACGGGACGTGTGGGAGTCTCCCAAACCACAGGATACCAGCACCTGCACTACCTAAGTAACTGGACCACTGGGACGTCTGAGAAGACGTGCGGAAGTCTGCCTTCCCGTAGGTGGTCTAAGATAGAACAATGACATGAGCTTTCAATGCATATGGAATGTTGGAGGTGATTGAACCCTCACAGAAGCAATACTGCTGGGGACCCCTTCTGCCGTCCACCTTGACAGACAAGAGCTGGTCAGAGGTCCTGAAGCTTCGTGTCCGTTCAACGTAGCATCTAAGTGCTCGGACGGGACACAGCAACAGTAAGGTTGGGTCTGCCTCCTCCGGGGGCAGCACTTGGAGGTTCACCACCTGATCTCTGATTTTTTTATTTAGTGGTAGGAACCTTGAGCACATAGCTGGGCTGAGGCCTCAGGGTTACCTGGGAATCCTCGGGCCCAAACTCTAGGCACGAATCGGCGACCGAAAATGCTTGCAGGTGCCCTACCCTCTTGATGGAGGCCAGCAGGAGAAGAGTTTTCATTGATAAAACTTTACCTCGACGGCTGGCAAAGGCTCAAAGGGACCCTCTCTCAATGCTCTCAGCACGAAAGAGAGATCCCAAGAGGGTACAGCAGGGGGCCGAGGAGGTTTAACATCCAAGCCCCCCTGAGGAACCTGATGACCAGGTCGTGCTTGCCCTCGAACCTGTCATTGACAAGGTCATGGTTTGCAGCAATGGCAGCCACGTAGACTTTAAGGGTGGAGGGAGACAGCCTTCGCTCCAGCCCTTGCTGCAGGAAGAGAAGCACAACTCCGATTGGTCATCTCCGGGGGTCCTCTCGTTGAGAGGAACACACTCGACGAACAGGTTCCATTTCAACGCGTAGGCAGTTTCCTTGTAGAAGGTGCTCTCGTAGAAGAAATCGTGTCAACTACCCCTTGAGGTAGGGCACCTAGAACCTCTGCGTCCTGTCCAGGGGCCAGACATGGAGCTTCCACAGATCTGGGCGCGGGTGCCATAGGGTGCCCCGTCTCTGAGTCAGTAGTTTTTTCCTCAGAGGAATCGGCCAAGGAGGGGCTGTCACGAAGAGCATGAGTTCGGGGAACCAGGTCCTGGTGGGCAAATAAGGGGCTACCAGCAGGACCTGCTCCTCGTCCTCCCTGACCTTGTACAGGAACTGTGCTAGTAGGCTCACTGGGGGAAACGCATATTTGCGTAGGCCCTTTGGCCAGCTTTGTGCCAGGGCTGGCAATGAGACGTTTCTGGGGAGGCGAACAGGTCTACCTGTGCGGCTCCGAACTTCTCCCATATCAGCTTAACCGACAGGGGACGGAATCTCCATTTTCCGGGGAGCGCTGCTCGAGACAGCTGTCTGGTTGTAAACACCTGGAATGTGAATGGGACGAAGCAACCTCAGATGCTTCCGACTCCAGAGGATGAGGCGTAGACCGACTTGATGGTTGATGTACGCCACAGCCGATGTGTTGTCCGTGCGGATCAGCACGTGACAGCCCTGAAGGCGTCCCTTGAGACGACCCAGAGCTAGATATACTGTTAGCAGCTCGAGGCATTTAATGTGCCAATGCAAATGGGGTTCCGCCCCTGACACTGCATGCCCGTTGTGCGTGGCGCCCCAGGTAGAGGCATCTGTGTACACCACAGTGTGCCTTGAGACCTGCTCTAGGGGCACTCCTGCCCGTAGAAAAGTCAGGTCTGACCACGGGAAAAAAGCTGCATGGCAGGCCTGTGTTATATGAACCCGTAACGTGCCGCGTTTCCACACCCATTTTTCCTCGGGACTCGATCGTGAAGCCAGTGCTAAAGCGGTCTCATATGGAGCAATCCCAGCGGGATGAGTGCTGTGGCTGCAGCCATATGCCCCAGAAGCCTCTGAAATTGTTTCAGTGAAACCGCCGTCCTGCGTTTGAACAAATTCAAGCAGTGTAGCAATGACTGAGCGCGGCAGCCAGGGGGAACGCAGGGACCCGGCCTGGGCATCTCTAAGCCGGTCCGAGGCGGGGTCCGAGTGCGTACAACTCTTACCTGCGTTACGACAGTAGTGAGGCTGGAAGTCCGTGGAGTCGTCCTCCCGGCTCTCAATCTGCTGCCTGTAATGAGATGAGAGTGAGTGTGTAACATGGCTCTTTTTACAGGTCTGTTCACAACCCCTTGTCCCCTCAGGGGACCCAGAGATAGAGAAACCCGTTCTTCCTGTCGAGATTTTGAAATTTTTAGCACCGGGAGCAGGAGTGGTGAGCTCACCAACTCCCGAAGAACAGTACCTTCCATTCCTGGGTCGCCCGACCTGGGGCCTGGACAGGGGGCGGGCTGAGGCTGTGCCAACGGGGCCTGGGTAGAGGCAGCAGCTGGTCGCCGTGGCAGAATGTGAAGGATAGCCTCAGTCTGCTTCCTGGCAGCAGAGAACTGCTGGGCGAAAGTCTCCACTGCAGAGTTCTGATAGATCTTCCGGGTCGTGGCCACCTTCTTGCAGGACCTTCAGTGCCTTGACTTGATGGACCTGCGGCAATGCCATGGCGGTCACGGAGGAGGCAGCCTCTCCACAAGCTTTGTAGGCATCATCGACGAGAGCCGATGAAAACCTACAGGCCCGGAAGGGGAGCAACGGCCTGCCCTAGAAGAGGAAGCTCCGTGGACACTGCCAACGCGAGCTCCAGATCGCGGAAGCAGAACGGGGACCCCACCACCTTCAAGATAGTGAAGCCTAGAAGACAATTGAGTTGAAAGAAGAGATCGTAAAATTTTTCTTGCGAGTTCATGCTCTCTCCCCGCTGACAGCAGAAGGTGATCTGGGCGGCTGTCAGTGTATCCTGTGGGCTGGTGGCATTTTTAAAACCTTTTTAAAAAGCAGTGCCAGTTTTTTGCACTTCCAGAGAGCAAGGGACCTACTGAGTGCACTGAATTTCTGCAAGAGGTCCTCCCTTGGCAATCCGGGAGATAAAAGAGCAATTTTTCGCAGTTGGAAAGGTGTTCTCTGGAATGTCGATCCGACCGTGCGCTTCTGGGTGTGGAAGTTTTCTGGCTCCTCTCCCCTCGCTACCCTCGATGGCAGTACAGCCAGGGGGTACGTGGCGAGACTCCTCTGCTGACATGTCCGCCTGTCGGCACGGGGGGCTCTGCATAACGTGGCCTCAGGGTCGTGGCCTTTTCCACAGATCTGTTCACTGGCCTTTTCTTAAAAGCTCAAAGGCAATTGGTCTCTCTTGTGAGTTCCCATACTGTAATGTCTCCATTCCCTCCTTCAAAGAACGAGGGTTACCTACGTAACCTAGACATTTTGTAGTCTTTCAACATTTTTTGGTTTGCCATTTAAAAATAAATAAATAAATAAAATATTTGGCATGTTTCATGTATTAAAATACTAGCACTTTATTTGAAAATATAAAGAATACATTGAATATAAAGAATTTTCGTGCTTTTTATGATTTTTTTTTATTATTTAATTTATTATAGAGGAAGCTTTTTAAAATCTGGGTATATGACTTTTTTTTTTTAAATATTAGGTAAAAGTCATTAAGGACAGACATTTTCTCTTTTTTTAAATGTTAGTAGGGGACAGAAGAGTTCCCCTTATTGAAGAATCACCCCGATACATCCCACTGGTTGGGTCATTTAGTTTCCCTTAAATGAGTTTATTTGCCCTAAAGCCGTCCAACTGTCACTGTCTGATGCTTAATTAAATTTTAACCAGTGGGATGAGGCTATATGGGTTCTAACAGGCTTCAATAAATACCAAAAAATCAAATTAGCAGGTGTTTCATGCTTTTATATGTGCAGATGCAGGTCCAGCATCTGGTCAGAGTCATGGCCATTTAATGCATTTATCCTAGGGTCTAAAGGCTGTTTTTAGAAAGAGCCAGTGGTCTGATTCCACCATCTGACCCTTCAAACACACTCAGCAGGATCTCATAACAAACACTTTTTTTCAAACTGACTGACAGAGAGGGCAAATGAAAGGCATAGGGAAACATTGCAAAGCAGAAACTATTTATTTGGCCTAACATAAAATAAAAAAAATAAAAAACGTATAGTATTTGCTGCATGTGCTCATCATTCTCAAAAACACTCAAGTTAATGTCTGTTGCAATTTTAAAGGCAGGGTAGGTAATTTGGTTCAAAAACATTTTTGTTATGCTGGTTGAAAGTCTCTTAACATCACGATAGCAATCAGTAAGTTAAATGTCCTACTTTTATTTATATGTATTTACTGTATATCGCCTGTGGAAGGCATAGGACCGAAACATATTTGTCCAATCAAAATGCTTGGTCCGAACATTACAATAGGTTGTCCTGTCTGCATGTGAAATATGTATTTAGATACCTCTGCTCACCCTGTTAGCGCATACATATACATCATCAGAGTGTTCCAGCGAGAATTTAAAAGGTACTATTATTGTAATATAATGCACTTTGTATTGTAAAGTTTTCTCACAGGTGAATGAGTAATCTGGGATGGGGGAGCTTTTATGCTTTCAAAGCTATCTTGCTATCTCTAGCTTTTTTGAAATCACCTACTCTACCCTTTGTAGCTGAACTTTGTTGCATTTTATATGGAAATAGCCAGACATCCTTGGAGTGTGAATATTTGAAACGCAAATCAGTTTACAATACGATTGGTTCAGTTGATTTAATATTCACTTTTACCGTAACAATGCTTTATTACAGTAAGACTACAATGGCTTTTCTGCAGCAATAACATGCTGAGAAGCATATACAGAATCCGAAGTCACTATTATTACACAGGTGAGTAACTAAAATCTTGCATGTTGCATACTTTGTTTGAGCCAAATCTGTCAGAACTTATTTATAATATTCATAATACAGCAGCTGAGCAGAATAGATATCATAATATAAATACCTGGATACAAATATTGAACCATCTCCTTAAATCCTTGTTAATCCCTGTCCACTTGTTCACTTTTACGTTTGCTTGCTTTTCCACCTTGTTTTTAATGTAAGACTGAATGTGGAAACAATCCACGCTTCTATTTTCCTCATTCAATATTCGGTTTCTCTCTGAAGTACTTCACATTACGAAAGTAAAATCGGTCACAAACTTACAGTTGACATAGACTTAGACATAAAAGTATGTTTACTGATAAACTTGGAAATCTACAAATACAAGTGCTAACATTTTAACATTATCTTTAACAATTATTCGCTAACATGGAATATATATATATATATATATATATATATACTTATTTATTTATTTATTTTTATTATTAGTTTTATATAATTTATTTTTATTATATTTTTTTTACTTTTGATACTTGCATCAGGTTCAATAAATAAACAATAATAATTCAGGATTGATACGCCCATCCCTATTGACTATTTTGTGCATGGCTTCTGGTGTTATCCACTTCCAGGTATTTGTACAAAAATGCTTTTTACTTTTACATTAAAAAAGACTCATAGCCAAATACGTTATCAACAGCACTTAGTCTAGCATGCCCAAATATGTTCCAACTAACCTTTGACCAAGTCATCCAAACGTTCTCAAGTCATTATAAGTGTGTGCTATATGGGCTAAAACTAGAGTTGCACATTAAAGGAAAAAGAACAGTTTTAGGTCTCTTTATCGTATTCTATGTTTTCTGCATGTATACAACACAGTCAAGGTTTTAATAACAGGGACTGCTGCTGAATGTCAGTATGGACTCCTCTTTCATGTTTAATGTGGCATAAATATAGCATGCCTCTGAACTGCGGCTTGATGAATTGCAGTCCCTTCCTTCACACAGCCACTGCAGATGGGTTGGAAGTCAATGGGGGGGAATGAAAAAGAGTGAGTGAAATAGCCCATAATTGTTGATTCCTGTCAGGTCTCTGCGGAGCCACTTTGTCCTGGAAATGAGAGCGGTAAAAAACTAAACCCTGGTACAAAGTATTCTGTCTCAAAACGACTCTCTCCCACTCTCGTTCACTTTCAGTCTCTCTGCCTCTGTGAATATTCATGCCTCAGTGAGTGTGTAATTCAGATTTGTGCTACTTTATGTTCTTTGATGATGGCATCAAGTTTTTCAAAGTTCCTGCCACACAGCACTGTGTTCAAATCTGATGTCAAACCATATAAAGCTCAGAAAAACTAAAGAGGAATGCAAAAATCAGCCATTTGCATCTCCTCCAAGAAGGCTCATTGTGGGCCAGTGTTATCGTGGACACTCACCTTGCCGACGTACTGATAGTTACTTCCTGTGTATTCCTCTGACAGGAAGAACTGCCTCCACATCCAGTCCCTTTTGGATCTGTGCAGCACCAATTTATCTCCTTTCATCAGATGGTTCCACTGAAAGAGATTCCCATCACTTCTCTCTAGCAATATGACTGGAGAGCTCAGGTGCGGAAAGACCAGTGGAAGCAGCCAGAGGAAGTGATTCATTATCATTGCAGCCAATCGATCGGCACGATGACAGTGACTCCTTATGAATAAGCTAAGAGGGGAGGGCAGCGCTGAATTGAAAGTGATGTAGATAGCAGTATCAGCAACCCTGACATTGTAGAATCGCCTTTGATCCTCCTTTGATTCCCTATAAAAAATAATCAAAGCAAAAAAGTTACAGTGTGTTGGAGGTCATTGCAGCCCTTGTCAAGATGCAACACCCGTTTCTTGCACTGTAATCCCTTTGTTGTTCACGGAGTGTATCCCATGGGGCCCTCATGCGGTATTCTATTCGTGGAAGATCAAACATGTTGCCTTACACAAAACCTTGCACATAACATGCCTATGCAATTCACTGAAATGCAATTCAATGAAAGATGGCATAGTAAGTCAGGTCTGGGTTATGGTCAGGACAGACTTTTATATTCTGTTAAGTTAAACATTTCTGTTATTTACAACCTTGATGATGAATAAATATGATATAAAAGACTATGCATATTCACATTATTCTTCATGAAAAAATAAGCACCATTTGTAAATTGTATGGGTCTTGTTTCCGGTCTCTTTCACTTCCAGCTACAGATTTGCTACTTCATATTGCAAATTGGTATGTCTTGCCATTTTATTTTAGTGTATTTCCTGAATATTTTCCAAAATATGAACACACTGGTTTGTATTGTAAACAGTTTTAGGGTTTATTGCACATTGTTATTCTTCTCGTTATTTCTCTGTAGTGGCTAATGAATTACTTCCGTGTTTAGGAATAGCATGGGTACATTAACACAGATAATTAGTTATTTATGTTATTTGATTACATTTTTAGTTTACAGACTAATGAAAATACTTTGTTTTCTACAACAAACGTATATACAGTAGCTTTAATCACCAAACATTCAAACATTCATAATTTTGCAATGCAACTATTTAAATGTTTGAAAAGCCTCACTAGTACCATCAGTAATATATATATATATATATATATATATATATTCAACATTCAATTCTAACCTACCATTGAAGTAAAACAATTGTAAATGGGGAGAAAAACTCATGATGAAATAAATGTTTTTATCCAATACATGTTAGCCACAATTATTGCCACCCAATTATTTCTACAGTACGTCCTTTTCCCAAGATAACAGCTCTGAGTTTTCTCCTGTATTGCCTGAAGAGTGTGGAGAACACCTGATAAGAGAAAAGTGACCATTCCTTCATCCAGAATCACTCCAGACCCTTTAGATTACCAGCTCCATGTTGGTTCTCCTCTTTAGTTCACCT
>JAUMHQ010000046.1:5058601-5068817 GCA_032361165.1 Enteromius paludinosus | reverse complement strand
GGAGAATTTTTCTTAAACCCTCCTGAACAACATGTGCTGATGTAGGGGCTGTTTGACTATTTTTTTAAAGGTTTTCTGACCCTAAGACTCAACTATTTTCTGCAATTCTCCAGCTGAAGAAGATCCTTGAAGAGTATTTAGCTACTCAAACTCTACTCCTTGCCGTGTATTAGGATGAAATAGACACACATCCTCTTTCAGGCAGCTTTGTAATATTTTATGTGGATTGGAAATTCTTAATTATTTCCCTGATGGTGGAAATGGTCATTTTAACTGCTCTAGCTCTTTTCTTAAAGCCACTTCACTAATTGGTGAAGCTCAATTATCTTTTGCTGCACATCAAAAATGTATTATTTATTTTTTTCTCATTGTGTTGGTAATTAAGGGAATTTGGACTTTGATTTCCCTTCTACAGTATATATATATTTCTGTGAGACAAGAAACCATGGCTGGATAATGTCATGTCCATAATCACCAATAATGGGAATATACTTCAGAGCTATTTTACAAATAAAAATTCTAGGGGTGCCAATAATTGTGGTCAACAAGTATTGGAGAAAAACATTTAATTTCATCACAAGAATTTCAAATTTCAATTACATTTTCAATTGTTTTAATTCAATGATAGGTTAGAGTTTTGTGATTTTTTCTGAATGAAAGATCAAAAGAATAAACAATGCCGATTTATTTTCACAGCCACCTTTACTCAGATTTACCAAGCGTGCCAATATTAGTGGAAGGCACTGTATATACAGTATGTATGTATATGTGCATATATATATATATATATATATATATATATATACCTTTTTATTTATACTGTATACATATACCATATCTTTGTTATCTTTTTATAATCTGAAGAAATCAGCCACAAATCATTTTTTTGTGAAGCGGAAAGGTTCTTCAGATGTTAAAGGTTCTTTAAAGAACCTTTTAGACATAAAGGTTTTTCTATGGCATCGTGAAGCAAAAATGTGTGAACAGCAAACCATACACATTAGCTGAGCCACTTCTATTGAGTAAACTGATAGATAAAATAAAATTACTTTAATGAAATAATACAAAGCATTCTTGTTTGCATTACATTACATAAGAAAATCAAATATTTACTTATTCAAACTCATTCAAAGCAAAGCAAGGCAAGCCAAGTTTATTTATATAGCACATTTCATACACAGTGGTAATTCAAGGTGCTTTACATAAAAGGAGTAGAATAATCATAAAAGCAATAATAATAATTAAAAAAAAAGGAAGTAGAACAATCATAAAAACAATGATCACAACATTAAAGCTAAAAAAAACCTGATTAAATTATTTTAAAATGATTAAAAAATGTATTTAAAATAGGTTTAAGACAGTTAAAAACAGAAAGAAATCAGTTCGGAGCAAAAGGGTGCCAAAAATAGTAACTATATAGTAGCCAAGTAACTATATATTTAGGCTAATGGGAAACTAAAAATATGAACTAAATTTTTACAACCCAGGCTGGTTGACAGATACCAATTATTTCCAGTGCAACCTAAACTGTTATTTGTTCGACACCCTCAGCATCATTATCGATCGAAATAACGTTCGCATCTCATGTGGATTTTTTTCTGCAGTCACAAATAATGATTAGAACAAATTCTGCAAGTGAATTCTCATTCCAATGTCGTCTTCTTATTCCCTTGTCCTCTAAATATGTTCCACATCCAAATCGATTTCCAGTGGGAGTACTATAGTAAGGGTGTTATAGCTACATCAGAGCCGAGAGAAATCAACGTACATAGCAGGATCAATAGCAGACCTTGATTATATGTCACAGAATGACTAGGGTTGGATTCAAATGCTGGTCACACGACCTAAAAGCTCTTGCTCGCTGCCTCAAATAGTGATTGCTGCTGGCAGAGTGGCCTGCTGCTGTGTTTATTCCTGAGCTTTCAGGCTGAGTGTTTAAGCATGACAGGCGATGTGCGATACATTCAATTAACTGGGACTAAGTGAAACATTACTCACCTCCTTTTCACCTTTTAGTGAGGATTTTTCACGAACATTTCCTTAAATGTAGCAAACAGAGTTTTAATGTTGCTAAATGTTTGAATGCCTATCCCAAGGGATATTTAACATCACTATTATATTTCTGAACTGCTGTAAGCGAACACGTCAGTGTTCAACATGGCCTGCAGGTTCCAGTTTTGCTTTCAGGTTACATGGCTACTGTACATGCCAAACGAATAAATAAAGATGTATACGGTAAATATTGATTTGAGTTAAAATAATTTATCTCATATAGCTTCTTCTAAGACAATAATAGTCCATTACAATCAGCCTAGCAACAAGGCAAACATTATAACAATAACGTTATTACTTTAAAAGTTTCAGTACAAACAATAACTGAGGCAAAATTATGGAATTTCCGAAAGTATTTTTTTCATACAGATAAAAAAAAAAAGCCTCACAAGCCATGAACCAAACCAACCAGCTACAAGGTCATTGTAAACAGCATTGTAAGCTTTAATGTGAAGGATTTTTTCTTTTCAAAATCAAAAACGCAAGACTCTGTGTTTCACAAGTTAAAGATCACCGACAATGTGTAATTAAATTCAGTGGATTTTTTTAATAAATTTGGTGTTGCATATTTGTTTGAGGTTTACTGGATGTTTTTTTATTATTTTTTTTTTTTACAGTTCTCTGACTGGTGGATATTTCTCTGTAAAATCACTAGTAATCTAGCCTTTTCCAGGAACTTAATAAAAATATATTTTTGAGTTCTGATTTCTTTATAAAGCACATTTAAAAAGAACTTTGGTTGAATCACATGCTGTACTATATGTAATATACAAATTAAATTATCAAAGGTTAAAAGAGCAAGATAAAAGATGAGTTTTTAACATGGATTTTGAAATCTGTAAAAAAAAAAAAAGGTTAAAAAATGTGGGTTGTTAAGCATCAACAAAAGCATATACCATCGATTAACCTTGTAACCCACAATACAGTAGGTCTAAAGGCTTACAAATTATTATTGTTCAAATCAATTCTCCCACTGTCGAAACCGACTGTTTGACCATGGAACGCCACCACTGTCCAATCAGAATCAAGCATTCCAGAGCACCCACTTCACTGCTGACCTCTAAGATCTCAGAGAATTCATCACATTCCAATGTCCTTTGTTTACAATCCGAACAATTTCAAATCGACCAACTTTCCTGTCAATAGAAAATTAATTTCCACTAAAATACCTTCCAGTTCAACGCATTTTGCTAAGTTCTTGAAATTGCAAGTCGTATCCGTCATTCAGCATGACAACAGCGGCCATCTAGGTGTCTGAATATATTTTTGATTGTTTAATATCGTTTAATAAAGTGCTGTGTATTCCTTGTTAATTCCCCTCTTGCCCCCCGGCTGGCATAAAAACCATTTCTGTTTTGTAACATGTAATCCACTTTGATTATTATTATGATTAAATGCTGCAGTTATAATTTAAACTCTTTCCATGAACCTTATTAGAATATTAATCCTAGATGTGCGCTGCATAATAAGCAGCCTTTGACATCTCATGAATTTTAAGGTATAAGTGGTCAGTGATTTGGCCGGGGAAAGGGAGAGATGGGCATTAGATACACTCTCGGGATGTGCCATATATCACCTATTAATTAGAAAATTAGCATTAATGCCCGCAGCTTCGAGTCAAGTACGCTTAGTCCTTGTATCTAAGCTACACTGGAACCAAATCTGCTCTCCCTAATGACATAAAATACTTGTTTTTTTTTTTGTTTTTTTTGCATTTTGCCTGAATTCTGGTGCCATTCAGGTGAATATGCAAATCGAATACAGATGCCCATGACCGTCCTTGCCATATGTACGGCAGTACTGCATATATTTAAGTGCAAGTGAGAAACATTTGCATTTAAGGGACTCTTATCCAATACTCTAGCATTTGACACCAACAACAAGCCACAGATGCAACAGTTACCACTTGGGGGAGCCCAAGACCTTTTTCTCTCTTTTCCTCCCTGTATGAATCTCCCCATCATTCATTCATACAGGGAGGAAAAGAGAGAAAAAGATCTTGGGCTGGACGGCTCTCACAGCTGGCCTCTCCCTTGCAATATTAATGCCCTGTCTTCTTTGTTTTGAAACTTTGGTACAGATCAGATATGCACCATGTTGATTGCCTGCCTGGAGGATCGGCTTTGATTCTGCCAGGTTCACAGACTCAAGGCAATCATTTACACCCTGAGTTATTAGACAGAACACTTTCTCTGATTTTGTGTGGCTCTGAGGATCTAATGAATTCAAAAGTGAACATCGAGCTGACGGAGGTCTTGTCTGATTAAAAACATTATGTGTGTTGTCAGAGAAGGGCACAGAGGAAGGGAGGGCTGCATGGCACAAGGTTGTCGATACTGGAAATGCTGGCTAACATTGCTAGTTGTTTTACTGGTGACTAGAATTCAGACAGAAGCTAGATGAACAGTCCTTGACCTCCTAAAATGTATTTTTATAGGTCACTTCCTCAGGTCAGGGCATAAATATGATTATAGGACCACTCTGAAAATAAATATAATGGTTGGATCTCTCACCTCATTATGAGGCAAATTGCCTCGCATTTCGAGGCAGAAAGAAATAGAGGGAGATGATATCAGAAGTCGGAAAGAGAGAGAGAGAGAGAGAGAGCTTCCCTTAGTGGAAGCATGTGGGGCTTTATCTCATGATTTATCTCAGTGTTGAAAGGCAATTATACATGTGACACTGGCTCAGAGGAAGTGTGCGCTTTAATTTGTGTGAAACAGTCATGCCATTATGTGTTCATGTCAGATGTATAAATCACAGTCTGAGTTCAGGAGCACATCTGATCCAAACTCAAGTCTGGCAAGAATTGTTTACATAGTCAATGTTTATTTTTTTAGGTACACAAACAAGAATCAATACTTATTGCCGACACGGCACTCAAAGTGATTTGTCTACAGTCTTGCATTTAACTTCCACACTCACAAGTGGTACAAACAACTGGCATGAAAGCTGGAAAATGCTTGTGGATATCCTACATAAAGACTTTCAGACACAGAGCGCTGCTTATGCAAGTTTAGTGTTAAAGCTATGCCAACGTTCTACAGAATCTGCAGCGCTTTAGCTAAAACCCCGGGTTAAGGATCACAAACAGAGACAGTGGTGCAGAAAAAAGCAATTTCCTTTCGTCGGCTGTGATATGTTTTATGTCAAAGATCAAACAACCACACAGACCTCTAAACGTGTGCACACCTTTTAGATTTTATAAACTTCAGCTGCAGTCATGACTCCTGTGGGTGGTAAAGTTTAACTAGACTAGACACTTCACTGTGTTTACATATAGAAATACATTTTATATATATATATATATATATGGTCTAATATACAGTGTAAAATAAAGATACAGTATAATGATGCATGCATGTCTAAGCAGATAGAGAGAGAGATAGATTACAAATGTCTAAATAAATAGCAGATGACTGCCATTTCATGTAAGATTATATGATCTGGCAAGTCTGTGGCATTATGTCAGAGGGCAATATCCATTCAATTCTATTGCATTAAAAATCCAATCCATTTAGAGATTGTTGAGGTTGTTACTATGGAAAAAAGCAATTCCATGCCGAAGGAAGCATTCCAAAGTATTTCGATTTCGATTTGAGTTTCGCCTCTTGCAACAGGAAATTCTTCCACAGCAACAATTTCAAACTAGTAATAAAATTGCAATGCTCTTTCCATGCCATTTAGATTAGCTGGCGTTATCTAAAGAAATAAGAAGCATAAGGCTCTTACCTTAACAAAACAGACTCCTGTGCTCTTCTGAGAGCATGTCATCCTCATGGAAGTACGACACTGGCTTCTGTACTCGCCTCTTGGCAGCGCTCAGATTCCAAGACTGACTACAGTTGTGTGTGAGACTCCAGCTGCCTCTCTCTCTCTCCCTCGCTCACACATAAAGCCCTCTCTCTCCTGCTCTATCCTTTCTTTCTTGCTCTGCTGGACAAGGATGCAGTTTGCAGAGGGGAGCAGGCTCTGATTGGTTGCCATTCATAAGATTGTGATTGGGGATGGAGTTGACTGGGAGGAGGGAGTGAGGGAAGAGAGACCAGTGTTGGCTATAGACCAGGGCATTGAAAGGAGGACAGTGGGTTTAACACAGCAGGCATGATGACTTTCAAGAATTAAATCTTGGAATATAAGCATTGGTAAAGGCCAGGAAGCCGAGACACATCCGTGACATGCTTAAAACGGCAAATCCTAAATCAGCCTAACAAAGGTTTTCGTAGGGCCGATTGTTTTCATCGCACTCATAAACGCAAATATAACTGTCAGATTTTTCTGCTGAACACATACATCAGATCACTCAGCAGAGCTGGCAGCCTTTCTCAACAAAAGGTTTCATGCAGCACAACAACAAAGGGAGAGGAATACAATTAAACAGAAAAAAAGAATATCTCAACATCTAAATACAAAATAGGGATTTTGGAAAATTTTAATCTTAATATTTAACATAAAAGACTTCTGTTGTATTCAGAAAAATTAAAAATGATAATTTAAAACTGATTTATAAACGAAGTTATGTTTTGGTGCCGAAAGGTTGGACATTACGGTGAAACAATTTAATGTATATCACATGACTCATATGATATTCAATTAAATGTATTATTCATTATTATTACTATTTATTTTACAATGCGGGTAATATGTAATATAGAGGTAATCTAAGTAAATATAAGAAGAAAAAAAAAGTAATTATGAAATAATTTGGAAAAAGTCTTTATCAGTTTTTGGTGTTTTCTCTAACTTTATAAACTTTAAAACTTTATAAACTTTTAAAATTTTAATATTTCACAATATCATTGTTTTATTGTGTTTTAATCCAATCAAAGGAACCTTAAAACATATAGACTTTAAAACACACACACACACACACACACAAAACACAAATCTTACCAACCCCAGATGTTTAAATGGTATACAATGAAACAATACATGCACTGTACAAAGTGTAGAATTGGCCATGCAAAATATGTTTTTGTAAAGTAGGTATTTTGGTTTAAAGCCAGATATTATCAGCAAAAAATTATTTAATAAACAAACAAACCAACAAAAAAGAGCCTGCAGCATTAGACAAAGGAAACATATAAGGTTACGAAGGTAATTCACTTTCCCTGAAGGAGGGAATGGAGACATTACATATGGGAACTTGCAAGACCAATCACCTTTGTGTATTAAGAAAAGGCCAATGAAAATTGGCGTGCATTTAATTACAGCCAGGTGCACCTCATCACTACGTGAGTATACGAGGGCACAGATGTAATGCACTTGCAGGTTTTCGATGAAAAGCCGGCCCAGCGCAACCCAGGGTCGTGGCAAGGGGATGTAACGTCTCCGTTCACTCCTTCAGGGAATGTAGTTTACCTTCGTAACCTTAGACGTTCCCCTTCAGTCGAGTCACTACGACGTTACATGTGGGAACAGATCCATGGAAAAAGCCACAACCCTGTAGCCGCGTTACGCAGAGACCCCGGTGTGACAGGCAAGCTTGTAAGCAGGAGAGTCTGCACGTAACCTTCCCAATGCCCTGGGGGCCAAAATAAGTTTGAATGGCGCAGCAAGCCGACACCAGCCGGTCTCCTGCTACCTAATCGTCTGATTTAAGACACAAGAGGACACAGCCTCTTCGCGAAGGTCATAGAACCTGGCAAAGGTGTTGGGTGTCGCCCAGCCTGCAGCCTTGCAAATATCTGTTAGAGAGGTGCCTTGAACCAAAGCATGGGTGGAGGCAACACTGCTTGTGGAGTGGGCTCTCAGACCTAAGGGACAACTCTCTCCCTGATAATAATAGGACAGGAAGATGGCATCAACCACCCAATGGGCCAACCTCTGTTTGGAGACAGCATTCCCTTTCTGCTGACCTAGCAGATGAAGAGCTGCTGAGAGCGTCTGAAGCTCTGAGTGTGGTCAACGTAGAGCCGCAGTGCGTGTACTGGGCACAGCAACTCTAAGGCTGGGTCTGCCTCTCCTGAGTAGGAACCTTGGGCACGTAGGGGTCTCAGGATAACATGAGAATCAGCCGGACCGAACTCTAGGCACTCTTCATCGACAGAGAAGGCCTGTAGGTCCCCTACCCTCTTGATGGAGGCCAAAGCGATCATGAGTGTTGTCTTTAGTGACAGGTATTTTATCTAAGGGCTCGAAAGGAGCTTGCTGCAGGCCAGTTAAGGGGACAGCAAGGTCCCAAGAGGGAACCAGGGGCGGCCTCGGGGATTAACCCGACGCGCACCTCTGAGGAACCTCACAATGAGTTGGTGCTTACCTAGGGACGCACCCTCCACTGCATTGTGGAATGCTGCTATGGCAGCAACAAACACTTTAAGAGTCGAAGGGGTAAGCCTGTGCTCCATTTCTTCTGCAGGAAGGAAAGCACAACTGCAATCTGGCATCTATGAGGGTCCTCTCCGCGAGAAGAGCACCTAGTCGACAAACAGACCTCATCTCAGAGCATAGGCCTGCCTTGTTGAGGGGGCCCAAGACTGAGAGATGCTGCTAATCACAGCTGCTAAAAGGCCGGAGAGGTCTGCAGCATCCCATCCAGGAGCCAGACATGCAGGTTCCAGAGATCGGGGCGCAGGTGCCAAATTGTGCCCCTCGTCGAGGGAGTAAAACAACTGGCAATGGGAGGTCTCAGGGGAGCCAAAGAGGTCTATCTCTGTCTCTCCGAAGTTGCTCCAGATCAGCTGGACTACCTGGCGCAACGGCTGCAGTGTTTTCCGTGCAGACCAGCATGTGCCTGTGGAGCAGCATCGGTCGAAAGCGACGTAGGGCCAGAAACATGCTAAAAACTCAAGGAAATTGATGCCAAAGCAGTTGATTGCCTGTTCACCAGGTCCCTGTGCTCACACAACAGCTCTCGCGAGTGAGCTATGATCAGCCATAGTTAGTTGAGGTAGTTGAGATCCCTCCGCAACCTTGGTAAAGACTCAGGGAGACAGGGAGAGGCCAAACGGGAGAACCTTGTACTGATATGCTCAACCCTTGAACGCAAAAGTCCATGTCAACTACCGCAAGGGATTTGGAAGCTGTAACCAAGCCTACAATCGGGTCACCAGGGATATAAAGGGTACAATAACTGGGAGATGGGGGTGTCAAGAAAGCGAACTTTGTCGACATCTGCCATCTCTGCCAGGTTTAGCCCAAGGTGGCGCTTCTGAGCCACTATCGTGGACATCACCTGACTAAGGGCACGTGCGGCGACTTCGTGGCCATCGCATGCAACGATGTAGCAGTCTGGCCCGCAGCGTAGTAAGCCCAGCCCGCGAGAGAGGACGAGGTCTCACACGCTTTGGACGGGAGCCTTGGCGGTTCACGCCTTAGCATGCCTCAGCGTGCTCCCGGCCCAAACACATAAGACACCGCCCATGCCCGTCTGAAGAGGTGAGGAAGTAAAATGTTTTTTTAGCGCCCAGTTTGCTCAATGTAAAGGGTCGCTCGCTGGAATGCAAAGGCTGGCTTCTCTCTCAGTCTTTTAGAAGAAGACCAGCCCGCGGGGTTCACCGATCAGCCGCCCAGTCTCGCTGATGGTGAACTCTTTTGTCTCCAGATTTCCCTGTCCGTTTTCCGTCTTTCAGCAGCATACACTAGCGAGGCTCCTCAGCGAAAACCTGCAAGTGCATTACATCCGTGCCCTCTTATACTCACATAGTGATGAGGTGCACCTGGCTGTAAAAAAATGCACGCCAATATTCATTGGCCTTTTCTTAATACATGAAGGTGATTGGTCTCTCATGCGAGTTCCCATATGTAACGTCTGAGTGACTCAACTGAAGGTGAACATACTGTATACTTTGATGTTACTTTGGATAAAATACTATGTATGCATAAATGTAAATAAATAAAATACCAACTACATGTGTGTAATGAAATAATTAAAGTAAATAAATAAATATAAAAATGGCATCAAATCATGTGTCATTTATGTAGATTTTCTCCAACTGCATGCGGTGTAATTCATACAGAACCACACATTTCACTCTCTTTTTATGACAAAATTGCTTAAAGGTGCCATAGAATGCATTGAGAGAATATTTTAATTGTTCTCTGATATGTGCATAGAAGGTATGTAGCTTAGGTAAGGGGAAAAATGCTTACAGGTCCATTTACAAGCCTAGAATTTGACCCTAGAATGAAACAGTCTGTTTTTGCCTTATTTGGAAGGTTCATG
>JAUMHQ010000046.1:5046811-5058501 GCA_032361165.1 Enteromius paludinosus | reverse complement strand
TTAAATATATGAGCATCACAGCAAAGGGTCTGAATACTTATGACCATGTGATATTTCAGTTTTTCTTTTTTAATAAAGCTACAAAAATGTCAACAATTCTGTGTTTTCTGTTAATATGGGGTGCTGTGTGTACAGTTATGAGGAAAAAATTAACTTAAATGATTTTAGCAAATGGCTGCAATATAACAAAGAGTGAAACATGTAAGGGGGTCTGAATACTTTCCGTACCCACTGTATATATATTTATACAGTAATCTGTTCTGGTTCTCAAATTGACTGAGAACTGTGATATATTGTACTGGTATCATTTCAGAAACACACTTTCATATTTGGTATCAATGTGCATGTTTTAGTATTATAAATAATAATGTTTTGTGTAACAGAATACAGTTTTAAAACTTTGTTAGGTCATCATTCATTAAAGATGATGTCTATTTAATGTCCTATTGCCTATTTAAACGCTTCAGCGTTTAGAGATTTTTACAATCATATTTTTGTGTTTCTCTGTTACTTTGCGGTTATAATAATGCTTGTCCACTTTTGCGGGCACACAACTGTAGCTGTTTAAATATCTGACTGAAAAGGAACCTTGCTTCATCTTTATTGCTCTGCAATAGTGCATTGATTGAACCTTACCCAAGTACCATATCAATAAATCCCTTAACAACACTTGATTCTATGCCTTCAATATGCCAGTTGTAATCTCAAGGCCATGATACACCTACAGCCTTGCAGTTGAAGAAATTTTTTTTAGGATTTTTTTAATGAATATACGATCAATAGCTCAAAAGAACGATGAAATTGTTCATTTTAATTTGCATCTTTCTTTTGCGTCATTGAAGAAGTATTCTTTCAAAATAATATAAAATAAAATAATCCCAAGCGTTAGTGTATACTACATACATAGCTTATGTTTTGTAAAATCCCTGATAATTTCATTCCACCCACTACAGTTTTTGTTGCATATTTGAGCATGGATTGCATCGCAGACCTGCCATAATGTACTCAAGGATGGAGCAATGCCAGCTACTGTTTTGGTCCCAACAGTAAATCTGCAACCCATGAGTAAGTGTTGTTACTCATTTCAGATGTGAAGAGGGTGATGCATAAGACTCTTAAACGTACCTTCGAAAAAAAAATGGCCTCTTTAGTTCGGTAGTTCTAAAGGTTACAGAGAGAGTAGAATATTGTGTATAAATAGTGAATATATATAGATATATATATTGTCAGTGATATTTATTTTTTGAAAAACCTGTGTATTTACATATCGTTGCAGAAAGCCTTGGCTGTTTACATCAGCTCAAAGCCACAAGTGTACAGATGTCTTCTTTTACAGAAAATCCAGTTAATTTTTGTTTTCGGTGCAGTCTAGTTTAAATTGCTTTCATTAGTTGTGAGGAAAACACTGCAACTGCAAGATTCTTAAAACATCTGAAGATCTGATTGTCCTGGATGTCAAATATCATTAGCTTTAAATATATTTTGATCTACTTTTTAAACACATAGCTTTATATCTAATTCTATAATTATCTAAACTGATAACTTAATAGGAAAGTTCACCCCAAAATTAACATTTTGTAATCATTTTATTTTGTTCCAAAACATGTATGAGTAATTTGCAAAATTTTGGTTAAGTCCTTTCGGTAAGGTTAGCTAATTCTTGACACTGATTTGATGTAACTAGCTCATTTTCTCTTGGAAGTGCTGTCACAGCAGAAACATGCTACAGTAGATGCTACCAAGAACTGACGACAGATGGATGGTGAATGAAATGTTAATGGATTCAATCTCCTTACCCCATGTCTGGGCACCATTACAGAGATAGGAAAGTGAAAACATCAACTGCAAAAATGATTGAATGTCACAGTTAAAAGTCAAAGTAAAACAAAACGGGTAGAGAAAACAAAAGCAACATAATAACTATATCTCTCCTTATTTTGGAGCTTGGCATATTGCATCAATGCATGTGTTATTTTATACAACGCCTCCTCCTTTTCCTCTTGACAGTACCACACCTCCACCTCCTTGTCTTTCTCCCTGCGTGCCTTCCCTTACATTACTCTTGGCCAGTATTCCTGCCAAGACTCATGATTGCACATGGACAGTTTTTTTTTCACACCCATGGACCTGTTAGCATTTCTAGCCAATGAATAAAATACTTTAATCATATGAGCATTATAAGTCCTGTTTCTTGCACCTTTTGCAGTGTTTTGCAGTTTCATCGTAACCACATCAATATTGTAAGCAAAATCACAAACAGATTCACTGACATTATAGGGCACCAAGTGTAACCTCGCTAATTTCATGGACTAAATTATACATCGTTACACTTTAATGCAATTCGAATAACTAAGCAACTAACTAACAAAGGCAGTTGCATTTTTTAAGCAGAAATGTGAACTCAGGTTTTTGTGTATGAAATTTCTTTAATTCGATGCACATAATGGTGAATATATACTTTTGTAGATAACAATGCTGTGGAAAAATACCAATCACATCACAAAATGCTCAGTCTTTGAATAAGATAAATATTTCATCCATTAAAGGGGTCTGTATTATCAAGCCCACAAAATGATACCTTCCATTTTATGATACAAAATTTCACAAAATGCATTTTGTCCATGAAATGATAGTTCTGTAAATGCATTTTTGGATGCGAAATACCCCCAAATGTGACACTCTTTCCTAAAATATGTAGGCTATTCAGATATATTTTATTGTGTCTAGACTAAAAAAAAAAAAAAGATGTTATCTGAAAAAAATAAATAAATAAAATGATGATACTTATCAGACACAACCAATAATAATGCAAAACTATTTTTATTTATATTATTTTCTTACATTTTTAAACTGACAAAATGCATACAATGCATACTGTAAAGAATGCCAGCTAACAATAGCTTCAAGAACTCAAAACTAACAGTCTGTACAAGATCTTGACATGAACTGAATTCAACACAGATTGTATGGCCATAAATCCTCCATTACCCGATTAACCTTTATTGAACTGGATGTCAATACAATACAAACAACGCATGCAAATAAACAATGTTGCCAGTGGTGCAGTTCATTCTCTTTGTTTCCCCCCAAGATACCGCTTAAGCCCTACCTTCGTCATTCTTATTACCCAACATTATATTTAAAAAAAAAAAATCAATAGCCTTGATTTATCAGTTTAAAATTGAGCCGGAATGGAAATTAATGCTCTCATATGATGCAGAGCTTTTCTCGTCAACAGGTTGTGGCGGCTTTGCATAATAAATTGCAGGGCTTAGCAGACATGGCCAATTGATTAGCAAATTAAGAGGTGTTCGGTTATGTGTGCACAGACAAAGGCAGGTTTGGCGCCTGGCAATAGCTGTCGAAGATTTTGACTGATTGTTATTATTAGAGAATTTCAGTCACGCAGCACGATTTATCAGCACCGCTGTAGCATCCTGCTGACAGGACCTCTTCCTCTCCAGAATCACAGCATTAGCGGTGGATCTGTACCTCCGTCTGACTCACCCTGTCTCTCGCTCCTGCAGCGCCTCACATGAAGCAAACAGACCGAATGAACGCTGCTGCCAGAATGCTTCTGCTCCGTTCCCATATGCCATAATGTTTGCCGTCTGAAAGGTATTTCATTATTTAGTATGAACAGCCAATTACAGATGTAAATTCCGAAATGGGACTGATGAGCATTGGACTGCATTACCTTTGACGCTTAAATCTGACATTTCATGCGGGGGCTTAATTATATAAAAATCTGAGGCAATCCTTTTCACCTCAGAGGAACCCCACTAAGCGCCCAATACCCCATTGATTGAAATGATAATTGTCTGTTTGCAGAAAGAGACCAGGTGCAGTGACATTCTGCTGGTTTACCATGAGCATCAGAATTGCCCAATCAAGGCAGTGCTCCAGCTGACAGACCTGGTGAGGAAATTACTAACACTTGAGCAACAGATGGCTTTGGCCTCCACACAGTCTGAGTGGCCATCATGGATACTCCAATTGGGAGGGTTTCGGAGGAATTCACTCTCTGTTGGCTTTCTAATACAGGCTGTGGTTACAGTTTCATCAGCGTGGGGTACAGTAATTTGATAACACATCTAGTTGATGTTATTGAAGATATGGTGGAATAATGTGGTGGAATAATAGAGTAATGTACTAAAATATAAAGTGTTGCCGTTCAATCGTAATTCCACAGCAGGCAATGAACATAAGTATTTTCTCTGAAACTACTGGAAAATGTTTTCAAGAGATGAAAGGGCCTGGCAGACTCATTTTACTCCAGTAATCTGATATATTTCTGAGTGACACAGGATACTCAAGTAGAAAAAAAATAAATATAGAGCGGAACTGTCTGCAATTGATTGAATCATGAAAAGTGGACTTACTTACCAGAATGGAACCAGGTGGTTGGAGCGGATGGTTTGAAAAGGATTGGTGATGTCAGCTGAAAGCATCATGATTCAGAGGTGAAATAAGTTGTTTCATTTTTATGAAAGATAACCAAGACAAGCTGTTTTTCTTTAGAAGAACGCACACTGATGAATCACACACAATAAGACCTGGTGTGTGTGTTAGGAAAGTAAATAAGATCAATTTCATTTTGCCTTCCAGTATTGTTGTTTTTTTATGGAGTGAGTGAAGACTGGGGACGTTTAATTTGTTGCATCTGAAAGAAGCAAACACAGGTAGAATATCTGAATGAATAGAGAAGGTAATTTATGGAGAAACCTGCAAGCTAGACTTTAAAAAAACAATTTTTGGGACTTATAACCAAGACTTTTACCTCAATAAACTCCTCATTTGTGAATAGTTGCAGTAATAAGATAATTGTTAAGTTTAGGTATTGCGTATGATTAGGGAGGTAGAATTCGTGCTTTATAAGTACTATTAAAAAGCCATCATGTTAATAATTGACATGATAATATACTAAAGTGTTACCCAGTATTGTTTAACATTTTGGTTGTTTAAAAACTGTTATGTTTTTTATTCATTATAGATTTATTGCAGTATCTGAAATGCAGTAAATTGTACTAGTATCAAGTCTGTGACAGTGAGTGTGAACCTTGAGGTTACTTGTGGAATTAAATGAAGTTAATTGCTTGTCATTTGCTTGACATTTACCAAAATAAAGTGTAGGACAAGGGGTTTAGGAGTGTACTGTGTTTTACTCAAGCTGCAATAAAACCATAATGTTTAATGTTGTAGTATAGGCACAATCTCTGCCCTTGTAGGTTAATGTGAGCTGTGTGTAATGTAAGTGATTAAATCAAGCGTCTCTCTTAGTGGTCGATCAATCCTCTCTAGTTTGCCCAGCCTTGAATCTGATGCTAATGGCTATTTTTGTCAGATAATGTCTACCGCTGTTTTTTATAGTTCAGGGCTGATGGTTTGTGTCCATCTATTGATGCGCTTACTCTCAGCACTCTTACATTTTGCAGATACAGGTACTTCATGGCAGAAAAAGAGTGGTATCAGTACAGTATATAAAATGGTCTGATGGATTTTTATGGAGGACACTATGTCTTTTGCTCATTGGAAAAAATACTTGCAGTTTCCAGGTGAAATAAATTCTAGTGAGATACGAACAAAATGAATTCATTTTTACACACATATTGATGAATAGTGATAAAATAATGTATTGTATGTTTACCATAATGCATGATTTGCAGATTATATTACATTTTCATCTCCAGGATGATTCCAGGATGGGACAATAACCTCTCCACTCCAGCAATCTCACTCATATGAGATTGTATCAGTCTGTTAATTTTGCATGCAATTTTAAGTAAATTTTGCATACATCACCATTTCTAGGTTCAAGTTCTCTAAAAGAGCTAAAAAAGTAAATAAACCATGCTAATATACACTAATGGTGTGCTGTAATACTAATGAAAACTCATACATTCATACTAAAATCTCCAACTGACAGACAGTTATTAATCTTTTATGAATTATTAAAATGTTGATGTCCAGGATGCCACAAGTATGATGAATAAAGAGTACACTGTGTGCTTTCAGAAGCTTAGCTTGGCTAAAACAATGTTCGTAAATTGCAGTTGAGATAGTATTATTATCAATTGAAACAAGTAGAGGATTGGACTGAAAACAGTATTCCTTATGTTAGGGATGCACAATATTTTCTGACCAATATGGAAATGTCACTGTTGGCCTACTTCTAATAAAATGAAAGCAAAATACACAAATTTTATTTAAACTGTGTTTCTGTTTGATATCAAACAATTGTGAGTATGCTTTGATTTAAAGACTGGTTGCTATAACTTACATGAAAAAACATTAGACTTAAATTAATAATTTTATATATACTGATTTGTTCATTCATGAAATCTAACATTGTGCATCCCTACCTTAAGTGAGAAATTAAGAAGACACCAAACCACAAAAATAGCAAAAATGTTACCATAGGCACATTGGTTTAATAATGTACTTGGGCTGTTATTACAGTAGTTCTCGTTTAAAAATGAAAACACTTTTTGAAATTAGATTTAACAACTTTATGATATGTCATATGACACTTTTGCGCATGACAGTTCCTGTGTGAAAAATAGTAAATGTTAGTGCTGAGAATAAGTAAAAAAGACTTTAAAATATTTATTGTTGAGTTACTGTTATTTACAGCAATTTCTAAATGAACACTTGTTGAGCGTTTTCATAATTAAACGGCAGTTTTGTTTTGTTTTTTCTAGTAGCTACTATAATCAGAAGAACACACTGAATGAACACAACACAAATAATGTAATAATTTGCATCAGTTCACCTGTTCATGTGGATTTGGAATTATGTCAACATAGATTCCCATGGTATCGCGCACACCTTTGTTTTGAAGTGTTTGTTTTGTTTTGTTAGATGCTACTGCTAATGTGAGAGTTCAGAGAATTCTGGTCATAGTCACACGGTCAGGGATTAAAGTATGTGTGCAGCTTAAGGAGGCCACACATGGGAGCGAAGAAAAAGCAGCATGTGTGAATTTTTGAGAACTCTAAGGGCACTAAGGCAGGTAATCCCTCTGTGGTTTTTCCACAGCTTCTCAAAACCATGAAAAATATTTCAATCTTTAAGGGAGTCACTGGGAGTTTTCATGTTCTCCTGGTTGGAGGTGGGGTCGTGCAGCCTGGCAATCACAACATAGCCCACTTACACCAGGTGCTCAGGGGGATATTGTGCACATCTGCTGTTCAGCGTAGCTTGCCTTTGCCCTAAGCGTCCTTCACTGCTTGCTATGATGGTGGCTCATGCTATATGCAGAGGTTGTTTGCTTTGGAAGGTGCATCTTGGAATTCTGAGGTGGAGGTACCTACTCTAGTACCTACTCTAGTGCGATTACAACAAGGTCAGACCCATCTTCATGGGTTGTGGAGGTTACCCAAATGCAGAAACCGGTGGCTTTGTAGAGGGCACTGTAGTCATCTGTTCCTCAGCATTCTCAGCCTTCTAGACAAGGTCATTTTGTCAGTCATTGCGTAGGATGATAAAAGCCTGTCCTCACTTAAAGCGAACCACAGGCTCTGCCAGCAATTCTTGCCCCGATTATTATGAGAGATTCCTCAGAGATAGAATGAAATCATTCGTTATTGACCTTTTTAGTCTCAGAATGTTCTGTGGCGTTCGCCGTGTTGTGATGTTTTCTTGAAGGCGCTTCAGATGCTCTCAGGCTAAGCTGAGGTGCTGGAGGTCAGGATGGAAAGCCACGTTATCTTCTCCAAGGTTGTAATTTATGTGTCTTTGTCCTTAGCAATGTATAAACCTCATTTACAGAGAGTTTTCATGGAGAGCTACAGTAGATTGAAGCTAGATGACAGATACAGTAATGTGTGCTTATTTCTTGTGCTTGTTATTATAATTTCAGATAAAAGTGACATAGCACATGGGAGCGTCATTAAAAAAAATAATAATCATCTAAAACAGACATGG
Organism: Enteromius paludinosus; assembly: GCA_032361165.1. Lineage (NCBI taxonomy): Eukaryota > Metazoa > Chordata > Actinopteri > Cypriniformes > Cyprinidae > Enteromius > Enteromius paludinosus. The sequence goes on along the minus strand of JAUMHQ010000046.1, from coordinate 5,050,575 downwards.
CAAGTTCTTTTTGTTCAGTTTGTTCATTTTGTTAAAAACTCAAGCAAAGTTTTTACAACTTTAAAAATTTAATGTTTTAACCACTTAAAACCTAGTATATGTGTGTACAGTATGTGTACTGTATATGTGTATATATTGCCATCCAAAATAAAAGTTTTTGTTTACATAATGTATATATATATATATATATATATATATATATATATAATTATATATATAATATGAAATATTATTATATATATATATTAAATATATAATCAGCATATTTGTATTTAAATGCCCAAATACACCATCATGTTTCAAGTACTGTTATGTCACTGAATGGACTTTTTTTCGTTTTCTGAAGATAGCACTGTCACAGTCAGTTAACAGGCGGAGACCAGGAGGTAAGTTTTAACACGTGATTATTCTTTATTTACATTTTCAGGAGCAACACAGAGATCTGTGCAGGTACACTAAGTAACTCAGGTAAGAAACACAGGTAAGCAAACTCAAAGGCTCTCTTCACAGCAGGTATTTGGAGCAAACGATAAGAGAAGTACTCTGTCTTTAAAAGAGTGCAGGTAGTGGCTCCAGATAGTGATGCAGGTAGGTGAATTTGAAGTCCTTGTGAGGATATCTTTTCTAGAGGCTCAGGCAGGCAGAAAGGAGAGCAGATTTCAGAGCATCCTCCACGAAGGCTCAGTGGAGTAACTTTGAGCCCAGCCAACGCATGCTTGGCTGAGGCCAGGTTTTAAGGTGTGCTGGTGATAGGAGACATGTGCTAGAACTCAGGTGATTGTGATCGGGTGATTAGTGTCATTTCAGAAGTGGCAGGTTGTGATGTGTCTGTGACTGATCCGGGAACAGGTGTTTGTGAAGATGTGACAGTACCCCCTCCTCCCCGGGTGAATCTGATGGCGAGGACGGCCACGGCCTCTGGGAGCGGGACAGTTTGTGTGGGTCTGATGGAACTTCTGGGTAAGTGAGGGGTCAAGTATATTGCCTTGATCTACCCAGCATCTCTCCTCAGGATCGAATCCGTCCCAATCGACTAGATATTGAAGTCTGCCGTTCCGCCTCAGAGAGTTAAGGATTTCTTTGACTCGGTAGATGTTGTGTTGGTTTTCAATCTCTCAAAGAGGAGGGAACAGAGGGTTAATGTGACGTCTCAGAAGGGATACGTGAAAGGTAGGTGTGATGCGATAGTGTGGTGGCAGTCTGAGGAGGTAAGTGACATAATTTATACATCTGACTATGGGGAAAGGTCCAACGTAGCGTGGACTCAGCTTACGGCATGGTAGCCTGAGATTTATATTCCGGGTGGACAACCAAACCAGTTCACCAGGCTGGTATTCAGGTGTAGGTGCACTGCGTGTGTACACCTGCATTTGATGTCTCCTCACTGCCCGCTATAGGTGGATGTTTGCAGAATCCCATACCCTTTCACTCTCCCGGAACCAGTAATCTACCACTGGGACTGAGTATGGTTCTCCATTCCAGGGGATAAGTGGGGGCTGAAACCCTAGGACACATTGAAAAGGAGATAATCCAGTAGTTTCTTGCCTGAGACAGTTTTAAGCATATTCAGCCCAGGGTAGATACTGGCTCCAGGAGTTTTGATGGTCGTGGCAATAGGATCTCAGATATCGGCTGATCTCCTGGATATTGCGCTCCATCTGGCCATTAGACTGCGGGTGGTATCCCGAAGACAGGTTGATGGATACCCCCATCAATCGGAAAAATTCCTTCCAGATACGTCACGTATCTGGAAGGAATTTTTCCGATTGATGGGGGTATCCATCAAACTGTCTTTGTAAATTTGTAAATTGTAAATTGAGATCCTCGGTCTGAGACTATGTCCTCCGGGATCCCAAAGTGCCTGAAGACATGAGAGAAAAGGGATTGTGCAGCACTCAGAGCGGTAGGTAAGCCAAGTAAGGGAATTAGTTTACAGGCCTTGCTTTCGGGTAAAATCAATCCCAATGTGTGACCAAGGTCTCTGGGGTATAGGCAATGGCACAAGCTTACCCTCGGACATACCTGCGAACGTCCTGTGCCATCCCAGGCCACCAGAATTTTGGGTGCAGGAGATTGTGAGTGCGGTTCCCGGGTGTCTTGATCCTAGCGAGGAATGTATAGATTCCAACAGAATTTGACGAATGGTTTGAGGCATATATTGCTTACCGGCTGGAGTTTCCGGAGGCGCAGGATCGTGCTGTAGCGCTTGATTTATCTGGTCTTGTAATGACCATTGGATCGGGGCTGATGGAAGGTGGTAAGACAGGTTTGTATCCTCTGTGATGGGATCTGGCTGATGTATGCGGGATAGGGCGTTGGCTTTGGTATTCTTTGTCCCCGGTCGATAAGTTATTGAGAAGTCAAACCGGGTGAAGAATAAGGCCCACCTAGCCTGGCGTGAGACGCTTTGCCTCACGGAAGTACTACTAAGTTTTTGTGGTCTGTGAGTTTCTTTGAGTAAAAAGCGCAAGGGTGTAATTTATTTGTTTCACCATGTCTCTGTGAGAGGGTAGCTCCAACGCCCATGGTGGCGGCATCCACCTCCACTATGAATTGAGACTCAGGATCTAGGTGACGCAGAATGGGTGCAGTGCAGAAGGCTTCCTTGAGCTTAGTGAATTTTATGAATTACACAGACGGGAGCATGGGACGATAACTCATGGTGTCATCACTATTTCAAACTTTCTAATCCCCACTTGTGATTATGAGCTTGACTAATTCCAGCGATTGACTTGACATTGCTTTCATATGCAATTTTAACTTCCACATTCCTGTTTATGATCATTCTGGTAGCATGTGAAGGCAGCATCAGTGAAAACAGACAGACAATAGTAACCTTGGCAACATTAGGCTTACATAGAGCCAAAAAACTCTTTCAGGAAGGCAATATAGAAAAAAACTAACACCTGATACTTACTTCTTCTGGTAGTATAGCTGTAGTAACAGCTGGCAATAATCCATCCTTCAGAAGCAAAAAAAACTGACCCTTGTGCTCACAGCAGTCCGATGTAAAAGTAACAGAACAGTAATGGCGGACCGCAGCTTCTCACACTCAAAGCTGTGCTAATAAGGCAGAGAGCATCACAAATGGGCGGGACTTTTTCCCTACCATGACATAACAATAGGACGAATCTAAAACAGCTCGTTTTGAGAGACTGCTACTGAATTATTGGTTTTATAAATAAAAGAGTGGGTGGATTTTTACCTTTACATGCCAGTTGATTTTGCAATCTGCAGCCACACAACTGTATTCAAACACCTTATAAAATTGATTTTTGCATAATAGGTTTCCCTTTAAAAGCTTCAAAGGAAATTTGTTATTTTGACAGGAAAATACAACAAAGAATATTGTTTACATGTAGCTCGTCAAGTCCGCATGTTATGAAAGACTATCTATATCTTTCTTACATATATAGATGCCCCATTGGACTGCTCCAGGCATGTAGCCGCCATGTTGGAACAGTGACATCATTACTATAGTGAATGACGTCAAGTCAGACCACAACAATATCCGAATGGCCTATGCATCCAATCAGATGGCCTAAAAAATACATTCTAATTATATTATAATAACTTTTAGTAAGGCCACATTTTATTGTCAGTAACAGTAATGGCATTGTAACAGGGGGAACAGCAATTCGTTTTATTACTTGTTACTGAAAAAAATAACGCAGTTAGTAACGCTGTTTACCCTTTCAGTCGAATCACTTCGACGTTACATATGGGATCTCGCATGAGAGACCGTTCGTCTTCGAGTCTTTGAA
>JAUMHQ010000046.1:5029544-5046711 GCA_032361165.1 Enteromius paludinosus | reverse complement strand
TCATGCGAGATCCCATATGTAACGTCTCCGTTCCCTCCTTCAGGGAACGTGGGTTACGTTCGTAACCTAGACGTTATTCATAACGCCGTTATTCCTCATACATGGTGAAGTATCATATACAGCAAGTTTTCATTTAATTTTTGAAGCAATAAAGAGGTGGGTTCTGGCATGGTATGTAGGTATTTTGTCTATTTTAATAAAATAAGCCAAAAGAATGAGTGCCACATCATTGACTGACCCCAGATTCGACCTTAAAAAGCGAAATCAGCAAAAGATTGCTCGTATTTCTTGTGCTGAATCCAGACCAGTTAATGCCTGTAACTCCACCAATATTTCATTCAATGCATACTTTATTAAATAGTGAGATTCACTCCATAATGACCCTGGCAATAATTACACCATTCCAGTCTAAGTCCAGCTGAGAATGAAATTGCTTGCACCTCCAAATTACTCATCACTGAAATGTACAGTCTTCTCGCCTTATGGAGGCACAAGGTCGGACATCACCATAAATCAACTAAAACCTCAAAGGCTTTACAATAAACTCTGCAAAAGGGTTGTTTGTTTAAAACACTGTATATCTGCCAAAGGTAGCAATGTTTACACAGACTATTATTTCATACAAGCTATAAATAACACAACTGGTAATCACTCAAAATAAGTCTTGTGGCATACAGTATTAGCAGTTACCTTTACAAATTAAATACATTAACAAAAACAGGTTTTTCATAGTCAGTTTTGATCAAAGAAAAGTGGAAATATTAATTATTTTTAAAATCTGAATGCTGTAGGAGGCCAGAAATAAACGTTAACATGTAAAAGTGGTGCTATGGACACCTAATCATAGATATACATAAGAGAGCACTGGCAAAACTGGTTTAACAATAGCACAACATGTAGTACATAACAAGCTGGAGGATCCTTTATTTGTTATTAACTTGAGAAAATTGCATTTATTACTTTCTGAATTATTCTTTCCTAGTATTTTATGGCTTGTGTCATGCAGTTCAGATATTCAGACTGGATTTTCTACTGTTCATTTATGTACTGTTTTTTTTAATTATTATTATTATTATTATTACTCTTTATTTCTCTCTCTTCTTTATTTTAAGAGTGTCCTGAAGGTTAGGCCTTATTGAGCTGGGGATTAGGGGATGTGAAAATCAATACAATTAATTGCTGGAGTTTATCATGCTCTTTGATTTTTTTTAATTCATGTTTTTTTTTTTTTTTTTATTGTATTATTCATAAAGAATTAAGAGTTTGAGGTCATGTCAATGTGGTACCCAAAAAAAAAAAACTTTGAGGCTTTTTGAAATAGATGGTCCTCAACCAACAAACCTCATATGACTTCCCTCCCCCTTCCCTTTACTCATCTTTAGCAGACTTTTTTTTTTTTTTTGTCATCCAAAGTGATTTACATTACACTAATTGCATGGACACCGCCTCTGGAGCATCCTGGGGTTAAGTGCACTTTTCAACACCACAATGCTCACAATGGAGATAGGAGATCTCATTAAGTCTCAGGTTCATGGGCAGTGCTCTCTGTAAGCTGCATGATGTGTGGGGTGTGCACTTCTGATGTCGCACCCACATAGACCCAAAGATAATCTGTGCAAAAACAGACTCAGAAATGTGTGGAAAGAAGCTTTCTTCAGTTTGAAATTTCTATGAAATAGTCGATCCACATGTCTACTGATTCGGCATGGAATGGAAACTGCAAAGTCTTATGCGTGGAAATATTTAGCACATATTAATTCATCAAATAAGGAGGACATCCTGAAAGAGTTTGGAGGTTGTCTGTTCCTACTGGCAGCAAATGACAAACATACAATACTGTATTTTGGTCTCATTTTCTTTTTTCTTTTTTTTTTGTCATTGAGTCTCTATGCCGATTCTAAATGAATGTTTTGATAATAACATAGTTTCGGGAGGAACGTCTGGACGAATCAACCACAGCTGGTAGCGCATTAGCTAATCAATCCCCTTGTTACGATCACCCAATCAAATCCTTTCCTAGCACTATAAATACCTTTTTTTCCATTTCATTTGCATCGCGTTTTTGAAAACCCTCCCCCTCCCCTTCTGCCTTTTTTAGCATCACGCCTTCCAGACGTCGAACCCTTACCCTCGCAAGGGTTCTAATCGCTAGGGATCGAAGCCCGCAGTTCTCCCGGCTCGCTCCCTGGACAGCACGCCAAACTTGCTTATTTACTCATGAGGAAGCGTGAACTCGTGAAATAGGGTGTATTTATGTTTTTGAAAGCCTCTTATATGTTTACACTTTATTTGCTAAAAATAAAGTAACAAAAGTTATATTAAGTGAAATATTAGTACAATTTGAATTTTTTTTTTTTTTTTTTTATGTTGTAAAATGTAAAATATTCCTGTGAAGCAAAGCTGTGTTTTGGGCAGACATTACTTTATTCTTCAATGTCACATGATCTTTGTGCCTCACAAAACATTTCTTATTATTAACAAACAGGTGAGCTGCTAAATAAAAGTTCAAAAGCATAAGATTTAATTTGAAATATTTTGGTAACATGTTTAATGTCTTTATGGTAATTTTTGACAAATTTAATGCATATTTCCACATTATTTATATTTATTTATTTTTTCCACGTCTTTAACCGTAATAGTTTTGCCCTGCAACAACAAAAACATCTAGGTTAGGTACGTAACCCACGTTCCCTGAATGAGGGAACTGAGACCTTACATATGGGATCTGGCTTGAGAGACCAATCGTCTTCGAGTCTTATGGAAAAAGGCCAATGAATATTTGCGTGCAATAATCACAGCCAGGTGCACCTCATCACAGCGTGATTATAAGGGCATGGCTGGATTGCACATGCAGGTTTTCGCTGAGGAGCCGAGTAGGCGTCAGCGCGACCCAGAGTCATGGCAAAAGGATGTAACGTCTCTGTTCCCTCCTTCAGGGAACGTGGTTTACGTCTGTAACCTAGACGTTACCCTTTCAGTCGAATCACTTCGACGTTACATATGGGAACAGACCCATGGAACAGGCCACGACCCTGAGGCCGCGTTACGCGGAGACACCGGTGCCAACAGGCAGGCAAATGTGTCAACAGAAGAGTCTGCACGTAACCTTCCCAATGCCCTAGGGGCCAAATAGGGGCCCTGACGGGATCCCAACTTCTACACTCTCGTTTTATTTAAGTTGAAACATGGGTTGGGGGGGACGGAGACATGAAAAAAAAAAAAATTAAGGGAATGCACTATATCGATAAGATATAAGATCGATAAGTGAAGGCAAACACAGCCTTCGGGCTGACTGTCGATCAAAGATGTTAAAGAGCCGCAACCTCTAGTGAAGGAAGTCCAGAGGAGCACAGTCAAGACTGACTCCGCTCTGAGTCCGACTGCGAACCACTGAAAAGGGGCACACAGCAAGCCAGCACCGCCGGACTTCCCGCTACCTGTTTGTCTGATTTAAGACAAGGGAAGACACAGCCTCTTCGTGGAGGTCGTAGAACCTGGCGAACCAGCCTGCAGCTCTACAGATGTCTGCCAATGAGGCGCCGTGCACCAACGCAGAGGTGGAGGCAACACCCCTTGTTGAGTGAGCTCTCAGACCTAGGGGGCACGGGTCTCCTTGGTAAAGAAATGACAGGGAGATGGCTTCCACCACCCAATGGGCCAGCCGTTGTATGGAGACATCATTCCCTTTCTGCTGTCCTCCAAAGCAGAAAAAGAGCTGCTGAGAGCGTCTCAAGCTCTGAGTGCGGTCAATGTAGAGGCACAGTGCGTGTACAGGACACAGCAACTGTAAGGCCGGGTCTGCCTCCTCCTGGGGCAGAGCTTGCAGGTTCACTACCTGACTTCGGAAAGGTGTGGTAGGAACCTTGGGCACGTAGCCGGGCCAAAGTCTCAGTGTTACGTGAGAGTCAACCAGACCAAACTCTAGGCACTCTTCGTCGACAGAGAAAGCTTGGAGGTCCCCGACCCTCTTGATGGAGGCCAGAGCGATCAGGAGTGCTGTCTTGAATGACAGGAATTTTAGCTCAACTGATGCTAAGGGCTCAAAAGGAGCTTGCCACAGGCCAGTTAAGGCGACGGCAAGGTCCCAAGAAGTTAGGTTCTAAGAAACCTAACGATGAGTTGGTGCTTACCAAGGGATTGACCCTCCACTGGGTCATGATATGCTGCTATGGCAGCAACATACACCTTAATAGTTGAAGGGGATAGCCTGCACTCCAACTTTTCTTGCAGGAAGGAAAGCACAACTGCAATCGAACATCTCTGTGGTTCCTCTTGGCATAAGGAGCACCAGTCGATGAACAGACCCCATCTCTGAGCATAGGCCTGCCATGTCGAGGGGGCCCGAGACTGAGAGATGGTTTTAAACACGGCTGCTGGCAAGCCGGAGAGGTCTGCCGCATCCTGTCCAGGAACCAGATGTGCAAGTTCCATAGATCGGGCCATGGGTGCCAGATTGTGCCCATCCCCTGAGAGAGAAGGTCTCTCCTCAAGGGGATTTTTCAAGGAGGGACTGCCGCGAGAAGCATCCTCCCTGATCTTGCACAGGGTCTGTGCAAGGAAGCTGACTGGGGGAAAGGCGTACATGGGCCCAAGAGGCCATCTGTGTGCCAGAGCATCCCTGCCGAGGGGCGCGTCGGTGAGGGAGTAAAACAGGCGACAATGGGAGGACTCTGGGGAGGCAAAGAGATCTATCTCTGCCTCACCGAAGTGACTCCATATCAGCTGGACTACCTGGGGGTGGAGTCGCCATTCCCCAGTGTGGGTGGACTGCTGTGATAGCTGGTCCGCTGCACGGTTGAGTGTCCCTGGAATATGGATGGCTCGCAGCGATTTCAGCTGCGTCTGACTCCACAGGAGCAGATAGCGGGCGAGTTGTGACATGCGGCGGGAGCGTAGACCACCCTGATGGTTGATGTACGCAATGGCTGCAGTGTTGTCCGTCCGGACGAGCACATGCTTGTGGAGCAACATCGGTCGAAAGTGACGAAGGGCCAGAAGCACCACCAGCAACTCGAGGCAATTGATGTGCCACAGCAGAGGCTGCTTGCCTGTTGCACACAGCACCCCAACCCGTGGAGGAGGCATCCATGTATACCACTACATGCCTGGACACTTGTCCTAGAGGTACTCAAACTCGTAGGAAGGCAAGGTCTGACCACGGGCTTAATGTGCGGCGACACTCTGGGGAAACGCCAATCCGGAGAGTACCACGGTGCCATGCCCATCTCGGGACTCAATCGTGTAACCAACATTGAAACGGTCTCATACGGAGGAGCCCCAGTGGCGTAACTGCGGCTGCCATATGCCCCAGGAGCCCCTGAAAGGATTTGAGAGGGACCGCAGTTTTGTGCCTGAACGACCAGCATGGCCTGTGCGCGCTCCCCCGTGAGGCGGGCAGTCATGTCGACCGAGTCCAGCTCCATACCGAGGTAGGAGATCCTCTGCACTGGACAGAGTTTGCTCTTCTCTCGGTTGACCTGAAGGCCCAGATGGCTGAGGTGCTGAAGCACTATGTCCCTGTGCTGACACAACAACTCTAGTGAGTGAGAAATTATCAGCCAGTCGTCGAGGTAGTTGAGGATACGAATGCCCATCTGCCATAAGGCAGACAAGGATCCCTCCACGAGCTTTGTAAAGACTTGGGGAGACAGGGACAGGCCAACGCTCGGCCCTCGAACACAAACTGCAGTAGGGGTCTGTGGCGAGGCAGAATCGAGACGTGAAAATACGTGTCCTTCATGTCTATGGCTGCAAACCAATCCCGGGGCTGAATGCATGTCAGTATGCGCTTCGGCGTGAGCATCTTGAATGGCATCCTGAGTAGCGACCGATTCAAGACTCTCAGATCCAGGATGGGTCTCAGCTCACCACTCTTTTTGGGCACAGATGTTGCTGCCGCTCCCAGCCCTCCACCAGGGGTGGGGGAATTGATGTCGTCGCCCCCCGAAGAGCAATCTCCATCACCTCTGGGGCGCTTCTTCTTGTTGCGAGAGTTCTTTTGTGCAGCCCGGCTGCCCAGGCAGGACCTCTCGCGGCACCGCTTGCACTCAAGATAGAGGTCGCTCGCTGGTGAGCAAAAAGATCGGCTTTGCTCGAGCCTTGAAAAAAGGCTACCGATCTCGCGGGTCCCGTTGTCAACAGGCGATCGTTGAGAGTGGAGAGAGAGCATGAACTCGACAGGAACTCTTTCTTTGATTCCTTCCAGCAGACTCCAGCACACAGAATGAACGAGGCTCCGAAACCGAAAAGCTGCATGTGCAATCCAGCCGTGCCCTCTTATACTCACGCTGTGATGAGGTGCACCTGGCTTTAATTTTTGCACGCCAATATTCATTGGCCTTTTTCCAAAAGACTCGAAGAGGATTGGTCTCTCAAGCGCGATCCCATATGTAACGTCGAAGTGATTCGACTGAAAGGGTAACTTGCTATTGGTATCTGTGGCATTGACATTATTAGCCTCTAGGCCACCATCATCAGGTATAACTCTAACGCAGGGGACTGAGATGTGCGGATCCAAACAGAGGATCTTATTTAAAGGCATGGTCATACAGGCAGGGTGGAACACAACAGTAAACAGGAATGGAGGAGGCAAAGCACTAGAATAGGGGAAGCGCGGGACGGTCGATGGGCGTACAATATCCAACAACGGCAAGACAAGAGAAAACATATGGGAAACGCTTTACACGAGGAAACCTCAATGCTCGGTGGAGACTGGAACACTAAGGGCTCTTTAAATACACATTATAAACAAGGGGACTAGATGATGATAAGGGAGGAGGAGCTAATCAAAAACCATAGTGACAAACAAGGGAGCAGAGACACAAGGGAACAAGCATTTTCAAAAAAGAGTCTAAGATCACGACAGGGAAACTCAAACACATACAACATGGGAGTCCACAAATGACTAGGCAGGGGAATACTGACTGGAATCATAACAATACCGTGTACTGTATTATCGATTATTTTCATTTCCTTGGATTTCATTCCCTTTGAGAAACTGCAGATAATTCATTTAAACAACATGCATTTGATTTTGCTTTTTTTTTCAAAATGAAAAGAAAAATATTTCTATAAACAAGGGCTGGCCGGGAATTTGCAGTTTAATGTGAGATCATAATCGAGGTAGCCAATCAAGGGTCTGAAGTAATTAGAAATCACAATATCCTCAATTTGATTAGAGGCACTTACTGGCGTTTTTCAGCAGCATGTGCAGCTAGAGGAACCGAGAGAAAGGGGGAGAGGAAGCAAGAGAGAGGCAGAGTGCTTGGCTAAATAGAGTGCTTTCAGAGCAATGGGGTCTGCTCGAGAGGCTTGCCAGCGGAATTTAATGTCTGTAAAAATTTCTTTTGATATCGCTCTCCAATACAACATTCTACTTTCATTTCTTCAAAGGAGAGCATAACTGGGACATCTTGGCATTAAATGCAGAGATTTCCGCTGAGCAAGAGTGCAAAATCACAGGCTTTGTAAAGATCCGAGTGCACAGTAACCAAAACAGGACGACAGATTCATCAGAATTTAACAGACACACTGTCATCCTTTTTTGCCTGCGTGTACGAAGTATTATGAAAAAAAGTTAGTTTGACTAATTACTGCAAAAGGATTTTTTATTTTTTTTTTCAAGTTGCATTTCAAACCTTTTATTTCAGTCAGACTGAAAAAGCAATTTGCCTTTTTAAAATGTCATGTATAAATGTTTCTCTAGCGGTCTTGGCTTTATGTTTGGAGTTTTCTTATGTTTTCTAATTTTCTAAGCACTAAAACGCATAACATTGACATACTGACAGCATCTAAAACAAAGTTTTTTTCTTCCATATTAAAAGCTTGTTATTCTAGACCTTTATATGTTTCATATAATCCTTTTTTATGGTTATGAATATGTTTAGGTTTGGTGGTGGGGTTGAGGAATTAATAACATAAAGCATCTGTAAAATGGTACAAATTCAGCTTATACATCTTCATGTTAAAGAAAGATCTATGAATATTTTGCATTTTTTAGTTAAATACTTTAGTTACATATATAATAGTCTTTATGTTGAGATGTTGCTGAGTCAAGGTGAAGTGGGAAATGGAAATGTAGATCTAATCACAGCCATTTTACTTTATTAAACAATAAAGCAGTACAGCAATAAACCAGAAGGCATTCCAACACAGGAGAAAAAACTGCAGCCTACAAGACCTCAAACGGAAGTAAACCCTGGCCATAAATATACAACAAAGGGAACAAAGCTTAAGGGCAGGTGAACATAACGGGTAAACAGAACATCCAATAAGAAATGGGTACATGGTGAACATTTTAAGGAACATTTTCCTTTGAGTTTTTTAAATGTTTCATGGGAGACACCAGGTTGAAGGTCCAAATCGCAGTTTAATGCAGCGTCACCTAGCAAAATGATCATTTACAAAAATTAAAAACTTTCATATTTTTAACCACAAATGTTTGTCTTGGACTATCTCTACAGTGCATGTCTTAACTTATTACATAAATATGTCAAATATGTCAGAGCCATTGTTTACACCCTAATGCACATTTATAAAATATTTCTTACTAACTAAATTTTAATATGTTTTGGATGAATAGGGAGACTTGTAACTGTCCTATAGAGTGCTACGTGAATACCACTGTCAAGGCCTAGAAAAATATGAAAGATATCATCAGAAAAGTCCATCTGCCATTAGTGGTTTAACTGTAATGCTATAAAGCAATAAAACATACTTTTTGTACAGAAAAAAAAGGGGTAGGCTATTTACTGGGCAGTCAATGAGGCAGTCACAAGCCTCCCGGTTTTTATCCAAAGTATCTTAAACTGTGTTCCAAAGATGAACAAAGCTTTTGCAGGTTTAGAACAAATTAATTTTAGCATTAAAATTGTTGTGTCAGTCGTCATGAAATGAAGTATGATTGTCATTAGCAATCAAGATGGTGTTTATTTAATTTGTGGACTTTTTACACAGATATCATGGCAATTTGTAAATATTTTATTGGGTGCAATGTCCACACCTAACCCATCCCTTACAGAAATCTTGCTTTATAGCACATAAAAATTTTATGAGCACATATTTTCTCTGGATTTGAACCCATGATGCTCAAATGATTATATTTCATAGGGGCACAACTGTAGTATATGCTCTAATGGGTCAAATTTCATGGGTTTGGACAAATGACCTATACGGTTGAAGGACAGGTTGATCAGACCTAGATTTTACAGTTTCTGCATTTTTTTAAACATACAAAAATGTATGCTGTGCAGGTATAAATGTTGCGTACTAATACGTCCATATAATAAACAATGAGATAAGTCTTTAATGTCAGTTTTGTTATTGTTAACCAAAAATAATATTTTTTTATTTATAAACTGCATTGTAATTCAAAATGCGAATAATAGAAACTGGTTAACGTAATGCAAATGGGCAAAGGTTAACAATGCATGCAATTAATTTGATTGATTAATCTGCATGTCATGTAATTAATTCCTTACATATTTGAGTCAGTTCAACCCTAGTTCAAAGACATTATACTGCTAAAGCTCCACAAAATACTAGTTGTTAAGCAGATGTTTTGAAGTCACAGCAAAGGCAATCTTATGCAGCTCTCACTCTCTCTCTCTCTCTCTCTCTCTCTCTCTCTCTCTCTCTCTCTCTCCAGACTGACATCTGACAAGCTTGTCAAAAGCCGCTGTAATTCTAATCCTCAGTCGTGGCTGGCACAGTGTGTCAGGTGAAAATTGGAAAGCCCAATTGCTGTATTGAGATGAAAAGCTGCCCACCAGCTGCGACCACTGGATCCATGCATGTTCATTGAGACCGACAGTAGTCACATTGTTTACAGGACAGTGAAGCCAAACATGGATGCAACAGATGTAAAACACCTTTTTATAGTTTTCTCAGAGATTTGATTCTTTGTGTACTTGAGCCTTGATCTTAACGTATAGATTTGGCTGATTAGCATCGAGGACGTGAAAGTAATGTAAATGACCCATTCAAATTTATATTCTGATCACGTATATGTCCAAGACAACATTAATGGCATGTATAAATGCCACGGGCACCGGATTGTTTCTTTCCACTGGTTGCTAAGTAACCTTGGTGCTGTAAGTGTGTGATTAGGTTCTCCTGAGCATCAAGCGAAAACTCACTGGATGCTCAGAGCATTTCATATTCCAGTGTGAATCCTTTTATTTATTCTGTTGTTATATTTAATTGAGGACTAGTTTTGTAAATAGAGTAGGCTCTAGAAACCCCTTGAGGCCTACAAAGATAAGTTAAACAAAAATAAATAATCACTAATCAACCAGCTTGTCAAAAACTTTTGCTTGTTTATAGTATTTATGTGGGTTTTAGAAGCAGTTTAATTATAGTGACATGGAACGTGAAAATAAACAAACAAACAATCTAAACAAATAAAAAAAATATACATTAATATTAATAACACATTATTGTTTCATATTGTTTTTTAGAATGTGTATTTTCTTTTCTGCAAATTTGGGACTGGCCTTCATAAAGGGGCAAAAGCTTTTAAGAGTCTATTTTCCTCTGAAGCCTTTAAATGGCTTTCTATGTGGAAGAGACAGAAATTTAATTCTCATTGTGCATTCATTAGACTTTATTGAAGTAGTAACAATGATTTCTCAGTAGGATCTTTTCAATGAATTAGTTGTCCAAATGATTCAAATTCAAACTGACTGGTCTGGTTTCCTAACTCACTAAATCAGTGATCCGGTAATATAGTGGTTAAATGCACTCTGATTGTCAGGGAACAATGACTTAAATTTCCCTCTTTTCCTCGGGCATTGTATGACTTCAAGAGGATTGCAATGGAGTGTTTCTGCTTTCTCAAGACTGTGACAGAAAACAGCAGTTTTAATGGGATGAACTGTGTTTAAACACAGCTTGAGTCTCTAATTATTTGTTAATGAACTTTGTGCCATGTTATCTGGATTTTGCAGCAGCCTGAAGAGAGAGAAAAAAAAAAAGCTAAACTAAAACTAAAGCTGCAGTTGAGAGAGAAAAGTCATGCTGTTTTTGGAAACACAGCACTCTAGGATATAATAAGCTCAGGATTCATGTAAGCTTGTTCAGCAGCAATACAGTAGTTTTACTGTAGTTCCCGCTCGTAAGGTGTTTAAAGTAAAGGGTTATTTCAACAATATTTATTAGGCAGAGTCCCAATTCTCACAAGTACTGAGTTACATTACCAATTCCTTTTTTTAGCTTACTATAGTACTGAGAAAGTGCTTATATTGACTTGCTAAGAGCTGCATTGTTTAGGGAGCATGTGCATGAAGGACACAGCAGTCTCTTTGATAGGTTGATGTTAAAGCTCCTTCCTTGATGGTCAGTGTGACCTCTAGATTTAACTATGTGCCAATCATTGACTATTCCTCTTGACGTTGAGCAAACAAACCATAGAAAGACTGTCAAAGCCAAGAGTATAGATTGATCAAGTCAATAATTAGAGGATTACAATCAAAGAATAGGTAAACAAGTAATGTATCTGAATGTAATTCATTAGAACAAATGACTGATTTAGACATGATGATGAAGATAGTAACCAACCCAGTCGCACGGTAGGTCGTGACAATATCACGAAATACGCATAAAATCTATTGATTCGTGTCAGGGTCACGAATATTCCGTTATTTTCGTAACTCCAGCACGAACGAAAATCTCTGATTCCATTGGATGCGTCAATTCGTGGTGGAAAAACTTGTGCGAGCGGGCTGTAGTAACACTTAGCTAAAAAAAAAAAGTTGGTTGGACGAACACATGTACGGTGACATTCTGTGACAGTGTTGTATTCCACATGGTGCATCACACCTGACATACTGTAGAAAATATTGATACTTATTGTGTCAAGAAAAAAACAAAAAAGATCTTAATTCAGTTTTGTTTTGAGAACTGATTTGTTTCATTGACTGCATCAGTGCCTTTTTTTGGTAAATACATTTCTATGGGAAGATATCCACCACTCATAGCAAAGAAAAAAAAAGAAAGAAAGAAATAGAAAGTGTCCTACTTTATATTACAGTAGGTGGCCCTAATATTTTTTGTACTTACATAGTAACTATATATCCATATATGTGTACATAGTATTTAACCACAGTGTATGTATTTAACCACAGCTGTAATGTTTGTGTAACTACACAAATGTAATAACCAACTGAATAGTATGTGTAAGTACAAATGTGTAACATGACATTGGTAACAACACTTTTTGGTCATAAAAGCACAGGTATGTATGATTAACAGCACTTGGTAAAAAAGAAAAACAAAACCTTTATAGTAAGTAAACAATCAGTCCTTTATGATTGGTCTACCGCTACAGCCGTCCACAGAGCTCGTACCAAAGCTATACTTTCTGACATTACTAGAGGTGCTTTCTGTGAGAAAACCTCAACTAGTTGGCAAGGACTACCGTGGAAAGTGCTCGCATTTCGCTTTTGAAATCTTCATGCTATTGTCAGTTTGTCAGGAATCTGAAGATCTGTTAATTGTATCCCAAACCCTTTACGATATCTGCTCCTACCTGCTCTACTGTACTTACAGCGCGTGCCTACCCGTCTTCTAAGAAGGGTGCTAAGGAATAATGCACTTCTACTCACCTGTTCACTTACCTGCACGGATCCTGCCAGAAGCTCAGCGATCTCCGATCACCACCATCACGTGAGACTCGGCTGCATACTTACCTGTTGTCACTCACCACTTGTGCTCACCTGTCTCCGCAGAGCACTGGCCGCACTATCCAGCTCGCCGGCACCTATCAGTGAAAGGAGGAAATAAGGAAGGATGAGTCTACGCTGATCGTAGGAATCACTGGAGGATTACAAGAGCGATCGGGAGATCGCTATTGAACTGTTGCTGAAATATAACTGCTTGCATCATTTTCAATAAACACTGTTATTCCTTACTCTCTCCTTTACTCTCACCTGTTTGTGCAACAAATTGTTTGCGACGTAGAACGTGGGTGGACATTATGCAAATATGTTACTTTGTGACGTGCATCCGTAACAGAAAAAGATTTGAATTGCTGATGACTCGTTTAGGCTAATGTGAGCTGACTCTTTATTTATCGTGCACTGTTGGTGTCACAACTTTGCAGATAGTTTATGTTCACATACAGCTACAAGACACAATGCATGAACATTCATATTTGAAAAGACATGATAGGGGCGCTTTAAGTAAATAAATCTAAATATTTGCACAACAGCGGCCAGTAAGTAAGGCTTTACATATAAATTGTATTTGGTGTCCAGAATGTTTTATATGAACTGGACAGTACCTGAGGAGTTACCATGCAATTATACTGGTATTACAGTGGTGCACCAACTTCACCAACTTCAGATGTAACTTGAGTTAGATCTAAACCTACCCATCTCCACCCCTGGATCAAATTATTCCAATTACTTATGCCTACTGTTGTTACAAAATGTAGTTATATAATTCCTGTTACACAACATAGTGAAGTGAAAAAAGTGTTGTTACCAATGGCCTGTTACACATTTGTATTGGAACATACCATTCTGAGGGTTATAACATGTGTGTAGTTACAGAAATATTACAGCTGTAGATATTATGTACCAATATGTACACTGTGGTGACATGCTACATACACATCTAGTTACTATGTACTGTAAGTACACAGGTAAGGGCCACTTAAAATAAAGTGTGACCAAGTAACCATATTCTGTCTTGTCTGTTGGCACAATGTCAGTTTCCAATTCGGGGTGATGCATTTTTAACTGTGTGGGAACATGTTTGGTGTGAGAGCTTTATGGTACTTTGAGATGTAGCAACAGTAGTCAATGTTGTGGGGCTTTATGAATGGTCAAATGATCAAATTTGTTCCTAGAAGACCAAATTTAATTTACACATGTGCAAACCCTCTTTTGGTGCTAACATAATTGTGTCAGTATTTTCTAAAGGCACAGTAAAGCATTGGCAATTAAAAGGCATACACAGTTATATCATATCATAGTATTTGAAGTACTCTGTATACATATATTCATTAGTGTACAATGGTTTTCTCAAGGTTGGATTGAGCAGGTCAAATTTACCATTTGGACAGACCACGACTGCATTACAATTCTATCCTACTTGTTAAAAAGAAGACGTAACGTTTACAGCAGCACAGTGCATCACAGAGAGATTGATAGAAGATGAGATTGTAAAGAGCATCTGAATAATGTCCACTAAATGACTCGAGAGGGCAAAACTGAGATGTCTGTGCTGTAGAGAGGAGAAATATAGGAGAAAGGCATCAGCATGGCCTTGATCGCTCTGATTATTCTGATCCATAATGATGTTAAAGCAGCACTGATCCCCTGGGAAGGGTGTAGGCAGGGGCCAAAATTAACACCCGCTAAGCACTGAATACAAGTGAAAATTGGCTTTGGCAAGCAAAAAATAAAACAGAGTCACTTTCCATTTGGCCATTAACTTTATTAAGAACTTATTTAGTCATTGTAAAGTGAACAATTGACGTTATATAACTGACGGCTATATTTATTAGTTATCTACCAATAAGTTAAATATTTTTTTTCATTAGCTCTTTTTATGGGGGTTAAGGTTAAAAGGTTAAAGAAGATGAGGATAAAAACATGTATTAACTAAACTAAGCTAAAAATACAGTATTGGTTTAACAAACCCATGTATTGTGCTGTAATGGCATATTGTATTGTTCTATATCATATCATGGTAGCATGGTGCATGACACCTGACATAGCAATTCTGATACTGATGTCAGGAAAAAAAATAAAACTGATCTTAATTTAGGTTTGTTTTGATAACTGCGATTTGTTTCATTGAATGCATCAGTGCTTGCATTCATTTGTAAATAAATCTCTATGGAGAGATATCCACCCCTCATAGCAGTACTGTCCAGGTGTGGAGAACGAGATAGTAATTGGACAAAATTGAATTTAAATTATGTGAAATTGAAGTAAACAGGGGGTGTAAACCCAGTGTGAATTAATTCAGCCCTATCTGGTGGATTTCATCGTCAATTTTGTTCACTACAGGGACACAATTATTCTCTTAAGAGCCTGCAGATTTGACTGTGCTTACATCTAATTCCACATAAAGCCTGCTTTTCCCAGCCAACAGTTTACTCTTGTTCTGTTGTAATCAAAAAGGGCTGCTCATGTAGGTTTAGGTCGTTTCAAAGCATTGCAGCATCTGTGAAGAGACATCATATTTTGTAGATATGGACTCGATGTCAGATGTTGACGCTTTGATGAATTAATTGTGGCAAAGCTAAATCAAAGTGAGCTTCTCGTTGCATTTTTCCTGTGCAGGTGAATATTTTTGGTCTGTTTTTACCATCTGGTTATTTTCTGAGAACAGCTGGATGTCAGGAATAAATGCTAGCATCTTGCTTGTCCTGCGAAATATTGGCAAATGCTTGGGGATCTTCTCTACCGGGCCAATTAAGTCTTGCGTATTAGCCACACACAGGTAGCTTGTGTGACAAGTTATTGACTTGTTTACATCTTGCTGTTCCTTTTCCAATTATATTTTGCTCCTTCAATTGCTAACAACTGTGAGACTGGTCAATTACCAATATCACAAGACTGTACATGTGGAGCTGGAGAAGCAGGGCACCACACACTGTACATTTCACATGTAATGAGACATGCTCTCCTCCCCGTCTGTTCGTTTTACCACCTTTGCTTTTGTTTAAATATGTCTCCTGCCAGCATCCTAGCAATAAAACGAAAATCCAATTCAGAGAAAAATGTCAATACATCTGTCTGACATATGAGTTAGTGATGCTAGTGACGTCAGTAGATTTAATATACCAGTTGGATGAGTTCTGTTTAACTCAGAAATGTTCTCTATGTCGACAATGAAACCCAAAAATCCACAAATTGGAATTACTTTTAGGCAAATGGAATGCATCATGTGATTTTTTAAAAGAAGCATTTATTCTTTTATTTATTCATCAAAGAATCAAAAGATTCATCAAATTCATCAAAGAAAACAAAAGTATTATCATTTCAACAAAGAAATAACATGCAGCGTAACTATTCTCAACATTAATAAAACATTATGGCCCGGTTTCACAAACAGGGCTTAGCTTAAGCCAGGACTAGGCATTAGTTAAATTAAGATATTTAAGCAACTTTTACAAAAATGCCTTATAAGAAAATATTACAGGTGTGCAACTTAACACAGAACACTGACATGTTTTAAGATATGTCAGAGCAAGAAATTTTAATCTGAGACAGCTCAAACATGCAATTCAGTCTGGGACTAGCTTAAGCCTTGTCTGTGAAACTGGGGGTAAATGTTTCTTGAGCAGTAAATTACAAGGCAACACTTTATTTTAAAGTGTCCTTGTTATGCATGGTGCATGTACCGTTTGTCACAGATACACCAGGCTCCACCATCCAATCATAGCGCTCACTCTCCCCTGACTACTGATCACCTGTACCTGACTTCACTCAAGTCATCATCACCCTCAATACAAAAGCACACACCACATTGCACTCCTTGTCCGATCTCGTCATTATGATGTGGACTCATCCCAGGCAAGAGCATTCGATAAAACCGTTTGACTTACCTGAATCCTTACCTGTGTTCCTTTCTCCAAACTCCTTGCAGTCTGTGTACTTCTCCCAGGCTCCTCGGGATCTCCATCCAGCGTGTGTGTGGTATGTGCTTGTCTCCTCTCACCATCTCCACAACTCCAGCGATCTCCTTAACTCCAGTGACTCCTACGGACAAAGACAAAAGACTGAGATTAGCATCCGTCTCATTACCACCAACATCTCATATCCTGATTTACTCACCTGTTATACTCCTTCAAGGACTGCTGTTGTGATATCGCACGGTAATAAAGAGCACTGTTATACTTACCTGCCGCAGTCTGTCCACTTCCTGACACTGTTATAATAATAATGATAATTACATGCAAGTAACCCCAAGCCAAACCCTAGTACGAACCATATGTCAGGTGCGGGAGAAGCAGTCGCGAGGAGACAAGGGTGTAAACGAAAAAATTTCTTTATTTCTGACCAAACAGGGAAAACAAAACCTGCCGCTCACTGCGTGCAGAAAACCTTAACCAAAAACGCCGACAGGGCAATCAGAAAACAAAGAAAGGAACGGCTTCAGTAAGCCTCTGGTCTTGTGGTGACAAGCCTTCTCTCGCGGCGAGACCGGAGAT
>JAUMHQ010000046.1:5018826-5029444 GCA_032361165.1 Enteromius paludinosus | reverse complement strand
CGCTGATAGCAACTAGCAGCAGGTGCAAGATTAAAGAGACAGACAGGGCATCAGAGGAAAAACAGGTAAAAGTCAAATCCGGCTCATGACACCATAACCATATACTGTAGTAAGTACTGTAGTTAATTGTTGGTACTCAGTATTAAATGTACAGTGTTATTACATTGTAACAAGGATACCTTAAAGGTAAGTTTTGGCTCTTCTAAAGCCAAAAAAATTACATTATTATTAGTTTGAAGATATTTAGGAAATATGTTATACATTTCAGGCAGATTCTGGGCTAGAATTGCAGTACCCATTTCAACCGCTATTTGGTAATATTACTGTAACAGTTCAGCTGGAGTGGCCAGCAAAAGCCACTGGATGGCACTCCAGCTCCATGTTTCTATTGTGTGTTCGTTGTTTTACCCGGACTGTTATTATGAACTTGTCTCCACCCACCTTGTCTGTTGTCGTGACCACTGACCTGTGTCTCCACCCCTTCCATGTGTATAAAAGTCCCTTTTGTATTATGTGTAGTCGCTGATCAATTTGTGTGGATATTCCCCTTTTGTAAGCGTTCCTTGTTTCCCGAGTCTCTGTCTTCCGTGTTCTCATTTGGATTTCCCATTGTCAATCTTAGCCCGTTTTCGAACTCTCGCTCTAGCCTCGCACCCTGGACTCTGTTTGCCGTTTGCCTGACCAACGCTGCTCTACCGGATTATTCTATTGTCTTTCTCTCTGATGTCCCTGTTTGCCGTTACCGACCCTGCTTACCTGTTATGAGTTTGTGAATAAAAGCCTGCAGATGGATCCGTACGTCTCCTCATCCCTCCTTCGTGACAATTACATACTGCACCTTTGAAGGGTCATGAAGCCCCCCGGTTTCAGTATTGGTTGCTCTCACCTTACATCTGAAAAAGACTCCAGAAAGGGGTGTTTAAAACTTTGGAAAAGTGGCATGGTATTGGGTGGGAATGGGGGAGAAAACAACCAATAAAACACAACACAGTCATTATACAGGCCAATGAATATTATAATAACAAAACAGAAAGAATAAAGGCAGTAACTAATTGTTTAGTCTTCTTTAAACTTTCAGTCTATACAGCATTGTTTGCGCTGTATCACAATAATCCGTCTTGATACTGTTCATTAACAGATATACCACTGTTTGGCCATTATTGGTGCATATGATATGTGCATGAACACAGTGCTGGTTTGGAGCACGTGAGAATATAAAATATGACTGAAACACATTTGCTCCAGTCCTGTCATGAACTATGATCCGCTCAGTGAGTGCAGCTAAACTCGTTGCGGTGTTCAATGCAGAAACCACTCTCTCATGCACGTTCCACGTGTTGATGCATATTAAATTTTGTTCTGGTTCTGTTTGCAGAGATGAACTGACAGCGCAGATTTTAATTCTCCAATAATTTTTGCTAAGATCATATTTTTCATGTGTAAAACACAGAAAACCAACCCCCTGTGGCCAAACTTCAGCTCTGGTTGCTTTAAAACGGTAAAACTTTAGTTTTAAGAACCAATTCTCACTTAACTTGTGCTAGTGTATTTATAAAGCACATGACTATATCTCACATTTCAATATCTAAACTTAACAACTAGTTTAGTAAATATTAATAAACAGCAAATTCAGGAGTTTATTGAGGCAAAATTCATAGTTAATTGTTTATAAAAAAAAAAAAAAAGAATTGGACTTAAATTAAAGTGTGACCTGTAGATGCCAATAGAATGTGTGCAAAACAATACTAAAATAATCCTGCTGTTTTGGTTTCTATGAGGCATCTTTGAGGCTACCATTGGCATTTTCTTTCCTCATACATAATCTTCAGGCAATAATATCTTAGATTTCTGACTGAAGATGGGTTTCCTGCAGGAATATCCCAAAGCAGCAGTTGAAACGAAAGTTCAGGATGTTAATTTGCGTCTCAGTCAGAAGTCACATGTCCTCCCTATTATCACGTCCCACTTCATCAAAGGGCTTCACTTCCAGTTAAACTTGGTTTAAATGTATAATCAAAATGTTTGTATGAAGTTCATATGCCAGTATTAATCTAACAGACCACTGCCAGTTGAGTGTCTGCACCCTTAATCCTACCCCACAGGCTGCAATCTCCCCAAACTAATTATGCCATGTCTCCACACTGCGGCTGCTCCTTATTCAAACACGCCGCACTGTGCTGATACAGACACACTTCTGTTCACCAGAGCCACTGCTTTCCTCCTCACTCTCTTTTTTCCTTCCTCTCTATTTCTCTGAATTATGCATGCTGTTTCTATCACTCATACTCTTCCAAAGACTTTTCTGCTGGCAATTAGTGATATTGAGGAACTGCAGAGAGAGAATACGTCCCTTCTGAACAACAGATTTACTTTTGATTTGGGAAGGAAAGCGCTTGTAGGTTGGGAAGGATGTTTGTAGGTTTAAGGGTTTGTTTTGTGTCGTGATTAAAAGCCGACTCAGATCGGGTTAAGTTGCCTTTGAGTGATTGTGCTTTCTGATTCGTTTTTTGTGAAATTCACAACATTTATGAAATGTCGTTTGAAAGCAAAACACACATAGAAGAGAACGGGTTTTAAAAAATCATCATCCCAGTGGTGATATAGACAACAAGTGACAACTAGCTGTCAAAATGACATTGCCTGCAAGAAAAAAAACATATATCGCAGTCAAACTGACAACTTTACAGCAGACATAATCAGCAGATGCTGTTGCTAAATGGGTTTGAAAGTTTGTTTTAACAGTATGTGAATAGAATTAGGTGTATTATTGTTATTATTTAAGCAAATGGGTACAGTAGGTCACCCATTTGGTCAATGGTCTGTTGAGTATGCCAAAGATTCACCCAATCATATTTCATCAGGTGTTCAAAACACGTTTCACCCCGCAATATGGCTGTAATATTTGGGTTTTTATTGATTTTTCAAGAATGTCTTCATGCTCTCCTGAGGAAAAAAAAATGATGCAAATTTGCATCAGTGGTTCTCAACTGGTGAGTTGCATCCCAAAAATATAAAGGAGGTATGTTTTTATTGGGACAACTGGTGGGAAAAACAAACAAAAGCTAAGGTAAATGCATAAAAAAAAAAAAAAAAAAAAGTTGCTTGTTAGAAACTAGTCAACAAATGCCAACATGGTTAGTTTGCTTGATGTTCCCTCATCTTAAAAGCCATAAACAGAACTACGCAAAGTAAAAAAAAAAAAAAACCTAGCATTTTCAGTGAGAATAAACCTGAGGCATGTTGACCACAATGTGTGAAATTCATTACTGGTTGCTGAGGGTTTGAAATCATTAAAATTCAACTGACTTTCAGAAACCAAAATTCTGGTTTTGTTAAACTTGTAAAAGTGTTTGTGTACAGTATAAGATTAATCTGTTTCAGTATTTGATTATTAAAACTACTGCTGCGCAGGACATGAGTGCAGATTGCAGGAGTGAATTAAATGATTTGGACCATCTTTTCATAGGCACAGTCAAATTTGTAGTAATTGAATCTTCCACCTGAGGGCAGTGCTAAATAATTTAAGAGTATTAAATTATAGTACCATCAATTAACAAAATTAATCATCATATCACTTTCTTCCTTACAGCATGAGGGTAAAACAAGGATAAATGTAAAGGTAGAATTTGTTGCACTCAGACGATGCAGTATTATTATTTTAATTCTTGTGCATTTTTCAGTCATTGATGGTCTCTTGGATACTGCACAACATTTCTCAAGGCTATCTGGAGGAATACATAAAATAGTGGAGGAAGACATAAAATAGAGATTATTTTTAAAAAATCAATTATCTGGCCCCTGTCAGCAGGATTTTGACAGAGTAGCCCTGGGCAAGTCTCCTTTCTATTGCTTACAGCTTTGTTATGTATAAAAGAAGAGGTTGTGTATATTGTACTGTGTTGAAAATGCGTGTCTAAAAAGAGAACGACGGAAGCCCAGAAGATTGATATAAAGCAAGGTGCATGCCCCAGGATTACAGAACCAATATGAATTCATTAAAAAGTGATAGTGGTAAGGCAGATGGAGAAAAGTGTTAAAATGGAGCTTCTGAGAAACTCAGAAAACTATTGGTCGCTCTTTCCATGAACTTACAATGGGCACTGATGCTTAAAATAGGATGCTAAATCATCATAAAAGTGTTCCATATGACTCATTCTTTATAAGTCTTCTGAATCATGTGAAAGCTTTATGGTAGAAGCACACTGAAATGAAAGGCTGCATCAGAAATCCAGTAGGCGGAAAACAGTATGTGAACAGATTAGTATGCTCGAATTCAGAGTATTCATAAAACAGATTAATTAATTACTATTTCTGGTTAGATTCTGAAGTCCACATGCAATGAACAGGTTATCTTTTAGGCCACAGAAGAGGATTTTTGAATAAAGTCAGAATACACTACAGGATTTTTGCCACAATTTCCCCGCTATTTTATAGTCTAAACAAGTTGACGCTAGATGAGGAAAGTCAGAGCCAGTCTGCAAATTAAAGCTGACAGATTCCACAGAACATCGGGTTGTCTAACATGGTCATGGACTCAGATTTTTTTAGCTTTAGACATGGCAAGACAAAATGACAAATGTAGTATGTGCCAAGAGGGAATATGTGAATTTAGATGCAGCCTACGTTATTTTTTAAATGCTAGAATAACATCGATCCTGGAGTTACTTTGCACTTTCTTTAGAGCAGGGTTAATAAAGTTTACTGAAATTAAGACCAGAAAAAAAAACTTAAAATAAATCCATCCATTCATTTTGCATACCACTTGAAAAAAAAAAATTAAAAAGCCCTTTTATTGAAGATAGCTGCCAAGGCATTAACTTGATGTGCTAAAATAATTAAAACTAATATATATATGCAAAGTTACAAAAAATTCTAAATGATCTTAAAACAGATAATATAATATACAGTAGTAATCGAAAAACACAAACTGTTTGAGCAGAAGTAATAATGTATAAGAGATGTAGTTGCATCAGATTCATCAATGAATCATTCTTTTGAGTCGGTTATTTTTTAATGATTCAGTTGATCCAGTTCACAGTGCTTGTCTGTATGATTCATTCAAGGAATTGACTAATTGGTGAACAGTAATTTTTTCTTCTAATTACTGTATGAATAATTTCTTATTTTATGAATTCCATGAAAGAAAGTAAATCATTTAGGTTTGGAACGAGTAACTAGATTTAAATTTTTGGTTGCACTTTTCTTTAATGTGACACTTTCTCTAAGTGACATGTAACATCATCATTAATTTCTCCGTAGGTTGGTCATTTCCATAGGGCTGGAATGAGATGAAATGCATATTTTGCACTGCAGTTCACATTAAATGCAGTATTGATCTACACCCAGTACACATGAATAAAAGTATGAGGGAGAGAGTTGGAAACTCACAAATGATCCATAATTAACTCCTCTCTGCCTGTCCTCCTCCTCTCTGCAAATGATTTGCACTTGATTTCCTGCTGTGGCTGTAAAAGTCTGAAGTTATGGACTGTGTTTGTGAATGCACACACAGAAACACACAGTATATGAGATCGAGACACTCAGAAGATGGTCTGCTCAAAGTGCCTACTGTGTTCGTTTGGGAACTGAATTTCTACAGATCTGTATCAGCTTTTTCCGTACTGAATCACTTGAGATATCAGATTGTGGATTCAACACGCTATTATGTGCAGGGTGTCAACATGAGCTGTTTATTTGTTAGTATAATTTTTCAGTCACATCAGGATTTTATTAAAAAACGTGCAGCATAAAACCCATCGGGAGGTCCCACCATCACACAATGCCACATGGTAAATAAAGATCTGAAGCTGCGATATCAAAGCCTTCCCTCGCCGCAGTCTGCATTACCATGGGACATCTACATAAATATGTGCAGAGCTTACTGTGAGGAAACAAGAGAGCCTCATTACATTTCTTTTGTATAGATAGCTATATATTTTTCACTAGTTCTTTCCTCTGTAGGTGATCCCATTTGCCACAATGATCTCAGGGCTGCGTGTAATGCAAACAGGGCTCGCAATTTCTCCGTCTGTTGAGTTCTTCTTGTGCGCTCATTTACGTTTGGTTTTCATATGCTCTCATAATGTAACAGCTGGCCCAAAGGTTTTCATTTTTTATTGATGTGCTTTAATAACATATTCCCTACTGCACGCTGTAGCATAATTTGTTCCTTTGGTTTGAAGGCATCTATCAGTTCTCTTTGTCCCATATGTGCAATGCTTTCCCTCTTGAGAATGCTAAACCTGTTACTGTTGACTTTAATTCCAGCACCTCGGGCTCGGCAGTTCACTCGTGAACTCTCAAAATGATCATCTCTAGATACAGTGTGAAGAGTGTTGCTGAACGAGTTCGCCGATTCAAATTAAAGGAAAAAAGTCAATAGTTTGCTTTTGTCTTTGAGGTAAAAGTTGCCTCTTATAGGTAAATGGCGGTATAGCTTTTAGAGCAAAGCTACACGCTGAAAACAGCCACAACCCAAACTGAGCTGGTCTTTTAGGCAGGTTTTGGGCATTTGGTCAGTGTGGGAAAGGCATACAAATATAAATTTTTACTTTACACCAGGGGTCATCAAACTTTATCCTGGAGTGGAGATGTCCTGCAGAGTTTAGCTCCAACTTGCCACAACACACCTACCTGGAAGTTTCAAGTATACCTATAAGACATTGATTTGCTTGGATTAGGGTTGGATTTTTTTTTTTTTTTCACTGACTAACATATATATATATATATATATATATGTGTATTTTCAATGACTAACATTTAAAAATATGAATACATATTGTAATAAATGCTTTGTTCATTTAATAACTAATGTTAAAAACTAATGTTAACATAATACTTATTTTAATTCATATTAGGACAACTGTAAGTAAACAAACAAACAAATCAATCATATTTAATATAGACATGAATATTAAGAATGTGTATTTATTCACTATATGCATGAATTGTACGTTTTGTTTAGTTTTTTTCATTAAAATGTTTTTTATCATTATCAGTGTTTTAGCAGTGGTTTTATTAAAGACTTAGTTTTACAATTATACAACAAATAAATAAACCATGTAATATTTAAAATAGAATAATATAATGTAATATTTAGAAATTAATATTAAGATGGCCATAAAGAACATGTGTACTGTGTCACTGAATGAGCTGCATTTTTACATAAAAAAAAAATAAAATGATAATAATAATCTTATTGACCCTTACGGCAGCAAAGACCAGCAATCCAGTTTAGACGATTGTATAAAAAAGCAAAAGCAAATAAAAATAGAATTAGGTTAGCACCACGTGTAACAGCCATAATGTAAAGCATAGCAGAGCTTATGATTGTAATTTTGTTTAGGGGCACAGTACAGTAATTGGATTCAGTGTGTCGCTGCATTCGTGTCCACTTGGACTTATTCCTGATTCCTGAGAAATTTCAATTAAATAGTCTATAGCACATTCATTGATATGTATAGGGTACTCTATTCTTGCAGATGGAGTCTGCACATACTAGCCACTTTGTACTTCAGCAAATTTATTATGGGCCTGAAGGGAATGAAAGCATGTCACATTGCACGACCAACCAATTCTTAAACTTCACCTGGCAACAACAGTAGGCACATTTAGGTGGGCTGTACCTGATGAAACATTTATATCTGAGTCTTATCGCTGTGCCGGAATCAGAGCAGAACTCTTTGTGGAGATTATATCAGGATCTCTTCCAACTCCTCCCAATTGGAGCATCCATGATGGCCACTCAGACTGTGTGGAGGCCAAAGCCATCTGTTGCTCAAGTGTTAGTAATTTCCTCACCAGGCCTGTCAGCTGGAGCACTGCCTTGATTGGGCAATTCTGATGCTCATGGTAAACCAGCAGGATGTCACTGCACCTGGGCTCTTTCTGTAGACAATTACCATTTTAGTCAATTGTGGCACAGAAAGATCACCAAGATGCTTTTGTGGTAGAAATGTCTTCATATCATATGAGGAGCATGTTAACTGCACTCATATTACCAGCTTTAAAAGTAAGAAATTGAGATGAAGAGTAACATGTAATTTCAGCTGTAAATGATTATTACATTATCATTGTTGTTACTGTGATTATGCAGTGAAAGATATCTCTGTTCTCCAGCTGATCGCAACAGGAAATTGATTTCAGGGTGAATGTTGTGTATTGTTGTTGTAAATTACAGCAAATATATTTAAAACAATTTGTTTACAATAAAAAAATCCTTAAAGCTGCAGTATGTCACTTTTCTGAGTTAAAAAATTAAAATAATTATAGTAATTATAATTATTTATTTAGTACATAAGAGATTAGTGTAGCATATTAGCTCATTAAGGGAAATGTATATCAATAATTACTATTAATTATGATCATCTGCCAGTAGTGACTGTAGCAGAATTACCATCAACTAATCTATTTATTCATCGAAAATATAGTGTAATTTCATTTAAACTCTAAGAAGTTCTCAATTAGAACTCCCTCTCGATTAGATCTTCTAAAGACGAGTCCTTAGATACCAAACATGAAATGTGTTGATGTTATGAGGTGATATTAGCTAGTGATCCATCATCAACTTTCATAAAACAGTATGCCATGCACAAGATGATATACATGAAGTACAAAAACAATAAACACGATGACCTGAAGGATATGTGTTCATTCAAAGAATGTTTTTCTGTGAATTAATTCAGGGAAAAGTCCAGTGTCTTTTCAACAGGGAGAACTAGTCGGTGTTGCTTTGTTCACATTCCTTCAAGCAATAAACCAGTGTTATCAGTCGGTTGCCATGGAATCAGAGGCCTGTTTTGTCTTCCTGAGGTGTTAGCTGCCTTTCAGGGGAAGGGTCCACAGACCCTCATAGTTGCAGTTTGAGTTACCCCTTTTCCTGGGTAAGGCGTTACTAAAAATGATTAGTTAAATCTAACAAATATTTTGTGCCTGATTGGTTCAATGCTACATTAGTTAGCATTACAATACTTCATGTCTGTAAACAGAAAGATCCAGCTAATATATTGTATGCGTGGCTGAAGCATTTGTTTAAACAAAAAGTTGTTTAGAATTTATATATATATACACACACACGCACACACACACACACACAATGCTCTTGGGCAGAATATGCAAGCTAACATACATTACAATGTATATCTTCTGTTTTATATTAATATCTATTATGGCTGTCAAAATCAACATGTTAATAACACATTAACACACATTTACTTTGTTTGCACTCATTTTATTAATGCTCAATTAATGCAGCATGCATTTCTGTTTCACATGATGCCTAGCCCATAATTGGAGAAATCTAGATGCCCATGTTGCCAACTGGATTTACAGTATCTGGGAAACAGTCGTGACTAGCTACTACAGTTTGTCTCTGCAACAATCTACTGTACTATGATGCTTAATATGAGAGTTACATTGTTGTACAGGAAATGCACCTCTGAAGAGATAAAAAGCAAGATTTGTGAATAGCTTTTTTTTTATTCTGTATTTTGCTGAATAGGTAACTTTTCAGTAGCTCAGTATGTAGCTAGCTAA
Organism: Enteromius paludinosus; assembly: GCA_032361165.1. Lineage (NCBI taxonomy): Eukaryota > Metazoa > Chordata > Actinopteri > Cypriniformes > Cyprinidae > Enteromius > Enteromius paludinosus. Next base: position 5,019,910 of record JAUMHQ010000046.1, on the reverse strand, counting down.
AATTAGTAGCAAAAACTTCTTCACTGCATGATAAGAAGTATTGCATTTCTTCTTTTTAATATACCCAAAATTAAACTTCTTGCATTTTTCTTCTGGCAAATATCTGGGATCAGATTTTATGAATAATGTTTTTTTGAGAAAACTGATATGGTCCCTAATGACATCCATAGCCTGGCAAAAATGCAGTGGAAGTCAATGGAAACTAAAACATTTTAACAAGAGAGTAAATTATGACAGAATGTTTTATTTTATTTTATTTTATTTTTTTATTTTTTTTGTTATTAAATAATTCTGAGTAAATTAACAGTAATAACTTCTCATTCACTCATTGATTTGATGAAATATGTTGTTATTTTGGAGTCACTCGTAATACAATGACTTATACTGAAATGTGGCTCTGGAAGTTCTCCCAGCATCTGTGCCTTAGGACAGCTACATTGGTGTAGTCTTTGATCCAGCTCATATAACACATCAAAGCTGTGCTGAAATGAAAAACTAACCTCAACTCTATCCAGCTCAGAGAGAAAGGGGAATCTATCTATTCTCTGCACTCGGATCTACACCAGATGACCACATGACACTTCTGCTTAAGCACCGATGTATACAGTGCTAAAAGTGGAGAAAATCACTCACAATGACTTTTGCTGGGTGACAGATACGCTTGATGAATCATCATGGGATGTGGACAAAAGACTGGCTTCAAATCTGACCTTGCAGATATTCATTAGAGAAACACTCTAAATTGTAGTTGTGCTGATGGAGCACAGAGAAGGAATGAAGGTCAGATTTACTATGATTGTAAAAATGATTCAAGGCATCCTAAAATGACATAATGCGTGCAGAGTCTCAACTGAATAGAGTTTCTTCTCAGAGATTCTATTCACAAGGAAAAGGCACTGAATGAGAGGAGGACTATTTGCCGTTGGATTCTGCACTCAATGAAAAAAAAAGGTACAACGTGTGACTTGAGTGGTACAAAAGCTAAATATCACCTTGTTTACCTCTAAATCATTGGTCTCAAACTCAATTCCTGGAGGGCCACAGCTCTGCACAGTTTAGCTCCAACCCTAATAAACCACACCTG
>JAUMHQ010000046.1:4999698-5012513 GCA_032361165.1 Enteromius paludinosus | reverse complement strand
ATGACACTCATCGTAAAGAGTAGGGGTGTAACCCCGGTGTCCTGGCCAAATTCCCACTGGCCCTTGTCTATCATGGCTTCCTAATAATCCCCATCCATTGATTGGCTGTATCTCTCTCCTCTCCACCTGTAGCCCCTTTAGGTGTAAAGTGCTAGGCTTTTTTCAGGGGAGAAATTAGTAACATAACTTTTGTTTGATTGTAACTTTAGTTAGTTTTTTTTTTTTTTTTTTTTTTTCTACCATGAATCAAAGGACAATTAAGGCAACAGCTACAATATTAGAGCTGCTGATTCAGCCATTCAGGTCACTTGACATTCAACGCACCTGATTAGATTATTCAGATTATTCATCAGGAGATGTGGCTGCCTCAGGGATCGATTAGGAACAATGATGATAAATCACTTCCTCTGGCTGCTTCCCCACCTGAGCACCATGTTGAAAAAAGTTGTTACACAGGAGCTGTGTGAAAGTTTAGTACTGAACATATGAGGCTGAGATCTGCAGACGAGAATACTGAGCTAGTCAAGTTCATAGGCAACCTGTTTTAAAGAGCCGTGTGGCCGTATTTAATCAGTTCTTTCTCCCAAACAATTCTACAACTCAACCACCACTAGACTGATTTCAAGCTTGACAGATTTCAATTTATTCCTTTGATAGATTCCTTTCGTCCCCACAGCAGGAGCAACACATGTCTATATCTACTACAGAACCATTTGAAAAATAGGTGGAATTCTTTTTAAAGGAAAGGGTTTGACATAAGCAGGCATAACATGTGACTGTTCGGTGATAAAAGGTAGCAAACAAAGATCAGTGAATTGTAAAGAGTGCTTGGAGTGTCTGAGGGCTAAGCACAACAAAGTGATTCTGAAATGCACAGGAGGATTTGAAACCACAGACAAACACGATTTCAGGAGAATCCAAGCATTTTCTGGCTGCGCCAAACACCTCTTTCTGTATTATTTTTGATGACGGTATACCAGATTTCGGTTTACACAGAGTTATTCAGAATTTTTTTAGTGATTGGCCTAAATCAGCTATGACGCCCAACTGTGTGTATTTATATGAATATTGAAAACGGATTCATATTTTTTATGGAAATTATAAATGTAATAGAAGAGGTCAGCATTTATTTGAAACATAATTTTTTAATGCAAAGTAGTTGTTCTGTCATTTTGGTTAATTTAACTCATCTTTGGCAGTTAAACGTTTTAATTTCTTTCCAAAAAAAAAAAAAATATAATTCAAAAATGTATATATATTTTTTTTTTATAATTTTGAGTAAAATACTTTATTATATTCTGTATAAGAATTTAAATAAAATTCAATTTGCTACACAATATGATTTTTGTAATACTGTACAGTACTGTACAAGACAGGGGGCTGTATAATTGTGTTAACATATCATATAGTAATACAATTATATGGCTCCCTGTCCGGTACTGTATGTAAATCCTATAATAAGGGATTTTCCTAGCTTGGGAGCAATTCGAGCTTGAAGTACCACCTTCTTGCTTTTGTGAGTCCACAGCAGTCTGAGCAGCTCCAGTTGAGCAACAGACAGTGCCTCGCAAAAACAATATTTATACATAGGACAAAATGAGGGAGACATTTTTAGTTTAATTTCAGTGCTGAATTCATCCACCAATGTGTTATTATCCTAACTTGATGGGTGTTCCTCCATAAATATTAATGTATGTGTTTTATTAATTAACTGGCATTTGTCATTAATTAAACAATTAAATGTAAAGCATGAAATCACTTAAATCAAAGAAATATGTCAGACTGAAAAATTCTTACATTCACTGTGAAACGCAAAATATATTTTGTAGAACTTTGGTTAAGTAAAGTTTTGTTTTGTTTTTTCGCTCTATGGACCAAAATAAATAAATAAACGAGAACAAGGCTTTTGGGATAGTTCACCCAAATGAAAATATTTCACCAATTACTCAATCAATTACTCATGTTGTTCCAAACCAGTGAGACCTTTGTTCATCTATGGAACAGTAATTAAGATATTTTTGATGACATTTGCGACCCTGAATAGACAGCAATGCAACCAACACGTTCAAGACCCAGAAAGTTCATAGGGACATCATTAAAATAGTCCATGCAACATCAGTGGTTCAACCTTAATTGCATGAAGCTTTGAGAATACTTTTTGTGTGAAAAGAAAAGACAATTAATGACTTTATTTAGCAATTCTTCTCTTCCATGTCAGTCTTTGAAGTGCAGACAAGCAAACATTAATGGATAAATTAGTCTAATAAGGAGACAACATTGTCTTTGTTTGTAAGACAACTTACACTGTTAGAAATTGCTGTTAATTTACGGCTGAATTTCAACAGTATAATCCTGTTATGTTTAAAAGCAGTACATTAATGTTTATTTCCTTTTTGTGAAATAACTCAGACACAATATTACCGCATTTTACTGTATTTATTACTCTAAGGAAATAAAGTATTATACAGTATTTTTTGTAAACTGGAGTGAGCACGCGGGGACTTTCATCATCTTTTTAACAGGTAAGTTCCCCTTTTGCTTTGCGCAATTTTATAGACAAAATACTTTACATTTGCTACTTCAACTGTAGTGAATGTCAAAGACGTTATTTTATTTTATTTTATTTTATTTGCTCTTTTCAGTGATAAACGAGTCAAATCGTTGAGTGCAACTGGACTGCTGACTCTGTGTCTCGAATTATATTATACCTAATTACAGGGTGAGTTGATTCGTCATGAGATAATTGTTATGCAAAGTAGATTTTTCAAACACTGAACACTTTGAATTAAAATCATGTCTCTGTAATGCGCTGAAATGACTGGTATTGTTTGAATAGGCTAATATGCTAATAGGCTATCAGTTTTGCAGAACGTGATAAAACCTCCAAAAAGATTTTTGGGTAAGCATGTTATAGTATGACATGTTTATTTAAAGGGGTATTTTTACTAGGGTGACCGTAAGTGTAATGCTCGGACTGAAGACACAGGAAACAGATCAAGTAAGTAAAGTAAGATGATTTATTTAAAAAGAAAACAAAAGACTCAGTCAATGTGTGAGATCTCCTGATCACTCCTTTTCCCTTCGTTTTTGGTAGCACTGGCCAGAGAATGACACAGGTATGTGGCGGGTTTCTCACAAGGGCTGGAATTACTAGCTCTCTGGTGCTCGGTGCGGGTGAGTGGAACATGGACCGGCAGGCGATCTCCCAATCGCTCTCTTTGATCTCAGCTCCTTCAATGCAGGCAAGTACAACAAGATAGTATACGTCTGAATTTCCGTATGTGTTTGAATCTCAGGTCTTACTGTTTTTGTAACCCAGAGTTCAGTGGTGCTCAGTGCAGGTGAGTGGAACATGGACCGGCGTCTCCCGATCGCTCTCTTTGATCTCAGCTTCTTCAATGCAAGCAAGTATAACAAGTTAGTATATGTTTGAATCTCAGGTCTTACTGTTGTTGTAACCCAGAGTTCAGTGGTGCTCGGTGCAAGTGAGTGGTTCTTCTATCAGGCTTAATTTCCTCCAAGGATGAATTTCTGCAATCCTTTAACATCACAGGTTCAGGAACAAAGACACGGTAAGTAAACAGTTCAGGATGTTACCTTGAGCTCTGCCGTCGAGCTACTGTCAAGAGAGGCCTTTAACCTCTGCAGGTAAGTATCGGGAGCTGGCTGTGGTATTGGTGGATCGGGATTTGCCTGGGGCCAGGGCGGATCGGGAGCTGGCCGCATTCGTGGTGGATCGGGATAAGCATGGGTCCATGGCAGATCTGGAGCTGGCAGGGGTCGTGGCGGATCAGGATCTACATGAGGCCAAGGTGGATCTGGAGCTGGAATCGCCATTCCCGGTTGAAACTCAGGGACAAGGATCGGGATCGGCACTCCTGGCCGTAATCTAATGTGGGGAACCAACCGCCTATATTACACAGAATCATTAATTAATCTCCTCACTGCCCAACGAGCCAACAACCAACACTTCCAATGGGCGCCAGGATGTCTGAACTACCACTATCAGGATCGGCACTCCAGGCCGTGGATCAGAAACTGGGATCAGGGCGTAAACTATGAATTGGATTCGGGATCGGCTCTCCTTGCCGAAAACTAGGGACTGGGATCGGGATCGGCACTCCCGGCCGTAATCTAGGGACTGGAATCGGGATTGTCTATCCAGGCCGTGGATCAGGAACTGGGATCGGGATCGGCACTCCCAACTGGAATCTAGGGACTGGAATCGGGATCGGCTCGCCAGGCCGTGGATCAGGAACTGGGATCGGCACTCCCGGCTGTAATCTAGGGACTGGATTCGGAAACGGCTCGCCCAGACGTAAACTATGAACTGGATTCAGGAATGGCTCTGCCGGCCGTAAACTATAAACTGGATTTGGGATCGGATCTCCTTGCTGAAAACTAGGGACTGGAATCGGGATCGCCTCTCCTGGCCGTAAACTAGAGACTGAAATCGGGATCGGCTCTCCTGGCCGAGACTCTGGAATTAGGATCGGCACCTCTGCCCGTAACCTATGAACTGGATTTGGTAACGGCTCTTCCGGCCGTAATTCAGGGACTGGAATCGGGAACAGCTCTCCCAGCCGTAAACTATTAACTGGCTTCGGAAACGGCTCTCCCAGCCGTAATTCAGGGACTGGACTCACATCACAGTACAAATAACTATCAATAATGATGAAACTACAAATTACCAAGAAATCAGCAAACAGCAAAACAATAGAACTGCCCCGAGAAGCTGAGTTGTCTTAGGCAGCATCAGAGGGTGAGTCAGATGGTGAGGCAGAGGACACTAAACTCTTGGCTATGCTCCTCCGTGCTGCTGAGGGAATCAGTTTGGAGGTGCCTCGTGCACCTTCAACCGACTCCTTGCGGCTGGATGATTGGTTTCTGGGAACCAGAGCCGCGGCCCAGCCACGCTCTCCCCCAGTGCCTTTCTTCCCGCAGGTGCACGAGAAGCTGACCAGGTCGTGGCGGGTCCCGTACTCGTTACGCCTGTGCCCAGGCTCAGACTCGCCACTCTCGTTGTCGGTAAAGCCAGGGGGTACGTGGCAATCCCTCGGGTGGAGCGTGCTGTCGTGGTGCACTTGTGCCCGCGGTGTGCCGCCGACTGGCGGGGTCAGCCACGGCTCCCGTCCAAGGCATGTAAGCTAGGCTGCTACCGCCCTGCACGTGATGGCAACGCTGCAGGTCTACCAGTCCAAGGCATTGAAACACCTGCACGAGAGTGGTTCTAACCAGGGGGCAATGCAGGAACTCTGCACTGCGACTGATTTCGCTCTCCGGGCGATGAAGGTCACAGCGCGTGCCCTTGGTCAGCTGATGTCCACCGCTGTGGTCCAGAAGCGACATCTCTGGCTGAAGCTCGCGTTCTTGATGCCCCCACCTACGGGTCGGCGGTACCTACATTTTCACAGAAAAAGCAATTTCTAATATCACTTCCGGGCCCAGTGCCCAGAAGTTCCCATCTGACTCAAACCTTTTTGTCTCCTCAGATGCTGACCCGGGGCACTGTGTCGCCAGCGCGGGATCCAGGGAGGCAGGTAAGCGTGGCTCAATGCAGCCTGACTCTTCCCCAGGTCATTCAGCCTTCTGGGATCAGTCCTTGCCCCTGTCCCCCTACAGGCTGCCCCACCACTGGCACAGCAGTCAATATTCCCTTGATTCCCCTAGCGACTCGGCTGGGAGCCTGTATAGCGTTTCCCAGCCCTTCGCTGTGGTTGATACGGACGGTACGCCTCGGCTATGCAATTCAGTTCGGCAGGCGCCCGCAGCATCCGCTATACCATTGGTCAGGGTATTCCTCCACCACATGCGTGTGAATTCATTAACAATGGCCCTATGTTGTTGATCTGATGTGGGTCAAATGACAGAGATGCGACCATGTTCGGGAAACAGTCGTGTGTAGCGACTTCCTGCAAGAAGGATGAGTTTCAGAACCCACCGACCTGCATAGCCACCTCGGACCAATGGTAGCTCAAAGGCGTTTAGGAGCTTAATCAAACTCCCCAAAAAGTTTGCTTTGGCCAGCCGATTTGAACTGCCAAAACAAACTTTAAAAAAAACTTAGTTTTGGTCTGACTTTGTTCGAAATTACGTCATTTCAGTTCGTACTTTGATTTCATTTGAAGAATATTGGGGTCTTTAGTCTTAACATTTCAACTACATTAAATTCTTTGTTCAAACAACTGTGTTTGCATAGTTGGGACAACATGTGGAATAATTTTGTTGTTGGTCTGACAAGGGTTTTTATGTAGTTTAAACAATTTTTTTTTTTTTTTTTTTTGAGACTCAAAAGGTTTTGTTAACAGGAAAATGTGCAGTTCCATTTTTTTACGGTGTTTAAAATTTGAAACAAACCAACAGTTTTAATGGCAGCTTTATTTCATCAATTAGAGACAGGAAAACAATAAAGAAATGCATTCCAAAAAAATTATAAATAGATTTTTATTTTAATGAGTGATTATAAAACTTAATATAGCACTTGGTGCCAAAACCCTTGTTGACAATCGCAGAGGTCAGATGTTTCTTGTAGTTGGCCACCAGGTTTGCACACATCCCAGGAGGGATTTTTGTCACACTTCTATTTGCAGGGCCTCTCCAAGTCATTAAGGTTTCAAGGCTGATGATTGGCAAATCGAACTATCAACTCCTTTCACAGATTTTTTATTGGGATTAACATTGACTAGGCCACTCCAGGACCCTAATGTGCTTCATCTTGAGACACTCCTTTGTTGCCTTGGCCAAGTGTTTTGGGTCATTGTCATGCTCGAATACCTATCCATGACCCATTTTCAGTGCCCTGGCTGGCTTCAATGCCTTGGCCCAGACGTTATATGGCCCCAATGGATTGTTCCTTTGTTGCAGTGCAGTTGCCCTGTACCCTTAGCATTAAAACTCCCACAAAGCATAATGTTCCACCTCCATGTTTGATGGTGTTCATAGGCAGCATTTCTCCTCACAGTGAGGGAGACTGAGTTGCTCTGCGTTTCTTCCATTTGTGAATAATCACACTGGCTGTTGTCCCCTTCTCATTAAGCTGTTTGGTGATAGTCTTGTAGCCTACAGTAGGTCTACAATCTTGTCCTTGACATCTTTGGACAGCTCCTTGGTCTTGATTATGGTGGAAACTTTGGAATCTGATTGACTGATTGTTTCTGTGGACGGATGTTTTTTTCTACTGGTAACAAACTGAGATATGGAGCACTCCCTTTAAGAGAGTGCTCTTAATCTCAACCCCTTACCTATAAAAAAGACATATGGGAGCCTAAAATCTTACTGATTGATGGGGATTTACTTAAAGTATTTGACTCATTAAAATGCAATTAATTTATAACTTTTTTTTAAATGTGTTTTTCTGAATTTGTTGTTGTTGTTCTGTCTCTCACTGTTAAAATAAACCTAGCATTAAATTATTCACTGATCATTTCTTTGTCAGTGGGCAAACATAAAAAATTAGCAGGGGATCAAATAATTTTCTCCCCACTGTATACACTCTCATGTTGATCGAAATATGTATGCATTCACTCTTCTGCAGAAAGAAAATATTTAGAAGAATGTTGGTAACCAAACAGTTTTGGTTACCATTGACGTATATTGTGTGGACAAAAACAAACAAACAAAAAAATCTCCTTTTATTTTTCTAAGAGGAAGCAGAGTCATGCAGTCATTTGTTTCCTTTCATGCTATTTTCTACAAAACCATAACTATTATACAGTTTTATTGTTTGTTAATAAATATGCATGTCTAACAGCTGTGAATCACTGTCATTCAACAATGGTGACGAATCAATAGAACACAGCCTCTTATTTTAGCAGTGTCACATTTGTTAGGGTAAAGTGACAAATCCTTGCCTCCTTTTGAGATTTCAAACTCCACCTTAAGTAATTCATCCTGTGCGACACTGATGCAGTATAGGGCATGTAATGGAAGCTCCCTTGCTGAATTGCAGCCGTAAATCATAGTAGTGATTTCTGTTTAATTACTTAGTAAAATGAGCCGTTATTATCGTAAATATTAATTTTAATTGCACAATCAATCTGCTTTGCAAATATATACGATTGTGTTTAAGCAACCTACTCAGCCGAGAGAAAACTTAACAAGGCTGTTGATATGTTAATTCGTTTTTTTTTTTTTTTTTTTTTTCAGCTGGCAGACTTAATTAAGCTGTATTAATGAAGGGAATATAGCCACATATCGTTACCATTACAGTCGACCTGTGCGAAAGGTCAAGCGCTCAAGCGAATTTGCTAATCTGCAACAATGCCCTGCAAAAACTGCTGTGCGAATTGCTTACATGTGAATCGCACAAGGTCGGTGCGAGCTTCACGTCAAGTTGCCGCTCTGGGCTGGAGCCAGAAATTCATCATGCATTTATATGACCCTCATCAGGGCACGTGATACGCCACGGGCAACTAGGTAAACTTTATAGGGCTGTGAGAAAGGTCATTTTTTGGGTACTAACTCAAACTCTGCAGTTAGAGACCATGGGGACTGTGATTTCGTTATGCTGATGGATTTTGCTTTCCTTGGGCAGTTTATGTACAGCAGTGAGTGACATTCATTTGGTCTGGCACACTGTTCCCTGTCTCCTGCATTGCTGTAGCACTGCGGCGGGAGTGCATTATTTGATAGATGTGCCGAGGAGAGACTGTAAAAACATGAGTTGTGACAACACTTAACTGTCATTGCTCTTAAGTTTTTCCTTTAAGACAGGAAACAAGACGAAATGATTTTCCCTGAGCAGATTTTGAATTAAGTGGCTTTGCTCCTATACAAACGAATGCGGCCATTTCAACGTGCATGGTTTTTTCCCATAGACGCTGTGTCAATTTAACATCACCCCTTATTAATAGGGACCTTGTTAGTCGATGCCAGCCCAGTCCATCTAATAATTACACACCCACCAAACTGTCCAGCCCAGCAGCGTTTCAGCTTTATATACTAAAGCACATTCATTATTTTCTTCCCACTGTTGTTTGAACAACACAGAGATGTTTCCTTTCCTCCAGCAGCGGGTCTGGGCGGTTGTAGGGTCAGGCGCTCCCCTCATAAGCAGGAGGCTAAAGGCTGGATGAGACTTAATGAGCTGTCGCAGTCAGCTGCCCAAAATCCTCCAGGCCTGCACACGCTCGTACTATCGCTTTCTTTCTTCTTTCTCTGACCTTCTACTGTCAGCAGGCCTGGCCTCAGAATCAATTCATCCTACACAGGAAAAGATTGAAGAAGTGGGACAAGACGAAATGGAGGTTGAATCACTGTCAAGCTTCGCTCTGAAATGTCCCTGCAGCACCTCGCACACTCAAGGGTTTTGGAGAGCCAGGATATATTGAAATTTTTCTCAGATGCAGAGTCTTCAGATATATTCAGAATTTAAATTCTGTGTTGCATCGAAATAAATCGTTCTTTTCGCTGCGATCTCTGCCGCTCCATCAGGGTAAACCGGGTTCAAGTCAATATGCTGGCTTCAAATAAAACAGAGTGACCCATGTGTAGGCTGTTGGCTGTTGAGTTGAATGTGGTGTGTTTTTTAGTATAACCACCCCCTCTAATGCTGTGTAACACTGGATGTGTCCCTTATGGTGTTCTGAGAGGTGCTCCAATCATTTGGAGCACTTTGAGTGTGTGCGTGTGTGTTTATAGGGTTAAATTATCTATGTCGACTCGGTTCATATCTGCAGGCTATCTTAATTTCTACAGCAAGGAACAGAAGTGCATTGTAATGTTGTGGAATAATCATCGTATCATATTCCTATCACAAAAGTAAAGAAAGGAGTGTCATTTTTATGAGCTTGAGTCAATTTTATCTCCATGGCGCAGGTTTAAGGACATCTAAATTTAATTGTTTCAAGTTTTAAAATATAAATTATGTTTGCAATGGCATTTGGAAAATTGCTACGTCGAGCTCCTAGGGCTAAATTAACCCCAGGAGAATAGAGCGCATTCCTGCAGGTGCTGATTAGGCCCAATCAAAGGAAGATTAAAACGGTTAAAAGAAATAAATTAAATGAAATTGGTTATGCCTCATATAAGGCTTCTTTTCCGAGGCTACGTTTTCTGCCTTAAATAAAAATTCAGATGTTGATGTCATAAAATAAGACATTATACAGTTGCTTAAAAAAAGTTGAGATGTCACAGCCTTTAATGAGGTGCACAGGCTCAGAGATCTGGGGCTCCCTGCATCCCATGGGAGGACTGAAGATGGGCGTTTGCTTTGGAAAAGTTTTAATGAAGCTTTAGAACTCTTTTCATAGAAACTGTTATTTTCAATGCAGGAACTGAAGTCACATTGAAGAGAAATATGGATGGAAGTGCTGTGGTTGGAGAAATTCTGTGCTCTGACTTTTTTTTTTTTCTCATTCGTGAAGTAGCCTCATGGCAATGTGGAATAAAGTTAAATGATGTCCATTGGGGATGAATTACAATTATGATGTGTGCAATTAAGTAATCCTGAAAAATTGTGAAAAGTAGTGCAAGAGATGTTTATTGTTTCATGTTTAGTTTAGTTAGTTAATTAGTTGTATGGTCCATTGAATGCTGAATAAACATAATCTCACACAAACACATACACACACCCATGTTGGTTTTTGATATTTATGGGGACTCTCCATAAGCATAATGGTTTTTATACTGTACAGACTGTATGTGGTATTGCCCTACGCTGACCCTAAACCTACCCATCACAGGAAATTGCATTTTTAGATTTAAAAAACAAAACAAAAAAACACCATTTAGTATTTTTTTAAGCCTTTAGAATTACGGGGACCCTGAAAATGTCCCCTTAAATCACCTTCATACTGTAATACCCATGTCATACCCATGTCATTATACAAATTTGTGTCCTCATAAACCACATAAACACACACACACATGCAGAACAAGTTTTGGAGCTAAAATAACAACAATGAATGTAAATTCAGGCCAAATCAATCAATAGACAATTGTTTTGATATTATGACCAATATTAGAAATCAGACATGACAAGTCTGAGATCGCTTTAGATTCAACACTTAAAAATGAATAGTAAAATAAACGTTTGTTAGTTTGATGTCATTTCTCTTTGCATGGTTACATCACATCTGTGTGACGATTGAAAATACGGAGGAAACAGTTGCAGATGCAGTCATTATATTTAGTGACAAAAGTCAATTCAATCTCAAGTTCAGTGAAGTCAAAACATTGTGAAGCGGTCAGGAAAGCTGGAAGGTAGTTCAGGGACCACAGCGGACAATCCTGGACTGAGACAGAATCCTGGGCGATCTCACCTGAGAGAGTGGATAAAGTCGGCCAGAGATGACAGGAACCCGGAGCAGAGTAACTAGCGGGGCTCCACACAGCGAATCAGCAAAACAGAGGAACTGACAAAGACAGGACTGGTTAGCACACAATAAATAGTGTTGGATAACGAGCCACAGCTGGAATTAGTTAGCTCATTACTCACACTCAGCCACACCTACTCATTCATACACACAACAGGCATGAATGAGGTTGTGAACTCATGAACCGTGACAATCTGTAAACAGAAACCTGGGGAACCTGTTGCCATAACTAAGAAACCTTAAACTGCTGCTAAGATACCTCAAACATCAATCATGCTCTAATCTGAATAGAGTTAAATGACAGTAGCATGATTTATTTTAAAACGTTTTCATCTTTATTCGGTCAGAACAAAAACAGAAAATATGTTACTTACTTGTTCTGCTAGTAAACTTCAAAGGCAGTGGCAAAAACGACAAGCACGACAAAAGTAGAAAGCCTGATACAATATTTTCTTGCAATTATTGTTATATAATAAGGTTATATTACATGAAATTGTATATCTTGAAATCATGAAAATGTAAATCTTAATACTTTTTTTTTACAGCAAATTAGTGTATTTGATTTTTGACATTTGATATGCTTTGTGTCCTGTCTATGAAACCTTTTGACCATGAGTATTTTCACAATATATTATAGCTTCTCACACCACATTGCTTGGATGAAACACTGCAAGGTGTGTTTGTGGTGTAAATAAGAGATGCATTCTGCAGTGCAGACAGCTTTGTTGATTACAGCAGGAGTGTTGGAGAGATCTCTGTGAGCTGCCACTGAACTGCAGCGCTCAAACAGCCGCGTGAGACGTGACTGACATGATGCACATACATGTTGTGACAATTACTTTTCAGCAAGGAGCTGAATATTAAATTCAGATGTCAAGTAGATCCATACAAAACATGGCACCAGATAGCAGCGTAGCTCTGTACGAGAACTTAGTCAGGTTCAGTAGGCATGGATAATATTTCACAGTTAAGAAAGGTGCATTTTGCATATTCCACATTTTAAGCTTACAACAAAGTGTGGCTTGAAGCAAAATGTATCCATGAACACATTCACCACTGGCTGCAGAAGGTTCGGGTGATATGGATGTCTGAGATTTATTCTGTTTTGTACAATATTTAAAAAGCACACGTGTGTTGTGTCACACAAGAATATGTTAACAAAGCAGTAGTCTCTAAAGAACAAAAGAGGATGCAGTTCAGCTGGATTGCTGTATAGACAGGAGCCCATATGGCCAGTATAATATGAGTCAGCCTGTAACCTTGGAGGAGTGGATGAGCTGATTTACACAGTGAGGATGATAGTTTTGACTCAACTGAGAATAAGATGATGAGTAGCTCTCTATTTTAAAGTTTCCAGATTGGTAGAAGTAGAGACAGGAAGAAAATGTATAGCAGAGATCCAAAAAAACGATGTGTATATACGTATATTAGGGGTGGGCATAGATTATTTTTTTTAATCTAGATTAATCTAGATTAATTTTGAAATTAATCTAGATTAAT
>JAUMHQ010000046.1:4969154-4979643 GCA_032361165.1 Enteromius paludinosus | reverse complement strand
CAAGAACAAGGCATTTATAGCTGTATTTATAAACTGCTTACTAATGACTATTAATGTTGGAACAGTGCTTTATAAAGCGAAGTATTGACTTGCCTAGGCGGTCTACTAAACCAATGTTTCCCAACCCTGTTCCTGGAGGCACATCAACACTACACATTTTCCAACTTTTCCTAATCAAACACACCTGAATCAACTCATCAGAGACTCCACGACCAGAAATATATTGGTCAGATAAGGGAGACATCCAAAATTTGCACTGCTGGTGTGCCTCCAGGAACAGGGTTGGGAAACACTGTACTAAACATTGAATTCCCGTGTATGTTTTTCCCTGTTTTTGACCTCCATCCGGTCATTGACTTCTGTGATTGTTTACTGCCTGCCTCGACCCTTGCTTCGGTATTTCGCAAATGGATCCAAACGCTCACGCCTCCTCTTCACTACAGCAATGCCCAATCATATTCCTCTTTCAGTTCCATGGGAGCTGTATTTTTGTGACAATAATTTGTAAAGTCCCCGGGTGCATTCCTAAGTTGCCTGCCAAGTGAAAAAACTTGAAAGGGTCTTGAAATGTCCAAATTTGTCCAAAGGGAAAAAAAGCAGAGAAGACTTTGAAAATGCCCAAGCTGCTCTTTTTTCCACAAAGAATGCAGTGTTTGGATGATGTAAGGGTAAGTAAATGATAAATGTGTTATCATTTTTGAGGAACTATCCCCTTTAACAGCCCTTATATTTCTGTTTGGACACATATAAAAAGATCTCTTGTAATTCACCAGTGTTTGATGTCTGGAGTAGCATGACTGTCTACATCATCAGTATATCACATAACACACACACACACAACTTTTTATTTATTTGTGTGGCTATAGCAAGTACACAAATACAGTGAAACTGCATCTCTCATCAAATATTTCAAGTTATTTCACCATATCACTTTGATTAATGCCTTTTTTACAGCCTCTTCCACCAAATGGAAAATATAACTTCAATGAAAAGAGTTCTGAAGCTTCATTAAAAGTTTTCTGAAGCAAACGAACAGCCTTTCTAGCCCCTCAGGACACAGTTAGTCCCAGATCTCTGAACCTATGCACCTTATCATGGGCTGTGACGTCCTAATACACTTAAAACTGCCACATGTGCCCATATTTTACCATCATAAAGGAATCTTGTATTCTAGGAATGGTCCAGTGTCATCTGTTCCTACATCATTAATTTGTGAAGTCTGTGTTTAAACTTTGTGATTTGCTTTAAACTGTACCTGCAGTAATAAAACTGATACCCATGGGGTTAATTTACTCCGTGGAACTTGGCACAATCATTTTCTAAATGTCAGTATAGCAACTGAATTCACCTTGTGATCTTGAAACAATTAAATGTAGCTATATTCTACATATCTTTAATTATCTCACTTTGTATGCTGTGGAAATGTGTAGATTTTTAAATATATATTCCAAAGCAATAGAGAATGAAAATGTTTTCAATTATGGGATACAAGGTATAAAAGGCCCAAATGTGTCTATTTAAAACTAATTTTCAAGATATATAAATACATTTAAATTATAAATACAAAATTTAATCATAGTTAATTACTTTTATTTATATATACATACACATAATTATTTTATTATTCATACGTGGTATTATATTTTAAGCCAGTGTTATTTAATAACTCTGTCATGAGCAGAATACCATGGTAGAATTCTCATTCACAGGGCATTAAGCCTTTAACAGTGCTAAGGAGGACACTGCATTCCTTGCAGGTTTTTTTCTGTGTTTTCCATTACTGTACCTGCTCAGGCTATAGGACCTCTTTGAGAATGCAAATGGACAAAAGACAAAAGAGATTCTGCCTCCTTCTGAAAGAGATTCTGCCTCCTTCTGACTGCCTTTCACTTTTTATGAGCCCATATTTTGTCTTTCATTCTTTTTTCTGATTTTGTTGTGCTGATCATTACTCCCTCATCCATTTTTTTTAAGAAGCACTTCTTTCCTTGCCCTCTTGGAGAAATGACATCCCTTGGAGAAAACCCACAAATCTGACATGATATGCTATCTTGCTTGTAAGAAGCAACCCTCAGTGGACCCTGGTTGAGCATATTTTATTTATTTTTTAATATAATTTTTTTTTTTTTGGTGGGTGCTATCAAGTTTACACTCAAGCTGTTAGTAAACCAGGATCCCTGCTGGATCCATGGCACGGCAGTTTGCACACACACTCTTTTTAAGAGTCTTAAAAAGGAGTCTCATATAACACAGTCCTTCTGCAAGATAGATATTAAACATTGCTAGCAGTTAGTTTGATGTTACGGTGTTACTAAGTTTGTTACTTTATGTAACAAAAGGAGGCCGGGACTCGGACAAGCGTAGTGGATCCAATTGCGAGCTTTATTAAAACACAGCGTGGTCAAACAAACAAAGTCCAAACACCAGCAAACAGATATATCCAAGGACGTGACAGAATCGTAAACCAGTATCCAAGCAATGGTCAATGCAGGCAGCAAAACGTTCACAAAACAGAATACAGTCCAAAGTCAAAATCCAAGAGGGCAGTCCAAAGTAACAAATGAAAACAAGACAATGAAAACAAAGCAAGACTATGGCAATGGTAAACAGGACAAAACAATGAACATGAACTACAACAGTCCACAACAGCAAAACAATACTTTGCGACTTCCTGTTTGACAGACTTCTTGTTTGACGTTTAAGTAGTCGTCAAACAGGAAATCACCAGCGAGGAAGCTTAGGGAGCTGAGACAGTCCGTGCAGTGGTGAGAGCTCCCTCTGCTGACTTGGTGTTACACATTAACGGCATAATAACACAACAAATAATATATGTATAGTTGTCATTTTCAGAGGAAGCCATTTCCTATCTGTGCTTTCTGGTAATATTTTAAATATGTAATTGTTTACATAATATTTTCTTTTTCCTTTTTTGCCTCTGTCTACTCGTTCAGTTAAAAGGTTTTTAACTAATCTTAATTTCAAAAAATATATAGCTTAAATTACTAGCATGAAGGATATCTGGGATCAAGTTATATTATATTTATTACATAAGAGATGTGCATTGAGGATTTGTTTAATGTGGTTAGACAGTTAGCTATTCTGGCTATTTGTTCAACCAATCTGAGACATTTCTGGACCTGGATGAACTTTTCATATGGGCTCTAGGTGACCAAAAGTGGCTGAGGAGACTCATAGAAAAACACAAATTCTTCCACGGGTAGTGTTTGAAGTGAAGGTTTTGACAAGTGTCCAGTCTCGCTTTGGCCTTGTCCCACTTGCAGATCTTTTGCACTGTAAGATGAATTGGTTTAGAGGAGAAGCCTGTCAACAAGAGAAGGTCAGAGAGAGCAAAACAGGATCTTGGATGGTTGTGTGTGACTGCTCATTAAGTCTCAACCAGCCTTTAGAGTTCTGCTTAGGAGAGAAACGTCGACCACAGAAACGGACCAGACTGACTGCACAACGACAAGCACAGATTTTGTTTCAACAACAGTGGGAGGAAAATAATGAATGTCGCTTTCTGCTGGACTGCTGTTGTGCTGTTTAGTGTGGTGGGCATGTAATTGTCTGGAAGAAATTTCCAGATTCAACAGCTGAGCATGGAAGGAACTGGACTTTTATGAATGCATGTACACCTGTGTAGTGTGTTCATAAATTAATACTTCAGATGTACCAAAAGAAGCTGTGGGAAGACATGCATTTAAAAACTGTTATTTTTTTTAACGTTGGAGGAAAAACTTACGAACCATGAAACCTTTTTTAGTCTCTCCCCAGAACTTCTATGAAATAATGCCCTTCTGTTGCAGTAATGGCACTGTTCAAGCAGTGTGCCAGGCATTCTGCCCAAGGAAATCAAAACCTATCAGCTTGAAGGAACCATTAGAGTTTCCTTTTGTCCTCTTTTGAGCTATTATCTTTCACAAGAAAGAGTTTTGTCCAAATGAAGTATTCCTGCATTTTATCGACAACTAGGTGGTATACAAAGGTTTTACAATAAATAACTATTTTTAAATTTGCAACGTGGCCCAAGTGTGAGGCTTTGAGAAACTTAATTTGGTAAAAAATGATTTGTAAAGTAACTGGACTGAAAAACTATCATTAGTTACTCACCTTCATGACACCCCAAACCTGTAAGACCTTTGTTCATCATGATACTGTGTTGTCATTTCGCACTGATTTTAGGCATACATTTTGGCTAGAGGTAGGTTTAAGGGTAGGGATTGGGATAAGTTTATATTTGTATCTTTACCAAGAAAGACATGATCCTGGATCAACATCTTTTGTTGATCCTGGGTCAACATTACTTTCCAAAAATATAAACATATCCCAACATCATGTCCCATATGCTTTCTTTGTGTTTTCATTCTGTCTCCTCATGTATTCTGCTCATTTATAACCCCGCCTCCCTCATCAGTGTTTATCTTTATTCCGCTGTGTCTTGCCAGGTGTCTGCTGTATTGTGTCTAATCATGTTTTGTTTTTAAAACGTGCTTTGTGTCCTGGGGCCTGTTCCATAAAACAAGTTTACCAAATAAGCCAGGTTTATTTCAGTTAGTCTGACTTACTGTCATTTGATTTGGTTTCTGTGTCCGTCATTGAAGTTGTGTAAGTCTGCATTGGCTATTCTCATGCCTAGTCCTGTGTATCCCCAACCTGATCTCATGGCAATTCGTACATATTTTACGACGTGGCTAATTCGTACGAATTTGTACGACTTCACTCGTACAAATTCATACGATTTTTTCTAAATCGTATGAATTTGAACGAATGACCTAAACATAACCCCGCCCCTAAACCTACCCGTCACGTGGTTTTAGACAAATCGTACAAAATCGTACGAGTGAGGTCGTACAAATTGGCTCAAATTTGGCACCTCGTACGAATACGTACGAATTGCTCGTGAGATTGTGTTGGTATGCCCTGTGTTTCCAGTATTAAATGTTCACGTAGCATTCCAGTTCATGTATCTCATTCGATGAGATGCAAGACATGACATTTGAAATAAAATCATTACAGTCATTTATCATTTCCTCTGATTTTAGGCATTACTCATTTTTAGGCATTACTCATGAGTACGATTAGGTTTAGGTGTAGAGATATGGTCAAGACTATATTTTTGCATTAAAAATCTAGGGACTTCTAGGGACACATCGAACTTGGCAAAATCAAGACATGCTGTCCCAGTGACAGCTTTTGTTTTTTTCTTGTTTTTTTTTTTTTTTTAAGTGGAAACATATGTAAATATTCAATGAATGTTAAAGTCTTCTATATCGACCAGTAAGCAATATACACGTAGTACTGACATATTATGCATTACTAATGTGATTGACATGTTTGTACAGTATGCTGATAACCCTAGTTTATTGGTAGTCTGAGTATTTCACAGTGCATAGTGTATCCAGTGACCTTGTAGTTCATTGATGAGAAGCAAAAACCGCACAGCGTCTCTGTGAAAACAGCTCAAAGGTACTTCCAAATCTGAGGCATGTGACAGTTCTATTGCATCAATGTTTTCTATGTTTAGACTTCATTCCCGTTCAGGCTGTAATTAGTATAGACGTCCTCGTAATTAGAAAAGCACTGAGTTATTGCATCAAGCCCATTAGCAATGATGAGTTTATTGCTGTACTGGTGACTTTTGAGATTCGCAGTGGTATTTGTAATGAACTGTAATAATCTAAAAAGGTTTTTTGTGTAAAGCTGCATGAGTCTTGAAAGGAAATGTATATTTTATCACTCCACAAAAGCTTTTGTACGTAATTAGCTGCAATACACGCAGTACCAAACCCTGTTTGAGTTTTTAGCCCTTCAAAACTACTACTGTACATATACTTTAATCAAGGGAGAACGGTTGGGTTCGGTTCTACCTCTGTGATAATATCTGCCTGCAGTTTTCCAGCAGTGTGGGTGGACTCACCTTGTTGCTATTGCTATGTCTCTCTGTAGAGCTTTGCTGTGCACACAGGCAGATTGTAATGGCAAGTGCCTCTGTCTCTTTCCTCTCTCCAGTGTAATGAGAGCTTAATTAAGTCTGCCAGCTGCAAAAAAGTCAATTAACATATTGTGTCTGAATGACTTATTAGATTTTTTCAGTGTCTCTTGGGTGAGCAGGTAGGTTGAATACAGTCACATACATTTGTGAGGCGGCTTGAAGGCTCAATTAAATTAAACTGCCTTTGATAGCATGCAGTCTCTCTCGCTTACAACAGTGATGAGTAATGAAGTCAATAAGACCTCTTGATTCGCAGCTGTAGTGAAGTCTCTGAGATCCTATTTAGCTGTTGGATGCTAATATGTGTGTGTGTGTGTGTGTGTGTGTGTGTGTTTTGGAGAGATGCTGCAGTTAGGGTTTGCTTTTGTTTTTGGTTCTCTAAAGGCATTTCTTTTGGTAGTGACTCACAGTGATTCGGCTAGAGGACTTGGATAGAGCTAGAGCTGGAAAGAGCCTCTGTTCTGTTCAGCTGCATCAGACAAAATGTATTTCATGCATGGTTAGAGAGTTTTAATTCTTTGCAAATTGAGTGGTTGGTCAGTTGCCAGGGTTGGACAAGCTCATGAAGTGGTCCAGGGTTCCTTGTAAGAAAAACTGATGCTAAGATTTACTCATGCACATTGGTAAAATGAATCAAGCAGTAAAAAACAAACAACAACAAAAAGATTCAACATTTTAAATAAACAACAATAATAATTGTACAGTATAGGTACAGTATTGTGACCTTGATCATGTGAGCTCCTTTGTAAAATGTGTTTGCTTAAATAATGCTGGAGAACACAAACAGGTTTTCTAGTAAAGTTCATAAGACTAAAGCGCTGCTGCCATTCAATTAAAACAAAATTAAGCTATAAATATTCTGAAACTAATGCTAATTGTGTAAACCTGAATCACGTTGTGAGGTTGTAATACAAGAATGTAATACAAAATAAAGGCATTTGCACTAATGCATTCAGACTTCTTACTGTCTCTCTGTGTATACTCCCAATATTCCAGAGATTGATTTGATTTCCCAACAGGAAAGTTTGTCAGTTATTACCACTAGGGGACACTGTTGTGCAGGATGACTTGCTCATTGTTTTATCAACCCCACCCCCTCCAAAGGTAACATTTCCTGCCTTTAATGGCAGATCTTGCCAGAGCTTGCCAGCCCATAATAGAGCCACATATTTATGGCTGACTAGAAATATGTCTCACATGATGAGTACAGTCATGCATAAGCACAGCTCTAAGACAGTTCACCCGCTCAGGGTGAGTGATTCACCACACTTGGTCAGTTCCAAAGAACAGAAAGCAAAAATAGATAAATTTATTTATATTTAAAATATGCTCTCATTTATGCATGTATTTCTTTATTGATTTTTGTTTTTACATTTTTTTCTTTTTCAAATTGTATACATATATTTATTACAGTATTGTTATTTATTTTTTTATTTTTTTATTTTTTTGACAATGTTTATATTCTAAAGGGTCTTTCTAGTCATGCTGCATTTAGACTACTATTAAGCCATTAGCAGCAAAAAGTACTAAATAAATTACTATCAATCATTTTATGATTTTTCACTGTAAATAAGGTTACTTGTTCAAAAAATAAAATAAAAATAAAATAAAAAAAACATGTAAGTATTTAAGTGTAGAACTGCATGGAATATTACTATTACTAAATATTTTAGTATAGTAAAGTACCCAGGTGTCCAGTACTGTACAGTGAAGTATATTTAACTTATAATATTTATTTATATTTGTCTACAGTGTACCCCTAATCAAAATTAAATAATTTGTAAAAATGAATCTGTTTCTGATGTGAGAAGATGGGCAGATGGTGGGATTACACAATATATACAATAACCGCACAAATTGCTGTTGCACATATTCAATTTTAAATGTAATATGCATTTCGTGGCATTATATTAAGAGCATTTTAAAAGGATTGCAACACAAATGAATGCATGAATGAGTAAAAAACAGAGGAAGTTCCTCTAAGACAGTGATGTATGTTGATTTATTGCTCTGTTGATATGTGTGTACATTGCAGTTCATCATTTCAGGACGAAAAAGGAATCTCTTCTATCATATCTCTGTTCACACAGCATGAACTTTACTTCTTCTCTGGAGCTGTGCTAAGTGTTGTGGCAGGGGTGGTGACAGACACAGGTGGCGGTGTGAGTGTGTTAAATGAGTGTGAGGTTGAGTTCCTCTCCTGTGGTGCTGATGGTAGGTTGTTAGCGTGATGACCAGCAAGCAGCCCATTGGGGGGCTTTGGTTCCTCAATGTGTCACACACACATTGTCATGGAGACAGTGCTTTTCACAGCGTTCTGCTCCGGCGGAAGACGAGCCAGCACGTGCGTTAGCATGGAAATGCATGATTTGTTGTATTTCCCCGGTTATATATTAGGTTAAGCACATAAAATGTGTTTTTTATAGAATATTTAACATTTTCCTCTAGGTCAGTAAATGTAACCTTTTTCTAATATCCCAACAGCTGCAATAATTCAGATGCTAGCTTCTCGCTGGCTCTTATTTTATGTTAATAACATCGATGACTTGAGGTTTTTTCTTTTTTTTTCTTTTCAGAGCGAAAGCTCAACGTGGGTGTGCTTTCTTTTTCTCCTCTCAGACGAGATCACTGTGAGGATTTGGTAGACATTTCCCAGATGGCGAACGCTGCTATGACCTTTCACCCCAGGCTCCTCAGACATGAAGCGGCCATTTGTTGGCATCGTGGATCGAGGGCATCTCTGAACTTTCCCACCACCCAAATCTGATGTCTGATGAAAGGTTTAGCTAACACATTGGCCGCATTGTTTATCAATATATGCTTTTTCTGAACCCACTCTTGCTGGAATAATGGGAACGGCTGTGTTCGCGTCTTACAAAACGTCTTTATAATATATCAGAGATTTCACAGTACAGTGCGTGTCTTCTTCCTTATTTCCTTCTCTCAGTGGCTCGCTTATCACACTGTCTAGTCGCATTCATTTCCATGGCAATAAGGCAACGGCAAGGTGACAGGAAGCAGGCATGTTCCGTTGAGCCCCTGAGCAGGAAGTGTCAAAATCCCTGCCTTGTGAAAGACAGCAGGGGAAGTGCTGGGCGCTGACTATCTGCTACACCAGGCCAGGTGTGACCCCTATATCTGTCAGTGACTACCTTTTTAAAAAGTCCCAGCCAACTCTCCACGGGCAATGACACAGCCAACTGTTTCTCTAGGGATGATTAGACATATGCCGTCCTGTTCTGCAATGAATGGATCTGTGGCATTGCTTTTGAACTCTTTTTTTTTTAAACGTGACTCATTCGAATTAAGTCTGTTTTGTATGACACATTTGTGGTGGCGCATTTGGTGTAGCAGCTCGCGGAGCTGGGTATCGCTGATTGATTTGAATATGAAAAAGAAAAGGAAATGTGCTCTGTGAATTCAGTGCGCTTAGAAGAATGGAAGGAGAAATCCGAATGAGTCAGAGAACAGAAGGCTCTGGCACCGTAGACAACACAGTGGTATTTAATCATGTAAATTACAATGAAAGTGAGCCAACATGTATCTGTATGTTTCTGGTCCCGTGATGGATTATCCGTTGTGATTCCTGTGTCTGGAAAAGAAAAAAAAAAAATAAATAAATAAAAAACAATCTTTACAGTACAGTAGACTGTGTTGTCATTAGTAAATTGGTACTGTACTGATCGTAATGATGTAGCACTGATGAGTCACACATAATATATATATTAAGTCCCGGCCCTAATAAATAAATACAAATATTTCTCTAATATTTATATTTCAATAAGTACATTATTTTCTCAGGTTTGCCTTTAATAATAAAAAGGCAATGTTTAAAACTAAATGTGTATTTTATTATTTAATGTAAATGGCTACACATATTTTTGTGTATATTTTGGATGTATTTTAAATTGGTAAAAATTTTATAATATATTAAAAGGGTCATCAACTAAGAAAACCCTAAATTCCCTTGATCTTTTGATATAAGATGTCATTTTGTAGACCCATTTATGTAGATCGGGGATCGGCGTATTCCCTTCAAAATAAAAGTAATGTAAATCCTCTGCATCTTTAGCGGCTCAGATGTTGGTAAATATAAGTATGAAAATTAAATGTACGTCCAACAACAAAACGCTTCAATTGCTTATGAGCCATTCTTTTCTTCCCCTGTTACCTTTTGAGGTTGTTCCTACTTGTTTATTAATGCAAATTGAGTATAGTTTCATGTCTGTGTTGTAAATCCTTTTTTTTTTTTTATGTGCTAACTAACAGAAACGGGGGATAATTTAATAAATAGATTGTTAGACTATATCTAGTATTATTTACACAATTGTTAAGTTTGTCATGTTTATAAACTTGTGATGTCAGAATGCATTTGTCTCTGCTTAAAATGACTTAAAGGGATAGTTCACCCAAAAATGAAAACCCCCATGGCATCCAAGATGTAGGTGACTTTGTTTCCTCAGCAGAACACAAACGAAGATTTTTAACTTTAACCGT
>JAUMHQ010000046.1:4948692-4968626 GCA_032361165.1 Enteromius paludinosus | reverse complement strand
GAATGACTACCAGACTGCCACGGTTAAAGTTAAAAATCTTCGTTTGTGTTCTGCTGAGGAAACAAAGTCACCTACATATTGGATGCCATGGGGGTAAGTAAATAAACATCAAATTTTCATTTTTGGGTGAACTATCCCTTTAACATGGATCAAGGGTGTGTGTGGAAATGGAAATTAATGGAAATTGTCACAACATGATTTTTTTAAGCAAATGTATTCAGTGTACTTAAACATTAAGTAGTTGAATTTAAAAAAGCCATGAAAACTGTTAAGTTCTATGAATGGCTCTCTTCTTTTAGTGTATGAATGAATTATGAACTATAATGAATATGTCGCATGAAATAATTATAATGGCCATTGTATTGAATTCAGCCAATTTGCAACAACGAGCAAATCAATGCAGCTGTCCTCATTAGTTCCTCTGTTTGCAAAGACCTCTTGAGTTATCATCTAAACTTCCTGGCAGGGTAATTGCCTGATAGATCTATAAATCAAAATATTCCAGAGGAGCACGTCGGGCAGAACAGTGCAGCATTTAACAGGCCTGTAGATGTGCAGACAATACTTACCACCCCAAGTCTGGATTGTTGATGTCAAAAGAGACCATGTTTGTTTAGAAGACGGATTGTCTCGATTATTGTTAGGGGTCTTAGGAGAGCCCCAAAGCTTTCTGGAGCCAGAAGGCATAGAGACTGCGCAGATCTCCAGTTTCAGTTTCTTATTAATGTGTCTGTTCTTTTCCATTGGGCTTCGCTGAGACAAAGCATCAGATAAGAGCTCAAAACATGCACATTTCCTGTTTGAAATCTATCGGCCAGACTATGGTCAGACTCCAGAGGAAACATTGCAATTATAATTCAGTTGTCATTTTCTTGTATGTCTAGCTTCTGTGTCTGAATCTTTGCAATTTGCATCCATAAAAAAGTGGTTAGTCTTATGAGTGGTGTGACCTGCATTTTTCATCAAAACAATAAATAGATAATGGCATAATATAACTGATATAAAATATTGGACTGTAAGCCATGAATTAAAAAAAAGAATAAATAAATGTTAGAAAAGGTACAATTATAATTGTTTTATTTCTTTAGAAAAGCTTTCGACATAAATAATTGAATAGTGATTCAGAGAAATATATTTGAAATTAAATAAACTCTCATGTACTGAATCATAGCAACTTAAATAGTTAATCCACCTAAAAATTCTGTCATGAATTTCTCATCCTCATCTCATTCCAAACCCAAAAGACCTTCATTCATCTTTGGAACACAAATCAGAGAGCTGTATGACCTTCCATGGACAGCAATAAAAGACATCAGTGGCTCAACTTCAGTTTTGCTGCGCTAAGAGAATACCTTTTTTTTTGCTCAAAGAAAACTAAAATTACATAATGCACTCAGTTCTTCTCCCCTGACTTATGTATTCCACCATTTTCGACAAACAGAAAATGAAAGGTTTTTACAACAGCTAATCAAAAAAAAAGTATTTTTAAAGTCTTCTATTTTGATGAAGCTTTTACAGAAATATATTGCTTGATTGAAAATTGTATACACAACACAGTATTTCTGAAAATAAATAAACAAATAAATAATTGCATTAAATATTAAACATTAAACATTTACATTAATGTAAACACACATTTTGTAAAAAAATAAATAAATAAATAAACAGAATTTAAAGGGAAAAATAAAAATTTCATAGGGTTTGCATGGCTGTTAAATTGAGAAAGCTTGACAATTTAAATTAATTAGGCATTCATTTAAAAATAAAAATAAATCTGAATCTGAATAGATCTGAATCTGGAAGAGAAAAGTTCCCTATCACCTCACCAAATTATTTCAGTTATTTCACAGGTCTTTATAGCTTGCAACAGCAAAAGTACCAAATAAAGACACTGGCCAAGCAAACACTTATGACCAACAGTAGGATAAAGACAGTTTCTATATTTCCCAACATTCAACTTTTTATTATCCATGCAAAACATTTCTATCTCATGATTTATTTCTGTATGAACAAATGTATAGCACAGTAGTATAATTAAATTTTCAGTAATATAATTTGCAACTGCTAAAAAAACTGAAAGTCATTTTTCGCAGATACTGTAGTCACATCACTGTTGATGAAGCAGATAAACTTACAGTTTAGCTATTAGTAAAGACACTGAGAGCCTCAGGTTATTCACACATGTATAATTGCATTAGTGTGCACATCAACATTTTAGGCCTCCGTTATTTTTGTTTGTTTGTTTTGGAATTAGCAAGAATAGGCTTAAATGAATAGGCTTGAGATTGAAACGAGCCCTACACACTGGAAGAAAAAAAAAAAAAAACCTGAAGAATGTTTAGAAGTAAAACATCTGAACAATGTCTTACGGGGTTGTAAACAGAATAATTGACTCCGGTCCTTTGAATTATTGAAAAATAATGCACACTCCTCTTTATGTTGTGGCAGCATTTTCACTTCAGATGTGTATTATTTTTCAATAATTCAGTGGCCCGTCATCATTTATTCCTACTTATACAGCAACAGTGGTCAGGTGTAAGTCCAAGATGCCATATTGCCTGGCAAAACCACTTACTGAGCAACCTCTGACTTCTAAAACAGTGGCTACACTATTTAAATGTATGAGTTTGTAAAGGACACTAAACTGACAGCAATAGCAGTTGCTAGAGAAAATTGCCAGCTTTCACTCAGGGATTCAATGAATATATTTTGAATAAATGCAGTGCCAAAACAAAACGAAAAACAAGCAGAAGTTCTAAAAGCCCAGTGATAAATATTTATTACCGTACTGAGGCTTAAGTATGTTTGTGTGACTGTTGACCTATAAAAGTGTGCCGTCTACTAAGCGCGCATTCATCCTGCCTTTTCATCCCATTTATTTCACATCCTTGCATTATCTGTGACAGCTACATAAGCAAACCACAGGGAATTCTCACATTTTTAAAAATTTGAGACTACCATTGCCTTAAATCAACTAAAGCCAATGCAGATGGCACTGACAATCAGACATGACCATGAATTTCTGTAGCTTATTATTATGTGAAAACAAATGCATTACAACAAAAGATCATTACGATTTGATTAAAGTGGGAACGGATACTCATGTAGGGTCTTCTGTCTCTGATAGAGGTTTTAGTTCATTTTTGTCACAACACTACGCACAATGTCGGGAGATCTGTTTTTTTTTTTTTAATTCAGAAGTCATTCTTTTGGGATTATAATTATTTATATCTAAATTTTAAACAACCAAGAGCTCCAGTGTTATACATAAACAAAAACCTAAACAAACAAGCAGACAAATCTAATGGGATTAAATGGAAATATCATAACAGACCAAATAACAATGTATTTTCCATCGCTCTAATCATTATGGGATACATTTGCACTGTGTCACCACACCAAATGAAGTATGCATGCATTTTCATACCGCATGCTATCTTTAATGCTGCCAGAGGCACTAAAATATTCAGCTGTTTCAGTCTCGTTCACTTTCCATAGAAAGAACTCACTAATTGAACTAGAATAAAGAATAAAATCTTGCTTCACTAATAATTATTTGGGCAATTAAAAATTAAACAAATACAACTTTATATAACATTAATAAAATGGGGCGATGCTTTTGATGTTGTATTATACATTCAAGTGAAGCATATTTCTGCTTTCAAAGGGTACAGTTCTTCACCAATTTTATGTAATGATTCAATTGCCTCTCAGATCTCCGCCAACACCAAAGGAATATGTAATGCATTAGTCAATTAGCACAATGAGCAGGATTTTTATCTTTGAGGAACCTCAAAAAAAACAAAAAACAATATGTATTGAGGAAGACTCTGAAATAACGTAATGTGAAGAAAAATCTGTTCTGCACAATCTTTTGACAAGTTCTAAGTAGATACATATATATATATATATGTATATATATTCACGTCTCACATTGTTTACATCATAGATCATTTATAAAAAATTATTTCTTCCTTATACATTCCTTCCATCGTCCATACTTAGATTATTTTGCCTGAAACTCTAACTAATATGATATTTTATAAGCACTACAGTTTTCATTGTGAACATGTTTTTTTTTTTTTTTTAATTATCTAGGTGTTTTTTTGTTTGTTTTTTATCAGTGTTTCAGACTTTCTAATTCTAAATTTTATATGTAACTCAATGCATTGCTTGTGATCTCTTTGCAGTTATTTGTAAAATGTATGTGCTGTTTCTGAGTGCAAATCTCCCTTAAATATATTTGTCAAAATTGGAGTCACAGTTTATCATGACAGGCTTTTGTGCTTGTGCATAAACACTCTTGTAATTACAAATCCTCTCCCAGTTAATGACTTTATTCAGACAGCAAGTGTTAAATTCTCTGTATTCTCTTGTAATTGATCATTGTACTGTTTCTGCTCTGAATCCTGGTATGAAACTTCACTGAAACCCAAATTGCTTAAGCTATGCAGTGGATTAAACACTTTGCTCCTTTTAAGTGCCACACTGGTTTATATGTCTGAAAGTTTCTGATAGATTGTTTTATTTGTGTACGTAGACAAGGAAAGTTCATTTCTTTCAAGAGCAGACTGTGTGTAAGGGCGGAGTGCACATGAGAAGGAACGGAGCTGCCCTGATCTCATCAGTGAAGCCCGTGATGACCACATCAGAGAAAACCGTCATGAGAGATGTTCCTCTCTTCTGATCAAAGATGTGAGGGGAAGTTTAGCAAAGCATACTTCACCCAACACAAGCGGACCTGAGTGACCCTTTGAGAAAGGCAGCATCAGATTCATCATGATAGGTTTACGTCCAGAGCCTTTGGAGTAGATTATTTAGGTAATGGAAAGAAATTGTTGTCCATTTCTAGCCAGGATGAGAAGTTTATTGGTGGACGGGTCACAGTTTATATTACAGCGTCTGAGATGTGAACAAAGATATAAATGTAGTGCTATAAAACATAGAAACCAAAACAAAAACACATACAAAAATTTAGTTGAAAGCCTTGAGGACTGGTAAGTTACTAAGACTGTAAATGTCTAATTGTGTTTCAGTGTCCATTAGTACTGAACCAAGGCCTCGTCACTCTGGCATTATCTTGAACTTTGACATTTACAAAGAAAAGCAAGCAATTAAATTATCTTTTCTCTTGGTTTTGTCCATGATGGGAATTTAATAGCATGGAGTGTGTAAGGAAAGCAGTTTAATTAAATCTTCTCTTATGTGAGGATGTCTTGGAGCAATCAAGACAACATTCCTCATCTAATACAATACTAATATTAAAGAAAAAAAAAACATTCAATTACACTTTGTGCATCACTGCCAGTTTTCTGTTGTTTAAAAATCAATAGTAATTTTCAGCTGATGATAAACAATCTCATTGCTGAAGCCAGTGTTTTCATTACGTTTCAAATTAAATTCAAATTCAGAATGATTACTGTTGTTCACTTCAGTCCAGAAACGAATCATCTAATTGTTCGCATGGCATTGGAACAAGTTTAAAACTAAACCGAATTATAAAAAAATATAAAAAAGGACATATTTAATGACATATAAAAGGGGTCATGCCAAGTTGATATGATTCTTTAGGGTCTTAATAAAAAGTCTGTAACATAGTTTGGTTAAAATTTCTCAGTGGTAGAATACCCTACCCTGACGAAAACAGCTCTTTTCAGAGCAAGCTATTTTCCTTTAAATGCAAAAGAGCTCCACTGGCCCCACCCACAACAGCTAAAACCTTCTAGAGTAGATTCTTTTTTTTTTTTATAACCAACAAAATAAGCTCAGATTTATTAAAAATGCAAATTCATTCTCTGCCAGCAGGAGGTGCTTTAAGCACGAGAAATTGAGATTACCCTTTCAGTTGAATCACTTCGATGTTGCATATGGCAACTCGCCAGAGAGACAAAACAAAAAGGCTTCAAACAAAAGGCCAGAGAATATTGGCGTGCACTTGATTGCGCTCAGGTGCACCTCATCACTACGTGAGTATAAGAGGGCACGAGTACACAGGCAGCTTTTCGCTTCAGAGCCATCACCATTCTGAGCTGGAGACTCCCTCGGCTTTCAGATTGAAGTTTGAGTGGAGTGTCGATTTAAAAGAGATACTGCAATCTTCTGCTCTCTTGTCTGGCAGTTTACTGGGCTGTGCCAGCCTTTTGCATTCCAGTGAGCAAAGACCTCTGAGTGCACGGAGTTGCTGCATAAGGTCTTCCCTGGGCAATGCAGGAGAAAGAGCAAATTTTCTGTGGTTGGTGAAGCATTCTTCAGAATGACGTACTAGTCACGCCTGGCCCAGTCTCCTCGCCACTCGCCACTCTCGATGGCTGTACAGCCAGGGGGTGCGTGGCGATCCCTCAGGTGGAGCATGCTGTCGTGGTGCAGCTGCCTGGCGGGGTCAGCCACGGCTCCCGTCCAAGGCATGTAAACTGCCGTCCTCTCTGGCGGACCCCTTCTTTGGTTTGCGTTCGAGGGTGGAGCATATCAGTACAAGCTCTTATCCTTTGGCCTGTCCCTCTCTCCCTGCGTCTTCACGAAGGTTGCGGAGGGTGCCCTCTCCCCTCTATGGCAGATGGGCATCCGCATCCTTAACTCTCATCTCGACGACTGGCTGATAATAGCTCCCTCGAGGGATCTGTTGTGCATGCACAAACCTGCTGCTACGCTACCTCAGCCATTTGGGTCTTCAGGTCAACCGAGAAAACAGCAAACTCTCCCTGGTGCAGAGGATCTCTTATCTCGGTATGGAGCTGGACTGCCCGCCTCACCAGCAAGCACGGGCAGGCCATGCTGAAATGCCTAGATACGTTCAGGCACAAAACAGCGGTTCCTCTCAAAACTTTCAGAGGCTCCTGAGGCATATGGCATTTGCGGTCATGCCGCTGGGCTGGCTTCATATGAGACCGCTTTAGCGTTAGTTACAAGATCGAGTCCCGATATGGGCATGGCACCGTGGCACACTCTGGATTGGCGTTTCCCCGCAGTGTTGCCGCCTATTCAGCCTGTGGACCATCCCCTGTTTCCTCTGGGTCGGAGTACCCCTGGGCCAGGTGTCCAGGCATGTCGTGGTCAATACGGATGCCTCCTCCATGGGTTGGGGTGCTGTATGCAACGGGCAGGCAGCTTTGGGCCCCAGGACAAGCGTCCGACTGCTTTGGCATATCAATTGCCTCGAGTTGTTAGCTGTACTTCCTACAGTGCAAGATCAGGGAGGACGAGAAGCAAGTCCTGCTGGTAGCGCCATACAGGCCCTCCCGGACCTGGTTTGCTGACCTCATGTTCCCCTTGAGGAAGGACCTTCTTTCTCAGGGGATGAGCACGATTCGGCACCCGCGTCCCGATCTCTGGAACCTGCACGTCTGGTTCCTGGATGGGACACAGCAGACCTCGCCAGCCTCTCTCCCGCCGTGGTAGATACTCTCACTCAGGCAAGAGCTCCCTCTACAAAGCAGGGAGGACCCACAGAGATGCACGATTGCTGTTGTGCTTTCTTTCCTGCAAGAGAAGTTGGATCGCAGGCTGTCCCCTTCGACTCTCAAAGTGTATGTTGCTGCCATAGCTGCATATCACGATGCAGTGGAGGGTGCGTCCCTCGGGAAGCACCAACTCATCGTAAGGTTCATCAAGATACAAGATTCAAGATTCATTATTTGTCACATGCATAGTAATACAGGTACAACACGCAGTGAAATGTGTCCTGAACTGCTCCTAATTAGTGCAAATAACAAGGGAAACTAATTATTTATCTTTATAAATAAAGATAAAAACAACAAAAAATATTCCTTTTAAAAAGTGCAAAATAGTACAATGTAAACAGAACAATAATAATAGTAATAATAACGATAAACTCAGATTTACAAGATTCCATATGCAGTCGGATGAAATTTTGTGCAAGTAATGCTTATAGTCCAGACTATAGTGCAGTGTGCTGTGCGCAGTATCAGCTCAGCAGTGTGTGAGTGAACTGACACCAGTCCTATGAACGGGAGAGTGGCACATCTTGGTTGAGGAGCCGAATCGCCTGTGGATAAAAACTCCTCCTGAGTCTCTCCGTTTTGGCCATAATGACCCGAACCTTCTGCCTGAATGCAGAAGTTTAAACAGTCCGTTATTGGGGTGTGACAAGTCCTCAAGAATCCAAGCTGACCTGGTTTTACATCTCCTGGTGTAGATGTCCTGCATGGAGGGGAGAGCTGACCTGCAGTAGCGTTCACCTGCCGGATCACAGCTATTCCCAAAACAGGATGAGATGTTCTGTGTAAGGATGCTCTCAACAGCGCCCGAGTAGAAAGCCTTAAGGACAGCAGGGGAAACCCCAAACTTCCTCAACTGTCTCAGGTGGTACAGACGCTGCTTCGCCCTTTTCGTCTGAGCACGGATATGCTCAGTCCATGTCAGGTCCTCTGAGATGTGGATACCCAAGAATTTGAAGCTTCTTACCCTCTCCACTGGAGCTCCATTGATGGTGAGGGGTTTGTGGCCTTGTTGTCTCCTTCTGAAGTCCACCTCCAGCTCCGTTATACTGACACCATAGTGCCAGGTTCTCCACTTCATCCATGTATGCAGACTCATCGTTGTTGTAGATGAAGCCCAGCACTGTCGGTGAGGAAGTCCAACACCCAGGCACACAAGCGTTTGTTGAGTCCTAGATCTCTGAGATAACAAACACAAAGCGGAAGTTAACTTCGGTCCAGGCGCAGATGAAGCCGTCTATACTCAATTCTTCTGTTGCTGAGGCTTAATCACAAATGATTTGTTCACAAACAAACATAATCCACTGCTTCTTCAGTGGCTCAGATGTCAAAAGTAAATGACAACTGCTATGTTCATTATTATGTCCCACAACAAAACACCCCCCTTAGGATGACCCCTTGTCAAGGACCTGTGCTGCTGAGTACTGTATGTTAATAGAGGGATGTTTGTTGTTGTCAGTTAAAGGCTGGAATACAAGTGTATAATGCCTAACTTTTAAAAAATATTATATTTATCATATTTTAAAAGTCATGTAGTGTATTTTAGCCTTAAGTCAATATCATCTTATTCCAAACCTTATAACTTTTTAGTGAGTTTGTTTTTACATCCACTCTTTTGTGTTCATTGATTAGGGAATAATTTAAAGCCACTTAATATTAGGTCTTATTAGGTCTTAATTAGTCAAATTGAAATGTATGGTAATTTTACATCTTTGTTTGTTTTTTTCCTCTTTTTTATGTTTGAATGCTTTGGTCAGTATTCATTATAATTGCATGTACAATACCTCACATTATTCACAAATTGTTCCACAAAGAGGAGAAAAAAATACCAAATACTGTCAGTAAATACTGTCAGAATTTTCTTTTTGGGTGAACTGGTCCTTTAACGTTGGCTGCTTTTTTGCTTCCAGGTCAGATTAGGGTAAACACTTGTGCCTCGGCACATCAGCACATCGGTGCCAAAAACACAGCCTGGCTCATCTCATTTTCCACAGAGATGGTTTGGCAAAGCTGATGGCACTTTTAATCCTTCTTTGAGTACATTCTTCTGACTGCTAACTTCCCACCCCAGATCAAGTGCTGCACAACTGATAACGTAGAGCCTGAGGTGACTGTTTGTGTGATTCTCCAGTTGCTCTCATGGTGTTTCATTCTGAAGGCTTGCCAGAACTGACTGTTTACTTTTTGTCAAGGTTTGCAGAGCAGCTCTGTCCTGAATTTGAGTATGTGATTAGATACTCATGGCAGAAGTCATGCAAAAGCACATCCTCAAACTAGTCTGCAGTTACCAGGGTAACCAGAATGGATTGGCTCTGATGCTGATTTAAAAATCGTAAATCCTTGTTGTTCCTCACCATTGAAACCACTGAGCTTTGACACCCTCAGGGAACTAAAAAGTGAGACGGTTGCATTATAAGCAATGGCATGCTTTGCTTTGCCCATCTTCACTGCATCATCATAGACACTTGTTTGGCTCCACGCCCTTCTGTCATTCCACTCAGTGCTATCACAAGTAAACTATCTCGCAGCTATGTGACGCCCTACTCAGTGAGCTTGAACCGAGAGTACACACCTGTCTTGCTTTC
The DNA here is from genome assembly GCA_032361165.1 of Enteromius paludinosus. Lineage (NCBI taxonomy): Eukaryota > Metazoa > Chordata > Actinopteri > Cypriniformes > Cyprinidae > Enteromius > Enteromius paludinosus. The sequence continues at coordinate 4,958,587 of JAUMHQ010000046.1, read as the reverse complement.
TTTCTACGCTTAGTATTCACATGCCATTTTAAACAGTTGCGCTTGACAAGTTGTGACATTTTCGTCAAGAGTACTCAGGAAAAGCCTGTCTTATATGTTGCATCTCTTTATATGCAAGGCATGCTGAGCAAGTCTGTATACCTGTTTGGTTCTGGTATAGAGCTATAACACACTCTTCAAGTGTCAATGCTAAAAATACAAGAGGAGGTTATGTGAAGGTACTGTACAACCTGATCTCATGGCAATTCGTACATATTTTATGAGGTGGCTAATTTGTACGAATTTGTACAAACTCACTTGTACGAATTTATACGATTTATTCTAAATCGTACGTATTTTACGAGATGCCAATTCGTATGAATTTGTACGAATGACCTAAACGTAACCCCGCTCCAAAACCTACCCATCAAGTGGTTTTAGACAAATCGAAGAAATCGTACGAGAGAGGTGCGAATATGTACGAATTGGTCATGAGACTGTGTTGGAAGGTATGAGAGGCAGGCCAGGCTCCATGATGATGTAGAAACCAATCTCCAAAGCACAAATCATAACAAACTGGATAATTTGCTTTGACTGGGAGTGTACTAGTGATTTTGTTAGAGAGTGTTTAGGACCAGGGTTTAAAATTAACACCCGCCAACCCGCCAAATGTGGGTTAAAAATCATTTTGGCGGGTATTGATAAAAACCTACCAGCCAGTTTGGCCAGTGACGCATGAGCCAATCATGCAAATCATGTCAGATACCCTCTGTGTCGTTTGTCTCCTCTGTCTAGGGTTGCCAACCGTCCCTTGAAATATGGAATCGTCCTGTATATAAAAACAAAAGTACACGTTCCAGATTGAGCTTAAAAGGGACACACTTTGCTTTTTCAACGCGTAGACCTGAAAAGCGCGTTTGCACTAAACGCCTGTCAAATAGCGCCTAATTACAGAACTAAGATATTTATTACATGTGATTGTGGTAATACTGTCAAAAACACAGCATTAAAAACAGTTGCTCCAGTCTAAATTAGAAGTGAATATGCCCAGAAAAAAAATTACAAACAAGAAATAGGAAATATCGGATGAGCAAAGAGGACTGAGCTGGACAGCGAAATAAGCTAAAATCAAAATGCTGCAGAGGTTGGACAGACGTCAGGATCAGGAAGAGGTGAGAAGAGGAAGGAGGCAGAAGATGAAAATGTTGACAGAGCGTGCGAAGCAAAGAGAAGGACGTTTAATTGTAAATGACAGACAGGTCATCATTGGCTAGTGTTGATAGTCAAATTGTGGTCATATTTTGTTGCGGTCATATTTTGGTCACATATAACAGTTTCGTTGTGGGGACCAGGAATTTAAATTTTTGTGTGTATTGCACTTTCTGTGCGTTTTGCATGCACTGTTAATAAAATGATAACATTTTAATTCAGTGGCATTCATAATCTCTTATTTTCACCACATAAAAACTTGTCTAGTGGAAATTCTGAAATTCTAACTTTCTGAAGTTACCAGCCACTTTGGCTGGTGATCAAAAAAGTTAATTTCAAACCCTGCTTAGGACCGTGCCTGATGAGAGTTGAAGGTTTAACACTGAATGGCTAATATGTGTTGCTTTAGGAAAAGTATAAGGGACAGTTCATACACCTCACCCTTAAGTTGTGCCAATGCGGAATGATTTTCTTTTTCTTTTTTCTTTTCTTGTTTAACTTGCAAGTCTGTGAGGAAATCAGAATTGTAAGGTATGAACTAATAGATATAAAGATATAAGATATAAAGCAATTGCAGGAAAAAAAAGTTATGAAACACATCTCATTGTTGGGGAAAAAAACACAACATTGTCAGAAAATGTTGAGATATAAACTCAGAATTGAGATAAGAAGTTATTTGTAATTATGCGATTGTTCTTATGCCTATTTATGATCAATTTGTATGCCCTTTATGTTCTGGCTAATGTGTCCAACGTTATAAATTCCACTATCATGGCAACACATTTTGCATGTGTTCATGCAGTGCATCAAAAAGTGTCACGCCAGATTTTACATCAATAATACAAAGCATTGTTGTTTCTTCTGCATATCCTATAATGATCACAGTGTCCCAAATTTGAATATATGTATATTTATGAAATATGATAAATACTGTATGTGCAGCCAGTTATAAGGTACTTACAAGGTACAGTATTTATTTTTTGGCTTTGGCACTGATATCCTTTTGTCACCATTCCGTTTCATTTTGTGTAAAGGAGCAGTGTAAACAATGTAGAATGATGTGAGGTAGAGTAAAGATGACAGAATTGTTATTATTGGGTAAACTAACCCCCTCCCCCTGGGGTACAGTTCAATGTCAATAATTGAATTCATAGTCTATTGCTGTCATGATATTCTAGTGTAGTAATGTTTGATTGGGGTTGTTTGTAATTCAACTAAAATCAAAATGTGCACGTCGTTTTATTTAGTATTTTGCAATAATGACAAATTTTCACTAATTAATCATTAAATAATTTATACTCTCACGATTGCCATATTTTTACTCTGTAGAGCTTCTTGTCATCTGAGGTGAGTTGCCCCATTTTCATGATTTTCAGTGCAATAACAGCTAAGCAAATGTTTCCATTTATTTCCCCTAATAACATATATTGTCTGACACTTGTGAAAATAATCTCAAAATATGTTACGATTTAGCAGTGAATGTCCCCTGTTCTTTAGGGAGCATAATTTCCTATATTTCATATAATCGTAGATAATACCAGGAACATGTTGCCTGTCTGGTTGAGATCTTGAGTTGTGAAATAACTTGCGGTGGCAGTATGGTTTATTGCCCTGGCTCAGGAGGCTGGTGAGAACATCTGCCTAATTGTTTTGTGTCATTGCGGGGCCCCATCGCATGCTCATTGTAGAATTAGCTGTGACAGTGTTTGCTCTGAGAGATACTGACATGTTGGCTCTCGCTCTGCACACCTCAGTACACGGGCCCCACTATCACCTCGGGTGGCGTGGTGCATACTGGCTGAATCTCCTGACAGAACACAGAGCTACTGGTTTTATTTAGATATACATTAGCTTTGGCTCGTGAGGCATCTTGTGTCTCATAAAGTTCTTATTAAGGGTTTATTTTTGCTGGCCAGGCAGCCGATGAGGGCCGGGGTTGTGGGAATGCCCAACAGAGCATGCTTTACACCAGAGATTCACAGAAGTATGAGAGACATAAAAGCTACTCTTTCTTCTTCTGGCTTGCAGCAAGCATTAGCTGCTTCAGTGCCACAGGTTCACTGAGCCATAGGTGCATTCTGTGTAATTCACGCAATGTCATCTGAACATGACGTTAGTGCTGGAGTCATTCTAGATGAAAGCCGCTGTGCCATATAATTCAAAGCCTGTTTCAGGTTGTAAAATGATGCATTTTGTTCCAGTGATGGAAATAAGGCGACTTTCAGGTGGGACACTTGATTTGTAGGCCAGCTGTCTAAACCGAATTTACATGTAACTTGATCACTTTATCATTTAACATTAATATTGCATTTACACAAATACTGGTATATTGTACGTTCTCTGCAAATTAATAATAATCTTCATCCAAGTCTACTGCTATTGTTTATTTTTCATTATTCTTTTTTAAATTTGTTTGTTTTGTGTTTTGCGTTTTATGTATCAGAAACTGAGCTTAATTTGTGCCATCTAACACAGCTTACAATAAAGTGAACTGAACATTGTACTGTCAAAATATCTTGACAGGCTCGCAAGAATGAATTTCACATTAGAAAGAACCTCTAGGCAAAAGGAGGACTTCATATTAAAATTGTATTGTGAATTCAAGTCAAGAAGGTAAGATTAATTTGTACATATAGTAGGGTTTAAAAGTAAGACTAAAAAAAATGAAAAATTAAAAAAGTGTAATGTTCTGTGTTAGGTCAGTAATCAAATTAGTAAAGGACTGTAAAATTGTGTGAACTCTCTTGTTTAAAAGGTCCAATTTTAACAACTTATACTGGAGAGTATACCGGAGGCTTTTAAAACTAGCATTTAAAAAAATCTTTATCTTTTCTTTTAGCTAAAATACATGTATGAATCTGAAAAAAAATCTGAAGTGTGTCAAAAAACCCTCTTGTGCGTCCAACTACTACAGATTTAAGGATGTGGTTGATAGTTTAACACAAGCACCCAAACCTTGGCAGGTTTTACTCTGGAGGATGGGAGGATGCAGTCTGATCATTCTGCAAATGAAACGAGGCATAAAATATCACATCACTAATCTTGTCTTGGCAATAAATGCCAGCCTCAATTATTGTCATTGTGTAATGTAAGAAAAAAATATACGAAAAACATAACATCTTTTCGTTTTCATTCCATGACAATATTAATTAAATATATTTATATGTGGTGCATATCCATTTAGATCAACCCAAAACAACTTGTATCTTGCGTTTAACCACTGCAGAGGCATCAGAGCAGCAACATTTCACATAAGCACAATCTTTATACATTGTATTTTTAACATCTACAATCTTGACAAAAATAATCTACAAAAAATACATTTTGTGACCCAGCAACAGTATGATGTCCTAATACAGTGCACAACACAAAGAAAGTTATTTTGATAGTTCACTTAAGACATTCTACTAACTAGAATGTAACTTTGTATCTATATGTTAACTAATTATCAATAATTTGCTACTACAGGTCTCAACTCTCAGAGTAGACTGATGTTTAGGGATAGTAAGTTGATATATATACTTGTAAAGTTTCTCCTAGATATATGTTGTAAGTTTTGGACCCATCAAAAGACAAGCCAACAAAAAAACTGAAAAACATAAAGATTAAGCAGGCAGTCTACTAATATTCTGCTAGCTGACTTGTAGTTAGCATCACCGACTTCAAAAAAGAAAAATACGGGACAATCACATTCCGGGGGTGGGGGCTGGAGGGGTACATACAGTATATATATATATATACGACATGCCAGACGAGGATTGTGCAGCCATCATTGCACAGTTATGTTTACGATACTTCATGAGGGTGGCCGTGACTGAATGATAACGATCAGTGATCAGACTATCAAAATAAAGAGTTACCCACTAAAATATCCACAGCATTACACATAAGTCTAATGTCATTTTGTTGTGCTAATTGCGTTGTGTTGTGGCTTGTTTTTTTACTATTGGTTGTTTTGACAGGAGCTGAGACTTGGTTTCACCACTAAGAGTAACTAAGAAGTTGCAACATCTAAACATGCAGAAAGCCCTTCATGTGAAAAGAAGAGGAGAGTAGCTGGTCAAAACAGCATGGAGGATAGCCAGAGGGGAAGATGTTTTACACAGAAACACACTGGGAAAAATAAGCCTCATATTTGTTTTACACACTGCCTGTTTAGAAATGCTTCATTTGGTTCCCTTGCTGTTTTGAGACCATTTTAAACAAGTTTATTCAACAGCTACCACATTCGTTTATTGTGTATTAGAGTTAACCTGAAGTGGAAAAGGGTGGGACGGCTTTTTAATTACTGTTGTTTCCCAAAGAATTGTGCTTAACTTGAAATGACAAAAATATCAACCCTTCCCTCGAAGACAAAAATTGAGATTGACAGAAGCAATTATACATTGACTGAATATAATACGTTGCATTCACACAACAAGGCAAACTCAATTAACCCATGCTATTATATTGTTTCTCTCCACGCAAAAACAACCATTAACCACATCCCCCATCTCTCAGAGACGGCTTCGACGAGAATGAGAAGAAGGACGTGTTCATATCTCCTTATCTTATCATATGCCTTTCAGCCTGGGAGGCTGGAATGCATGGCTTAACCGTAAAAGGGGGTCAGAATGTATAAAAGATGAGGATATGGGTCATTTAAAGTGACTATCACTGGCTCTGCACACTATCTCCGCTTATAAAATCCATTCATGTAGATAAAGTACGGAGGCCTCTGGAGAATAAGGGACATTCGGCTGCCAGCATCATTCCTCTGAAGTCCCATAATGCATCTGAGCTCTGAAAAGTGACAACTCTCTCTGGCCATATATGAGTTAGAAAGTTAGTGGATAAAAGTGTGATCTTTAAATACAATTTTCTCAACAAAACCGCAGTGCGGCCATTGTAATTATTCATTCGATAAGCACTTGTGGATATACAGTACCACTGGTCATAGATCATTAATTATAATATATTAAAGAACTTTCTGTTAACAGCTATAACATGTTTGCTAAGATTTGACCAACTAGCACACGTCGTTTCAACGGTGGCCCCCTCCTGCGTGCAAACTTCTCGCTAAGTGACGATTATCGTTTGTTTTCCAGTGGGCCTGCGAGAGAGATCGAACTCTAATGTTCTCTTCCAGGAGAGCAGTGACTTCAAACTTCAGTAATTCACTAATGGCTCCAAATGAACCGTTTTTCTCTAGGCAAAGACATTAGGCTTTGTCTGGATGGTTTGCCCCACTCCCCATGGTGGAGAAGACCCTCATGCTCCACCCCACACTCTGTCGCTCTCTCTCGAGTGCTGGTCCTTCCTGTGAAGAGCCCCTGAGCCATGCACAAACCTGCTTAATGATCTCTGCAAGCGCTCCTGGTACCTTAATTGGTCCATGGCACATATTTCCCTTAATAGAGATTTTGTGAATAGACCCTTCACTCCTCAAGGGCAGGTTTGGAGTGTTTAACACTCTAGAAAGTGATTAATCTTTGCATCTGTTTAAGGGAAGAGATGGGAAGCCCTTTTTTAGATGTGGAGATGTCTGGTCTCTAGAGGACGGCCCGGTTTGATTGAGACATCAGGTTTAAAATTGTAATTTGATGGTGTATTTTAACACTCGATGATATGATTGGTGTACTAATGTGTTGCGAGTGTTAAGCAGAAAGTTTTGTACCCTTTACATGCTTTTGTCTTTCCTTGTCTGGTGTGTAAATTGACGTTTGATTACATTATTCTCAGCATTGGTTGTATTTGAGATTTTTTTAACTGAACATTTCTAAGAACGCATATAGAAGACAGTAAAAATCAGTGCTGTTGGTGGTTTCTTTACATGCTGTCACACTTTGGTCCTTGTTTTGGTTTTTACCTTGTTCAGTTTTCATAGTCATAAAAAGGGCAACTTTCATTCTTATGTATTATGCAGAAATAGATTTATAATTACTATTATTATTATTGTTATTATTTATGTGCTGGTAGCTTTTTGCCATGAAATTGTAATGCATGATGACTGAAGCTTTCAAGCTTCAAAATGGATACACTATAAACCTATCAGTAACACTTTATGATAACTGCATTATTACATACAATAACAAGCATTAGTAAGCATTTATTTCATCCTTTATTAAACCATTGTTCCAAAATTGTTATGCATTGGTAAACAGTTTAGAAGTGCAGCTATAAATGAGCATTTATATATATATATATATATATATATATATGTGTGTGTGTGTGTGTGTGTGTGTGTGTGTGTTTAATAATTGTATTTTTATACTTTATTAATGATCTTTTTTTTTTATTATTGCGTTATTTACAAACCAGTTATTTAGTTGTCAGTATTTGATAAGATCATTTAGAAAGATAAGCATTAGTAATTGCCAGGCGTCTGTTTATGTGAACTCATCTAAAGTGAGGAGTACCATGTAAAGCATTTATAAAGCAGATGAAAAGACTCATTTATCTTCCAAACAGAAAAGTTAAAGAAACACATTACAGAGGGATACAGAACACAGAAATAATTTTTCATGATGTAATAAAAAATGTAATTATACAACTGTACACATGATAAATGGAAAAGAAACCTTCAGTTCCATAGAAAAAAAAAAAAAAATCAAGTATACAGTTTGATATTATTTTGCATATTGAAAATAATAGTTCTCGATCCCTCTGTGTTGTGTTTGTTCATTTTTTTCTGTTATGAAGATAACTGAGCCTTTAAATCTCTTTTGTACATTTAGATATGCTTATAAATCAAGAAAAAGGTGTTTATAACTGTATTTATAAACTGCTTACTAATGACTATCAATGTTGGGACAATGCTTTATAAAGGATGAACTGACTAATGCTTAACTAATGATTCATAGCGTGTAGTTATTATAAAGTGTTATCAAACTATCTTAAAAGCAAATATCATAAAAAGTCTTTTGAAGCCATACTGTATAGTAGTTTGGAGAGAGATACAAACAAAAATTTAAGGCATTGTTTACTTAAAATCTGAAGAGAAGTATAATTCAGACCATTTTTGCGAATCTATTTATTGAAATGATATCAATCGGAAGATTAAAATTAACAAATTACAAACTTTATTTACAATAAAATTTTTGCTGTAAATAAAAACAATAAAAATCTATGCAGGTTCTCCATTTAGAAGCATGTACGTTTATTTACATGTCTGTTATGTGCATAATCCTGACTTTATATTTATGAGGAGCTTGTTCCTCAGTTCTGACTCATTTCAAGAATGGAAATGACAAATGTCAGAAAACATTTATGCTAAGCATCTGCTTTGGACCAACAGTCAGGCTGCAGGCAAAAATTAAGGAGGCAAATATATAAATAAATAAGCTGTAATGGTCAGAGGGCATATGGAAAGTCATTGGGAAGACGCTGTTGACTGAGCAGGAGGTTGCGTTGCCAGGGAACGTCACTTGGCAGCCTGGGGTGATGTCAGCTGTCAGTTTAGCCAGACTGTGCTGTGCTGTGCACATGTCCACAAGGTTGACTGTCAAAAATAAATAAATAACAAATAACATCACCGGGTGAAGCAGATAGATGTATAACTAATATACATGTTTTGTCACCAGTAAATGTGCAGAAACCTTGTACCTACAAACTCTATTGTCCCAGAATAGCAATATGCCACTCATTCATTAATTCATTCATTAATTTAATGTGATTTAAATGTAGTTTGCATTCATATTGCATGGATTGTGTGTCATTTATTTGTAATACGCATACTATCTGGACATGCATGTTAAACACAGCTCATTTGTCTGTAAAAAAGGAACTGACCTAAACCATGAATTTTAATCAGACCTTGCATTTAGCAAGAAAAGCTGTACTATCCACTATAGCTTGAGAAGCCTCTACAGAGGTCCATTGTGCACAAGGGGGTTTTCATGCGTTAAGCTGAATGGCGGTATGAAATCAATGGGTAAGCAGCACATAAGGCATCCGTAGTGTTTTTTGTCAGATCAGAGTCGTCACTTTCAGAGACACTGGGCCACTTATCTTTTACACATCATAAAACCAGCTGCAGTGAATAGAGCCCATTCAGCACTCAGTACTTCATCCAACACAATGAGACTTTGTAAGAAGAGAGCTGTAAATTGGGAGTTCTAGAGATGCTTCTCGAGCACCATTGCCACTGCAGTATAAGGCTGTAATGTTTTTTATGTCTTTTAGGCATCACAGGTAGCCTCTTTTTTTCTCTCTCTCTCTTTGATTATGAAGTGAAATTGTAAGTGAAACAAAATACAGACATTGTAGGTGAAAGATGTGAGACTCTTCCAAATTTCTGACTTTTATAAATGATTGTGTCTGTTACTTTATTTTCAGCAAATGACAGGTTGCGATGATATTGCAGTAAACAAATGACAGAGCTAATTTCATATCCAATCCATTATATAAAAAGGGTTTTTGGGGAATGAAGAAAGGACAACAAAAAAAGTCTAGAAGGTCACCAAGTCAAAACATGAATATTGAATTTCTTGCAAGATACATCAATGTACAAGATCCTTCAATGTGTTTGCTTTAGGAATGTAATGGTATCAAAACTTCACGGTATGGTAATACCTCGGTATGAATGGCACGGTACGGTATTTATTTAATTATTTACAGGAAAAACAAAACTAATGAAGAGACAAAAAAGTTCTGGAGGGCGCACGGGATGCGCGGCGGACTCTGGAGGGCGCACGGGATGCGCGGCAGACTCTGGAGGGCGCACGGG
>JAUMHQ010000046.1:4927662-4948592 GCA_032361165.1 Enteromius paludinosus | reverse complement strand
ATCTATCTATCTATCTATCTATCTATCTATCTATCTATCTATCTATCATCTATCTATCTATCTATCTATCTATCTGTTTTACATTGCCTTTTTGGAGCACCAGTTTGTGGTTATGTGGGGAAAATCCAAATTATTTAGATTTCTCTTTTTGTGTTTAGCAACGTTCAGCTAGCTATATTTGGAGAGTATGAGTGTGAGTAAATAATAACAGAACTCTTATTTTTAGATGAGCTATCTCTTTAAGGTTCATGAGGTGTGTCTATTTATTGGTCTATATTTAGCCTAATCAGTGGTGAAAGAGACAGGAAAAACAAAGACATAAAGGCACTAAGTAAAAGAGAGAATGTGAGGAAGAGCAGACAGAGGGGCCGTTAGGTGGCTGATATCAGGTACCTGACTTCTCCCTTTTCTCAGCAGTATCAATCTGTTAGGGCAGCTTGGGGGGATCAGCTGGCTCTATGCGCCGTCTGCACGGCGAGACCGTCTTAATACACGCTGGGCTGGGACATAACTTATCATAGTGATGTTAGAAGTCAAGATAAGGGTCCTCCAAACAACTGTGTCTTACTGATAAGCCAGCCAATCCATTTAAAGGAAATTTCAGTCATTCCACAGATGCATGCAGAGCAAAAGACATGCTGGGTTTAAGGAATTAATCCCATGCAAAAAAAAAAAGTTGTCCGAATTGTAACCCACATGTCTGGTTTTTAATAAATGACTGAATGCACATTTACCTCAAGGTGCTCAAAATGTATACAATTTGCCTTTGAAAAGCCACAACGTTTGAGCCAGACACTACAGGACGAACGTCAGAGACTTGGCGCAGACGGCAAGAAGCCCGTGATCTTTTGACAGGGTTCTCTACCTGATGACATTCTCCAGAGGGATATCCGTACTCCCAGACCATCTGTGGATGCAGTAAGTGAAACCACCTAAGGCTCTGTATTAGCATTGCAGTGTTCCTCTCTCCTGTCTCTTCCAGACACACGTCTTCCACACTCGCATTCATCACCATTCACGGGCTTGTCCAAGCTTACATGCCCTGGGCATACAAAAGCCTTCTGTTACCTTCCTTCCAGCTCAAGCACCTTTACCTATTCAAATAAGAACAAAATAAATAAATAAACAGATAAACAAACCGTTTATTCCCAGAAGGGATGAATGCAATGTTTGATGCACTTCAAAAGACTTCCACTGATGTGCATTCAGAGGAGTTAATCAAAACGAATTATCCATGTGATAAACAGCCATGTGCTTTGGAACACAATCAACCAATAAGACCGCACTGGCGTGGATTGAATTTATCAGCCGCCACAGTTCTGTTCCTTAAATTTGTCATTGATTGAGACTGCGTTTTTCTAAACAATGTAAATAATACACTGAATATGTATGAACACAGAAGTGTAAAATACGATTTTAGCAGGGAATTTGGGGACGCGCTCAATCACTCATGTCAACAAATAGTGTGTTTCTGTTGCTGTCTTAAACTTTAAGCTTTCCATCGTTTTATAATTTTAAATCAAAATGACTTTCAATACACACGAGGGGGTAGGGGGAAAAAAATCTAAATAAATAAATCAAAGCGCGCTCACTCCCTCTCCTCCGCTCAGTATGTATTGGCAGTGACAGGGGGTCATACAATCTTCCAGCTCTAAATCTGCTGACATAAGAGCGGTATAAATCAAAGACATTATTGCACCTTAGTGCCCAAGGCTCCGAGGCATTTCTCATTCTCAAGGCCAGACAGAGCCAGAAGACCATTTGCACATTCAAAGCTGATGAGAGTGGACAGAACAAAAGACTGGCCTTTTTAATAAGGAAACAAATAGGATTTTTATCAGCTTGGGGTGTCAGATGAACAGAGTTTTTGGATAAAAATATACCGTCTGGCAGTATAGCAACTATGAGAGAGTAATGTATACACTATTGCAAAAAACATATCCCTGACATGTTCCTTCTCTGACATATAATAGAAATTTCATCATTTGATTTGTGATAAATTATTCTTTGATTAGATCGAGTTAGTGAAGCTTCATTCTGTCCTGTTTAGTTTCCTTTTCTCTTTTTTAAAACACTTCTCATTCATTTGATAACGTTTCAACTGAAGTGCCAGGTATGAATATGAATCTCTCTCTCTTTTTTTTTTTCTGAAGTTGTTACTGATTTACAGCACCAGAATATAAAACACGTTGCCTAATTTGTAGTATTTTCAATTCATCTTTTAGACAGCACCCGTTTTCACATTTTTCAGCTATTGATTCTGTATTTTTCAGCATTTACTCTCAGACCTCATTATAAACTGGTGCACTCATACCAAAAAGTCCCCGCGGAGAGGAAACTTACTTGTTTAAGACATTGGCCAGCTGAAAATGTATATATTTGGTCATCAGATGTTTGAAACAGGAAAAGTGCATAAAAGCCAAGGTCGTAAACAATGTGTTTCCTTTCCCCAGGTGACAATTATTTCATTTTTGCCTTATCCGTTCAACCACTTCCGTAAATGCCATCATAGCTAACTTTATAGCAAAAATCTGCAGTGTGACTTTAATCTTAATACCACCATATCAGCAATCTGTCCCCTTAATGATAATGCCAGCATCGTTTCAACACATATTAATAGATCTCTGGATGTATTTGCACTGCAAAAAAAAAGGGAACGGTAATCTGGGGGGGGGGGGATGTAAACTTATAAAACTGCTTGGAAAAAAACAAAACAGAAAGCTTACTGTAGCCTTTCAAACAAGAACAATACATCGTGTTCTCTCAGTTACATGAACTAAAAGCATGTCTAGTGCCGAACTGTGTGAACAGAGGTGGACGCCATTATCCCTCCGACCTATATGTGGCAAAATAACAGGTCTGAGTAATTGCCCAGTCTTTTTCCTCACCAAGTTTATCCTTAGGAGTGAATTTCATTATCTCCAAAGCAAGACTTCATGTGGGGAATCGGCGTGTAACCAACTGTGACTGCTGTGTGCCTGGCACCCCCGTGAAGGCCCATCAGATAACTCCAAATACAGTTTCTTTCTTAGCCTGATAAGAGCATGAGCACACAGCTATGAAATAAATGGCTGGCCATGGGCCGACTGGGAGCAGGGCTTGGGGGGAACTTCAGAGGGGATGCTGCAGGTCACGATTGAGATCAGGACAGGACGAGGGAGAAATTGCTGATGATTTAAGATAATGCTGCTCTGATGGGAGCAGAAACGGCCGTACTCATCACTCTCTCGGCTGATATCGGTTTGGGGGGAGACCGTATGGAAATGGACATGGCTTCCACATGACAGGTAGAAAAGAGCCAGCGAGCTGAGTTTCCGGGGGTTTACAGTGTAAACACTGGGCATGCTCTCTGGCTCATGGCATATAATTGAGTTTTACTGATGTCCTTCCAGATCTCAGTCATGATTAAAAAGGACAGTTTCCACTGGCTTCAAATTAAATCGGGAACATGGCAGAGGTGCGTGCGTCGTATTTTCATAAGGCATTACTTTCAGGCTGCGAGTCTAATCATCAAGTGGGTACAGCAAATGGAGTGTAAATATATTCATGGGCATGCATGCGAGCATGTGTATCTTCAGCCAGTTATGGGTGTCTCTTTCATTTATTAAACCTACGTGAAAAAAACCCCCGAAAAAAAGGGCAAACAGATAGAGAGGATGTGTTCTACGCTGATGTTTTATACCTAAGCTGTATTCATAATCATGGATCACTGACCTATAGCTTTGTCTACAATACAGAAAAGGAGGGAAATCAATTTAATGTCTCTAAAAATGAAATGTGTCATAACCCTCAATTATATATAATTACATTCTTATACCTGGATTTGTACTTACTGTACATTTCACAGTGAAAGTATAATTTCTTGTTACAAACATCATTAACTATTAATCTACAAACATTATGGTTTTGAAGACACGCTACATGACATTTTACAAATTGATATTTGCAACATTACAACATACAACATTGCTTTGTCATATATTGGTGAAATTACCTGGTATTTAAATATTCTACGCAGGACCAGTGGTTTGGAAAATAGATGGTTGTTTTCCATGTTGGTTAATTTGAGAGACGAATTTATTTGAATGTTAATAAGCAGAGAATCTTTTTTTTATCCTAAGAAATTTGTTTTAGTCTTTTAATGAAACCTGTTTGTTTGTTTGTTTTTTTTATGTGATGGATTAAAAAAAAAGAAAAGAAAAAAACTCTGTCCTTTCAAATACATATTAGCTTTTTTTTTTTTTCAGAAATGAAAAACATGATCACCGTAGAGTTGCATTCAACTCACTGTATGTGTGAATTGCATGATTTAACCATATATTTCAATAATTATATGTCCAGATGAAAAACCGAAGCCTATATTACTATATGTAGAGCTAGATCAATGTTAATGATTGACCAAAGGTCATCTATTCTAACACCGGCCTGTCTGTAGACCAAAGCCACAAGTGGGAAGAATCAAATCCATCAAAGTCCTCAGGGGGCACCTTTGCATGACAGCCTCGAAATGATGGCGCCTTAGAGATCTCAGCCCTCGCAGGTGTGCTTCAGTAAAGACAAGGGGCGAGTATGATGGAAAGGCAGCAAAAGCGACTTCACTTGCATTTCTCAGAGGTGAGTATTGTGCACGGTACCACTAAGTTCCAGTTTAGGTAAAGTAGAAGCAGCTTGGTGGACGTGTGTGTCAGCAAGCTGAAAGGCCTGATGTATGACAGGCCATCTGGATTCCATGATGTACACCACGCCTGAAAGGGTGATAAGGATTGGCGCGGGCCTCCGCTCCCTCAGACAGCTCTCCCAGACGCCATATTTCAAAGAAACACCACTGTCTGCTGTGATTTATGCCTTATTATGAAGCTGTCGCTCATCGCTAGTGCAGAACTCATTAGGGACCTTTATTTTTATACAAGCATTCCGCCATTTAAATTGAATCTGCGTACAGGGAAGATGGTTTCTGTGGCAGAGAACCACAGTGGACTGTAGTCTAATTCAACATTCACATGTAAATGAATTTCATATTTTGACTTTTTCAATTTGCCCGCTCCTATGAAGCTTGCAATAGTTAAAGATGGAGTAAACATCCAAAACGGAATTAAACCTGGAGGTGGGGAGCAGAGTTGAACAAATGTATGCGAAGCCAGTGTTTGCATTAATACTCCCAAGTGAGTGCCAAAATTAACTACTCAGGATAAATTGGGGACTTTCCAAGCAATTTGATAAACCAAATGAGATTGGGCGACTTGGATTAAATGGTTCGCCTGTCTGGTTAAGAAAATGTTTGACTTGAAATGTTAGACCTTGTGTCAATGTATTAAAAGTTACATGGACATAGTGAGTCGCTTTACTTTAAGGGATAGTTCTCCCAAAAATGAAATTTTGACAATCTGTTGCTCTCATACGGTTTCAAACGTATTGCTCTTTTCCATGCAATTACAAGGAATCAAACAAGATCAAACTACTGTAGATGTGTGGTTGTGAACTAAACTAAGACAAAAAGAGATGTATAATTCAGTCTGATGCGCAAAGCTATTCTATGGCTTTGGTGATTTTCACCTTCAAAAAAAAATCACCTTTTGTTTTTGTTTTTTTAAACAAGTCAGTAAGTCATTAGGGTTTGGAAATAAATGAGGATGAGTAAATAACATTGTTGTTGTTGTTTTTTAATATACATTTTTTATCTATAATTGTTTCTTGTGTAATACATGCTAGAAAATGGTACATGTTACTCTGAGTATATTTAATTATCCTGGAATTATCTCTTTATAACAGAGTTGGAAGTTGAATAACAACTACATATGCGTGATGTGAAGTGAACATGAAATGTTAACATTTAGTTATAGACGAAGGTCTAAGGTTACAATGGCAACAGCACTGTCCTTCATTACTGTTAGGCTTCTAAACATGATCCACAAATAAACAGTACAAGCACAATCAGATAAAGAACTTTTAAAATTCCGTGATCTCCATCTAAAAAGTATTCCAGTTACACCAGACCCCCTTCCCTATTTAGAGAAATGTTGTTTATTTGAGAATGTCACACATCCTTATCCTTTATCAGCTAACGTCTGATGGCAGAACTGTCCAATTAGCGAGACTATTGGGTTTGACATGGAAAATTCCCCTTTGCTTAAGGTTAAAACAACACCAGCTAATGGAACCTACATTAGAAACATATGCTGCCGGGAGTTTCTAATCCCCGCTATGTCCAGCGGATTTAGTGGCGCTTGCTAGCAATTAACAATTTCAGATGCTAAGACACTATGTGCCACATTTGACTCAATGGACAGATTCACACTTTTGGGAGCTTTATTTCTGAGCCACACGCTTGCCAGGAAATAGTAAGAAATACTCATTTGGGCGGATTAGCATGTTTTTAGACTTAATCCACTCTCCCATGTGCAATGTGGTTTTATGGCAGCAGTCGCATGTCAGGCATATATGGTGCCGTGTATAAGGTCGGATGCTTTAACATGACGCTAGCACGCCAGGAGGATTAGGCTATCTGACAAGGTGCTGTGTAATTATACTAGAGACGCTGAGTGATTATTTGTATGAAAGAGGAAAATATCAACTGTCAGAACGAGGCTGAAATGGGAGTGAGGGGGAAACGGCTTAACGGCAGGTCTCAGAGGGGGTCAGAGAGGATTTTAATCCCCACTGCGGATGAAAACATCATTTTTAAAAAGGTTTTTAATCAGAAGCAAAACAATACACCACTTTTCTGGTGTCTGATATTTCAGCCGGCACTTATTACGTCACTGACAATGTTGGAATGTTTTGTGGTCGCAGGAAATAGAAATGTTCTGAAGGTCACGTTTCAGCAGCACTGTGTGGTCTGCACCTCAATAGCTTCATGTGGAAGGTGGAGCTCTTTTCTAAACATTTATGAAGCCGAATATAGAAAAGAAAATGAGACTATTTCGAAGCTCGTCTGAATGTGGGTCATGTAACCTCAGTGGTGCTCTTTTAAATTGCTACAGGTGGACTCATAAATTCATTTCTTTCTCACAGCTTTCTTTCCTGCGTCCGAGTGTTGATGTATCTAAATCTCCTCCCACTTTCACCCAGAGGATTTCTATTGTTCCTACTAGACCTTGGCAGGTTTATAGTTTCTCCGAATAGACTGTACGTGTAATGTTTTTTTCTTTTTTTTTCTTTTTTTTTCATTTCTTGTTTTTCAAAACACATTAAGGTCTTTGTGGAAAATATACAATAACTTTCACATGGTCAATTATTGTGTCTCTAAGGAGCAATTCTTGGGGTCTATTGTTTCTCATGCAAACCATACTCTTTTTTTACAACTTGTTTTTTAATATGTGTACTGATCAGAACTTTGAGGTCAAGGTTTTTATTAATTTGTTCATTCATTCATTAGAAATAAATTATTTTATTCAGCATTGTATTGATCAGAAGTTACAGTGAATACTTGCATTGTTACAGAAGATTTCTGTTTCAAATACAAATGCTTTACTTTACATTTAGCAAAGAATATGAAAAAATAAATAAAAGGTCACACTTTATTTTAAAGCCCAATACTCACTATCAACAAACCAGTAACTATTTAATAATAGTAAAGTAGTTATTGAAGGAACAGTTCACCCAAAATGAAATCAATCGTTCACCCTCAAGTAGTTTCAGAGTAGTTTCATTTTGTTTTTCTGCTGAACACAAAGGAAGATGTATATATATATATATATATATATATATATAAAGATTGTAACCAGGCTGTTTAGGGTCAACGTTGACTTCCATAGTATTTTTTTGTTCCATATATGGTAGTCAATGGAGACCCAAACAGCCTGGTTACAATCTTTTTTTTTTAAATATCTTCCAAAATATCGTGTTTGGCAGAACAAAGAAATTCACACACACACACACACACCATGAACACACTCGGAGCAGTGGGCAGCCATTGCTGCGGCGCCTGGGGAGCAGTTGGGGGAACGGTGCCTTGCTCAAGGGCCTCACCTCAGTCGTGGTATTGAAGGTATAGAGATTGATGGTTATTCACTAACCCCACCCACAATCCCTGCCGGACCTGGGACTTGAACCCACAACCTTTGGGTTACAAGTCCACCTCCCTATCCATTAATTTGTTGAGGGAAAAGTCGTAGTTAATAGTTAACAAGTGTTACCTATTCTAATATTTTACTGTATTCTTTTTGATTAATGCATTCCTAATGCAATATGCTGAATACCTATAAAATGTTCTTCGTGAGACTCGGTTGTTTTGATATTTTCAATTTAGGGTTCTTCACTGGGGACGTCCATTTTTTCGCATCCTAATTAAGAACATGGTTAATATTAGCAAACATTTTTGGTTAAATATTCATTCTAGCCATGCCCACATCTCTAAATCTCACCTTCCTGAGATAAATTACAACATCTTCAAAGGTTAATCTCCACTCTCGAGTTTGTGACCTTTTAAACCCTTGACCTGAGTGTGCACTCCTTCTTCCTGTCGACCCAAGTCAGGCACTTGTTCTGATATATGCTCCTGACCTGGCTTCTGTCTGTGTAATTAGAAGGTCACTCAATAGAGTCTTTTTGGCAGCTTTAGCATCAAGGATAAAATTGAGAGCGCATGAGGTCAGTGAAAAGCAAGGAATATGAAGATTTAAAGTTCAGTATAGGTTTTCCGCTGTATTGACTTGCATGGAGGCAAAGCTAGTTTCCGTTTTTAAATTACGTGTAAGTGCTTGGCTTTTTTCCAAGATGGGACTTTTTGAAATATTTAGCTTTCTGAACTAGTAAAATTGTTTGGGTACTTTGCTCTTATCCAGAGGGTAATATGTATGCTTTTTGGCTTCTAAATCTAGTGTTTTGACTCTGTTAATGTCTGATGCACATTGTAACTTACCGCACACTTAGACAGCAAGGAGCCCGATTGACATGTAAGGAGTTTTATGTAATACTTGGGGTCAGATTATAAATCTGAAATCGATTACACCACAACAATAGACTGACATGGCAACCCATTCAAATAATGACACAGCACACTCCATTGGAGAAATGAATAACATTTTAAAATGTTTATAGACATCGTGGTTAGGGTTTTCATCCATTCAACAGTGACAAAAAACTGTCACTGACCTTGACTCTGATAGCAGAATACACAGTTAAAGGTCTTTTCATTTAATTGTTTCTAACTGCCTTTTAGAAATTCTATACTAGAAACCTCACAAACCTCTGCATGATTAAGACTCCTGAAGGAAGTTATAGTTGAACGCCATTTTTGTGTGCAGCATGAGTCAGATGGTCCATGAACAGACCGAAACCATAATGAAATGGCAGAAGTGATAGTTTTGAAAAACTTTAGTATCAAATAAAAAATAGTCCAAATCTATATGACTTGTCTTTATTGTCCTTACAGTAAATGTCAGTGGGGTCCAATGTTCTTACAGATATATTTCACAGAAGATATAGTCACAGACTAAATGTTTACAGGTTAACTTAAATCACTTTTGCACTGTAGATGTTCTCCATTACTCAGTTTCTAAAAAAGAATGTAAACAAAACCTTGGACTGCTAATATATTATTTATTAATATATGTCATATTATTTTTGTTCTTAATATGCACAGCATGTTTTATGAAGAATAACAAATTTAGCTTGATGTGATTGGATGTTTATGTAGTCTTAGTTAAAGGTCTAGTGTAATCCAAAACCATAATCTTTAATCATGATCTCGAGTTTATATTAATCCCTTTATCCTATGATCATGAACTTCCATTTAGAATGATTTTATAAAATTAATCTTTAAAAGCCTTCTTGCTCTGACCAAAAAATAAATATTTGCTAAAATGATTTTGTTTATCTGCATTTTTAATGACTGCATTGTATTATGATATTTAAGACATTGCCTCTTTTATTTATTTATTCATTCACCCACTCATTCAATCATTTATTTTTTTATTTTTTTATTATTATTTATTTATTTATTTTTTGCCATCTTAACCTCTCAAGCTCACTCTCGGAAAGGCCAGATGGTGGTTCACCCGACAGGATCTGAGGTCACCAGCACAGTCTGCCACAAGGAAGCAATGATACTTAAGAATGTATGTTAGGTTGCATGTACTGGTGCTGCAGCTTAACACAGATGGTAAGACATCATATTTAGTTTCGCAAAGCAATATTCCCAGAGAGAGGTTTAATCTCATAGGTCTTTTTTTATGGGTTGAGGTGTGCATGACATGCTCGACATGGTTTGTTTCAGAGCACCAAATGGGGGGAAAATGATATTGCATCTAAAAAAATAGTAGGTACGCCCAATGTAAAGCAGCGTAATTTCCAACAATTCCTAAAAACAGCGCTGTGTAATTTTCAAGCCGTATTACCCATGATGCAATCGCATCCACACTCCCACTCGCAAAACACCACTCCATCAAGCCATCAGCATGAGAGATGTCAGATACATGTGACCTAAACCCAGAATCTGACCTCAAACCCACTCAATCATAATCACAGCCGCTTAAAGCACGTGTCCAAACCCTAAAATTAGACTTTGAAAATGAGTGATGGATGAAGAAATATGCTCCATCCACACGTCGCTTCATCACAATGAAACTGTGCACCCACGCATCATCTGGAGATAAATGTACCGAGTCCTAGTTTCTGACCAGCAGTGTGAGCTTTGCTCCACCGGCGCCCTACTTCCAACGATCTTACAGGGCGTACCGCATTTCTGCTCGCTGCATCTTTACGGTGCCCCTTTGCTTTTATCACCGCCGACCGAAATAGCTTCACCTTTCACGGTGACGGATCCAAAAATACGACCTGTTTCATTTCCCTCCCGTTAGTCTATTACCATTAAAGCCTTTGTTCTGTATCAGGAATCGTTTCTCAGCGGTGACTTCGAAAGCTGTGGAAAAGTGCATATTAAAGTGTGGCTATTGACCCCAGAGTTAGATGGGAGAGAGAATACGAGACAGACCTCTGATGGCTTTGATAAATGTCCTCCCATGGATGAGTCACAGGGAACATTATTTAAAATCAATGTGGCTTTTTCGCTCTGGCCCTAGAGTGGCCTGGCGCCTCTGAAAGCTCTGTAGCCTGGTTTTGAGAGGACAGTGATGTCCTTTTGTGTGTGTCTGTTTACACAGGGGGTTAATGCAGCTCAATTACAAGTGCGTTCTTTTTGTCATCGCTCTAGACCCTTTGCCCTCGATTTTAATAATCAATTGGATTACTGTAACTCTCTGAAGGAAGGTTAATCCATATGTCAGGTGTACAATTACCACTCATAGACCGGCGGTATTACTGGTAAGAATGAGGCATTGAAATATCATGGGTCGACTGAAACATGTGTTTGAGTGTGTACGGTGTTGGAGAGGAACTAACTAAAAGTAACTACACCTGTCAGAAGCATGACTGTAGCTCAGCTGTTTTCAAAATAGAGAAGCTTTTCCAATAATGAGCTACTTTTTCCAGCCATTAGCAGTGTAGCGTGACAAAATGCTGCATCGTTGTGTTTTTGTCACGTTGTATTGAGTGCGCCACTTTACAGCCGACTGAACCGAGGTAATAATCAGATCTACTAAACTTCCAATCTTCTCTCGCATATAAAACCAAGAAAGTCTGTTTGATTTTAATGAATTAGCTTATCTAAAGTCTTCATCTACATGACAAAATATCCACTGGAGAATTTTATAATTAGCAATACAAAATTAGATTATATTATATCATATTCTTAACCACACTTCAATATAAAAACATATGTATTTAATACAATAGACTTTACAGAATATTTACAGAATGCTTTACCTTAAATTAACATGAATTTATAGTTTGAAAAATGTATTTGTTCATAATACATTCATTTTACACGGATATGTATTACTACATGTAAAAATGTGCATTACTAAAGATTAATAAATGAGGATAATTATTGTTAATCAAAAATGCACAAAATACATATTTGATTATTTTGTTGCATTTTATCAAACGTTTCAATTAGTTAATTGAATGCAGACATGTTAAGTTGTTTTTTAGCTATGTTTTTGACTTATATATAAAGTATAACGCTGTATAAAGTTATATCTGATCTAGCCGAGTAAAATCAATATTGTGTTTACCTTAATTAAAAATCATACTTTTATATAATTACTTTAATCAGTATAATGTTATGTAGTATAGCTATACATAACGGGTCACACCTTATTTTAAGGTTCAATTCTTGCCATTAACAAACCACGAGCTGCTACCTTTGCCTTAATAAGCTCCTAATTTGCAGCTTATTAATAGTTATTAAGGTAGTTGTTAAGTTTGGGTATTGGGTAAGATTAGGTAGAATACAGTCATGCAGAATGCATGCTTTATAAGTGCTAAGAAACAGCTAATATGTTAATAATAGGCATGCTATAAATAAGTATAGTTAGAATTAAAGTGTTACAAGATAAATACACTGAAACTATATAAAAAGTGAAATGAAATGTGAAATCTTAAGCCACTCCTAATAAAAAACAGCTTTCTCAACACAGTGGTTAGGTTTATTCCCAAGCAAACACTCACTAAGGAGCAGTCAGAGGTCACTGTTTGATATCAAATGTGAACAAGGTGCCGTATGCCCAGTCTATGGGAGGACTCTGGATATATAGCAGCAATCTGTCAGGCACAGTGGCCTCTTCTTCATTCCCCTTTGGCCCTTGAAAGTGGTTCCTCCCTCATGGGACTGAACTGTCCCAACCGTCTGCAAGCGCCTCTGGCACTTAGTCTCGGCACTCACACCAAATGGCTATCAGATTTTAGATGATCCATTTTAAAAAGTCAACAGCTGGCCACACAAGCTGGAGAACACACACATACACTCTCTCTCTTTGTCTCTTTCTGTCTGACTCCTCTACTCTCCCTCTTTCAACACATTCAGTAACACAATTAAACCATGGGAAATGGCAGAGATCACCCTGATATTCCATTATATATAGCAGCAGTAATCTTTCCTTGTATTTCTATGCTGCAAATGGACAAATACAAGATTATGGCTTATGTGGAAGGTAGTGAGTCCACGAATGACCTTGAAACATCCCTTGGTTTGAATGTGATTACAGATTTATCAAACAAGATGCAAACAATTTCACCTACAAGGTACTCGGAGACCTGACAAACGTGTATTCAAGCTTGTTGACATTACAATGTTTACAGAAGCCAAGAGTTCATTATAGCATACATTTATCCTTTTATTAAAAAAGGATGCATTCAGCTGATTAAAAGTGAAAGTAAAAAAGGGTTTTATAATAGTACAAAAGATTTCAAATAAATATGTTTTTTTTTTCTCCCTTTATATTCAATGATGATTCCTGGAAAAACGTGGTTCATTGTATATCACAAAGCATACATATTTTCAATATTGATAATAATAAATGTTTCTTGAGTACCAGATCAACCTTTTAGAATGATTTCTGAAGGATCGTGTTATACTAAAAAGACTGGAGTAATGAGGCTGCAAATTTAGCTTTATTACATTTTAAAATATATTAAAAACTGCTAATATAATAAGTACAAATATTGTTTTAAATTTTAATGAATGCCTTAGGTGAGCTTGCATATGTATATGTTTTATATTAATAAAATGTATGCCTTTTTTACCAGAGAATAGTGTATAGAGAATATTGTTGTGGTTATTTATGAGAAACACAATGTTTTCATACCTTCATCAGCACCACATCTCTCTCTCTCTCTCTCTCATTCTCACCCTCGCTCTCTCAAAAAGCTCATTTTAGAGCCTAATTTGCCAGATGTTTCGTGGGATGTCAGAGAATCAAGTTCACTTCACTTTTTCTACAGTGGCAGTTCATTTTTCCATTCAATACAGATATGCAATTAGCCTCTGGAGAATATAGTTCACACCAATACTAATGCTGCGGTTTGCGTGTGCGATTGGAGTAGTCCACATATCATGTCCACATAATGACTGTGTGCTTCAGCAGATGCACAAAACATTGTTTGGTGCTGTTTTTTTAGGTTTACAGGTAACAGTTTTCAGTTTTCTGTGAATTTGAATTTTAGGGGGAAATACCTCATTGCTACTGTTTTTATTATAAGAAAAGATGCCTTTGGTTTTACTTCCTTGCCCTGTCTCACTCATGACTTATACTCATGAATAGACTTATCACAGACTCGTTTCTCAGATCTGATCTGCTGATTACTATTGGACGCAACACTCCAAGTACGTCTTTAACAGTTTCTCACATTCCCTGCAGTAAAATATACCGCCTTCACCATATTTCCATCTTTCATGATAAGCAAAAGTGCTCTTGTAATGTACTGTAATTAGCACCTTGACATCTTAGAGTATGTCAGTATGCTTTTTTGTTATATTATTATTATTATTATATATTCGAATTTTATCTTTTACCCAGAGGAAATGGAACATGAAGGTCAAGGTAGTTAGAGAAATTAAGCAATGGTAAAAAAAAAATTTTTTGTGAGCTGAAAATATCGATACTTGTGAGTGTTATTTTAATGGAATCAGAACATATGGTCTGTGGCCCAAAGGGAGGGCAGGATTCACTGACCCTTCTCCCCATTCAGAGCTGTTAGAGGTTGGAAACAGCACACCAGAGCATGCCAGAGGATGAGATTGATTTGCCTTTAGGCCATTGACGATGTAAATGTTTCCGCACTCACCCTTTATAGTTAATATTTTTCTAAATGCGATGCAGATTTTGCATAACAGCTATTTTATTTTACCTGTCATTTATTTGGACATTTTACACATTTCTTTGTCTCCTAATGGAAGTAGGTTGACCGGTCACACGCGCGCACACACACGCACCAGCACACATCGGACGGTCCAATTTAATCCATTTAAAGTGTGCAACTTAATGGATACTACCTCTCCATATAGGTCACCTCTACATCGATTGCCTGAGGAAAAACACGATTTCATTCTGATCCTGTCATAACAGTTTTGAAACCATTTATTTGGCTCTTTCGCAGAGGGCATTGGGATCCAAATCACGTGCTGATGTGGAAACATTTGTTCTTTCCTGTTCGCTCGCATCTGTATGCACAATTCAAGCATTGGAAATGTGTGCACGCTGGCACAGCTATTAATGATCCGGCTAAACCCTCTTCCTTCTTGTGAAAGTCTCTCTGTTTTAATGCCACATTTCCTTAAGTATCTCTCTAAGGATATTAAAGCATCTTGCCAGTGTTAATGTTTCTCCAGCACTGATGTAACAAAGAGAAATCTGGCGACTTTGTCCTTTTCATTACAGTTGAACAAATGAAATGAATTCTTTAAGAAGCTCACAGTCACCCCGCGTCAAGCAAATGTTAACGCTAATGTGAAAGAGGCTAAATCTTCGCACTTATTTGTGTTAGCGACAGAGAGCGGTAGGAATCGATTGTCATTGTGGAGGCTGTAGAGCGCAGCCCTATTTAAAGTGTGCCTGGGATATGCTTGACAGGAACTAGTCTGGATTTGGGTGACTGCTTGAGGTTCCGGAGCTCCACTTCAGTCACACTCTATGACTCTGGGTCATCCGAAGTCCCAGAGCTTGTCAGATTGATTCTGTGCTGCCTTTGTTTAGGTGTAAATCCTATTCTCGCACCGCGTGGATGAAGATGCCATTCGCCGGCATTAGGTATAATGAGAAATGCGTTCTGTGTATTAGTGTGCTGAGAGAGGTTTTCTTCCCGTGAGATTTTCTTCGCTTTTCTTTCGCGGATCTGCGTATAATTTCGCAGGCTGCTCTTTGGAAAATGCATTCTTAGGGTAAAACTGCTAGGGCACTGAAGGAAATGAAGACATTACTGAAACTGCATGAATAGATAAGTAAAGGCCCCTTACTTACTTCAGAAAAGCCCTGTTTTGACAACAAAGCTGACCTGAAAGTAATGTTGTTACAGCAAAGATTGAAGGTCATAGTTGTTTGTGTTCAATTCTTATTCCAAACTCATTACAGCGGGGGAAATCTCTAGACGGGTATGGAAGAGAAAGAATTAAGTTTCCTTCGTTTTTCTGTGCGTCTGTTATGTGTGCCTGTCGATGCTGTGACCCCTGACGCTCCCTCTCTCTCCACTGTGCTTACATGGGCATGGAGCGAGGCTAATTCGCCACAGCAATGTGATAATTAACCCTGACGGGAAATGTCACATCAAACAGGAATCACGTGAATCCACCTTGCATATTTTGCGACACGCTATTAGCGAGTCGTCTTCACCGAGCGAGAGGAGTTGAGACACCGTTTGACATGCGTTACATCAGTAAAACTCAGTGCAGGCACAAATCTGGCGTTTAGGAAACACTTGCTGTGTCAGTTATTTAGTGCTGTGAAGACACAAAGCTGTAGACTTGGCATCAGGCCTGTTAAAATCAGAGATTCTGGAGCAGCACTTTCAGAAAAAGCTTCTCGGATACATTCTGTCTTCACCCCTCAAATCCAATAAGTCACAGCGCCTCTGTCGATGCAGAGTTAAGATGTACTAAAGCCTTTTGGCAGATTTTGTAAATAGCAGCAGGTGTTAAGTCCGTTTTTTTGGTCAGCAGTTCACGTATTAACAAGGGCTGTCAATTTCACTGAAAATTCATTTTTCCTAAATGCTGAATGGATTTCTAACAACAAGACATGGATTTCTAAGATATTTTCTGTAATCACCACGTTTGCCTTGTTGAATATTGGATCTTTATTTATGTGCCCTTGGAAATTTATACAGTACAATGTGTGATTAATTGGGATTGATTTGATAGATTTTATAGTTCTTCTTCTGTATTAACTACGGATCATTAAGCATAATGTCTTTTGCTGAGATGTGCAAAATATAAATGCTACCACATGTTACCATTGTTACCTAACCTAACATATTTTTACCTAAAATAAAAAAAATAAAAAAAATAAAATAAAAATAAATAAATAAATAAATAAATATTAATATTAATATATATATAATAATATATATATATTAATATATTATTTATTCATTTATTAACCTCTTAAGACCTGAGAAGGAAGTTTTAGAATTTTTCTTCCATGTATTTACAGATTTTTTGAATAAAAATTATTATCAACTATATTATTACAAAATTACTCGATAAACCATTTTTCTTTCTGCAAAATGTGTGTAAAATTGTCATAAACAGGTTTTCTCATTAGGTACAATGTATCTATAAACTAAATCTAATTTGCATATTAATTTGTTTTTGGGGCAACATGTAGTGAAAAAGGAAGTGTAATAATGGCAGTAATAATTGACCAGATTTTCATAATAATATATCATTTTCAATAGAATATTTTTATATAATGTATTTCTCTAATCATTTGTTATGTCTCCCAAAATGCTTTATAAATATTATTTTAGTACCAGAGTCATCATATGAAAACATATATGAAATTAACGTTATGTTTCATAACAGAAAGTCATAATTTAATTTAAACCCCAAAACAATTTCCTGAGATGTCGATTTATAACACACAATTTAAAGAAATAGACAGAATATAATAACAAGTACAAATTATTACCATATTTCCATAAGAGTGTTGTTAGATTAATTTCAGACATTTTTGAAGACCAAGGAGAGGGAGTGGTCATGGTCAAACATCCAGTCATGTGGTATCTCTGAAAAGCCTATGCTCAGGACATCCAGACTTAAAAATGGGGCATGTAGAGCCTCGGAGAAATTCACTAAAATATAATGTCGTCAAATGGGTACTCGTGGTCTTAAGAGGTAAATTAAATTCCATCAAATAGGTAAAAGGATGAAACAACTATCTCAGGACTCCATTTAGCTTCTATGTTAGTATACAATTAGTAATTTATTGACTTTAATGTCTAAATTAAAAAATAAAAAGTTGCATTCTTCTCAGCTTCCTAAAGTTTGTCCAGTTACGGGAATGTAAACAACCTTTCATTTCTTAATGATGTTGTAATGCTTTCCAACAATTTAGAGCTTGAGAGGAAATGAGCTGTTCATACATTTAAAAGTAGTAACAGGATTCAAGTCAATGGAATTCACGCTCAATCAAGTAGAGGAACACTGGCAACAGCGGCCCATTAATCATTTTCACCAATGCCATTTTTTACACTGTAATCCATATCTTGTGAACCTCTAGTAATTCATAATTAAACAGTTACTATTATCTCCTGTGTTAAAAAAAACGGCAGAGGCTGCCAAGGTCCCAGGTAATGCATTACAGAGTGGCATAAAGGGTGCTTAGTGAAACTTCAGAAGTCATCCAGGCAGTTTAATGGCCTTTTCTGAATGACTCAGCATGTTACTTCCAGTGCTATGGCGCTCTCTTATACTCCACAGCAATGTGTCCCTCTCTTTTATGGTCTCGGAGACTCTCTTTGAGCGGTGCTTGGGTTTTATTCGAAGGTTCAGACAGCATTCTGTGCTGTGTATGTTCACCACAGAATAGCTCTAATGTAGAATACATAAAGTAAAAAAAAACCTTTGAATGTTAACACACCATAGATCAAACTGTTTATAGAAAATCTTTTCCTAAGCAATGAGACTGCTTGACTGGAGTAAAAGTCTTCCGAGCTAGAATGTGGATAGACAAATGACATGTCAAAGCAGAAGAGTGAACATAATATGCAAAGCCATTGCCTTTATATACAGAAACCTACTGTATGCCATCTTCAGCTGCTCATCTGTACCACAGACAGGAGGAGGAATGAGATGGAATGAATGGGAGAAGTTGTGACACTGAATATAGCAACATGTATGCTAACTGAATGCTAAAGTCCTATTTTACAGTTAAATAGTCAGTAGACATGACGTGTTCTAGAAGCAAACCATCTCATTTATTTTCTCTACAGGGGAGTTGTTTTGTAACTATAACTCATTAACCTCTGAGGAACTATACTGAAGACCTAGCATTGACTCTTCTGTTGTTCTGTTTGTTTGTTGTAGCTGTCAGCAATCCTTCATTTTAATGTAATTCTTTATAAAAAATCATATCAGAGAACCACAGCAGACATGAAGTTGTACAAATGGTGTGCCAATTGGTGAACATCAATGAAACAGTTGAGTACAGTAAGACTAACTATTATTTGGTAAACTTGCTTTATGAAACAAGTATCTAATTGGTTGTGATTGATTGATTGATTGATTGAACTACTTTAAACCCCATGGAAATAAATGAATATAAAAAAAAAAAAAAAGGGAAGAGCACTATTACACTCTTCATCTGTTTGTTCACTCTTGAATGGGCCTTTGCATCTGATGTTGAACAAAAAAATTGATTTTGGTTTTTCTCAAGTAGACTGGAGAGAAAACAGAGCATAGCTGCAGGGGACATTACCAAGATGGCCGCTGAGTGAACTGACTCCTACACTCTTTTCTGGACGATTGTCTTTCTGAACGATGAGAAAGAGAAAGAGCGAGATACGAAACCTTTTGACAGAAAAATCCTGCAGTCTTCTTCTCCCAAGAGGGTGGCATAGGGTTGGATGGGCCTATACCTTTAGCCTGGTCCAGAGCGAAGGTGCCTTGAGTTCATGAACTAAAGCTTAGCTGAGCTCTCAAAGCAGCCATGTATATTGACCCCTATGCCCACATGCCATTACCAGCTTGCTGAAGCAGAAAAAAAGTGAGAAAGAAAGAGAGCTGGGCAATTGGAGGGAACTCAGCAAGACACTGTCGTAATGGTAATGCAAATTCAAACACAGCGGCCCCTTTGAAAGCATAGCTCACTGATAATATTTAGCTGGAGCAATGAAAAGGCCTCTCTACAGCACTAATGCAGAATGATGGCCTCTCCACTGAGTCTCCGCAGAACTCTGCAGTCATTATTCATGTAGATGATTTAGATGACACAGTGTGGCACAGTTTGTGAGTCTTTTCAAATCAGCCAATTTATAAATGAATGGCTTATGAAGAGTAAGAGTTTTAATCTCACGGTGGAATGACATGCTTTCACAACTACATATCACAATAATTACCTTAATCAGAGGTGGCTTTGTGCATCTCAGCAGCAAAACTTGGTTGAAGACAACTTGGGGTTAGATCAGCATGAGTGAAATTGTGGTTTAAAAGCAATAGCATGACTCAACCCAATCTAGTCACGAGGTGTGTGGGCAAAAGTGAGGACTTTTACATTTTAAGTTTAAGGCTTTAGTGTAAGCACCTTTTTAATCTTTTCTCCAGCAAGGACACATTAAAGGTCCAATATTGTACACCTTTTTGGAGTTTTTTGGAGGTGCTGAAGTCCTCAAGAATATTTATTTGCAGTACAAGTAACAAAAACCATCTCAATATGTTTTTACAGCTCCTTTCTCATGAGCTCTGTCAAAAACATTTGGTCTGTCTAATTACTAATCATGAGCTTCTCTTCTGATTGAGCTGTTTTAGTTTTTTTTTTAGTGACGAACAACCGGGCCAATCAAATGTAATGATGTCACAATTATGTCACAGCGCTAGCTAGATGCAAAACAAAGGGAAGACTGAGGCAGCTGATTCAAAACAACGAAGATTAGGCTTCATAAGGAGCTTAAAATATCATCTTCTTGTGTTGCTGGGCGTCAAAATCGACGTAATACAGCCTTATATTAGAAATATGATCGCATACCCAATGTCACTGCCAGACAAAAAAATTATAATAATGACAGCTCTGGTAAAACACGAGAAAATGAATGGACTAGACAAAAAACGATCATCAAAAATGTTCTTATCAGAAAGGGTTCCATAAAGTATTATCTTTTGTTGTTATGGAAGCGTCTAAAGTTTTATTGCATCCATGACTATGTCGTTTATTAAATGACCCTGAAACTGAAATGCATACATCTTCATCAGATAGACACGGTGAGCTTTTATTTACAGTACACGTATACAGATGTACAGTAATTTACCCCATTGTAACAATCAGTGGCAGTTCTACACAGAGGCCCGTGCCTCTGTAGACATGCCCCTGGCCACCCCTGTGGCCACCCCTGTGCTGCCCAAATAAAAAAGTATGAATTTATTATGATTTTACACACGAGCG
>JAUMHQ010000046.1:4911411-4921617 GCA_032361165.1 Enteromius paludinosus | reverse complement strand
CTGAGGAAACAAAGTCACCTACATCTTGGATGCCCTGGGGGTAAGTAAATAAACATCACATTTTCATTTTTGGGTGATCCCTTTAAGCTTAAAGAATAAGTTTATCTTGTTGTATGAGTATAGTAAACCTAATAGAATCAAAGGATCAATTACTGTACCATTAACTGTATCACTATACAATGGTACTGCATTGTAAAGATTTTATAATATATATATATATATACACACATTTATTATTATTTTTATTTATATTATTTTTCTATATGTAGTTTGCTAATGCTAAGAATGTTTCTTTGTCAAAAAGGTTACAGTTATGCATAGAAGAATTAGGCTGCTGCTAATATAGAACTTAGTAAGAAAATGGGAAGAGAAAAATGAGCTCCACTGGTGTATGTGTGTTGGTAGTTGCCTGTTTTCCCATTGATGTTTTTCTTTACAGCTGGAAAAAGTCCATTGAATCAATTTTCTCTCTTGACTCTGTCATAATTGAAGGAATTGTCCCCTGCTGATAGGTTAGTAATCATTTCACTCTTTCTTTTTTGCCACTTGGATTTCAAACCATTACCGTCAATTTCTAACACAGATGCAAATAAGGCTCCCTTGGATTGCGTATAAGACAAACTGTGACTAATTGTGTCTCTGAGTGTATAGAAAAACTGTAGAGTAAAAAAATTCAGTTTTGAGAACATATAGTGCTAGCAAATCATGCTTATGTAGGCTTATGAACATACTGTAAAAGAGCGGTAGAACACAAAGTTCTGAATGAATCAATGCCATATGGGGACATCTGTAGCCCTTTTTTTCTGATAATCGAGTGCATGTGATAAACAGACTCATTCCCGGTTGTATAAAGGTAAATCTATAGGGACCGCGAGTGTGCATCTGCGCGCATCTGTCTGCGCATCGGTGCAATTTTTCTGCTACATCAAAGTCAAGCAACACACCCCCAGCTTTGCCCTGTTGTGGCTCACTAATGATTAGTACATGAGTGTTTCTTTTCACATGCAGCCAACCTCAACAGAGAGCGAATTCCTGCTGACGAAAATTACACAGCATTGCAAGCTATTGCACTAGAAGCCCTGATTCAAATGTGCATACTGTAGACAGGAAATGACACTGTGTGGTAATAGCAGGACAGACATGACAGCTTGTTGTCATTATTTTTCATCTCTCTCTTCAGCCCCTGCTGCGGATCGGCGCGCTCCACACAGAGAGATGGACTCTCAGTAAAAGCTAATGTATGTCTTCACTCATACCTCTCTCACTTTGTTTCCATAAACATCACTCTCAGCCTAATTTCAAGCCGCCTATTTTATGTCCCCCGCGTGCTCCGCAGCCTTCACCCTCCGTGTTCTCCAGCTGCTACAATGGCCATTCTAGCTCAAAGGACTTGTCAACCACTGGGAAAACTGAAAGCCCTTTTGTTGTGAGTTTGTCTGCATTATCTAAAGTGTCCTCAAACCACTCAGTGACGAACAGGGGTGGGCTCTGTATAGTGCTCTGTATAGTGCTGTATAGAGTGTGACTTTCAGTATTAGCCTGAATTGTTTGATTCAATAAATGACAGCAGCAGTGACTTCTCAGAAAAATATATATATTGACAAGGAAAGCCATTTGAGGCTGTTTTCTGAATTTACTAGATTGAGAGGATGATCAGATGTTTCAGATTTATTTTATAGACATTTATATTAAATTCATTATTTTTTTTATTTTTTTGTTTTTACTATTTGGTTAGTACGGTATTTTCTTTAGTTGTATTCTTATTATTAGTAGTATTAGCTGTATGTTATTTATATATTTTTTTTTTGCTTTTTTTCTACTGTATGTGATTTTTTTTTATAGTTTTATTTATTTTATTTGTTTGTTTTGTTATAACTTTTTTTTCTGTCCCGTATTTTTTTTTTCTTTTGTCTTTACCTGTTTTATTTGTATTTATATTATTTTATCTAATTTTCTGTTTTTATTTTTGTTTTGTTTTATATTTACTGTGTTTAAGAAATATTATTATTTGTCACTTTTTTATTCACTGTTATATATATTTTTTAAAGAATTTTATTCATTTTATTTCTAATTTTACATCTAATTTTAAGTTCCATGACATTTTAAGATCTACCTTTTTTTATTATTTTAATTTTTTTATTTTGTCAGATAAGTCATCAGTACAAATCACACATTAAAATTCTGCTTTTGAAGTAGCATGTGCTAAATTTTCTGCCAAGCGTTCCCACAATACATTACGTGAATGGCAAGTAGAGTGGGCCTACACCAAGGGTAAATTGTGAAAAAGGGAAATATTTACGGCATGGTAAAATGGAGTGTTATGCTGCTAATGTGGTGCTCTATGCTTAATATCGAAGTGTTTTGAAGTCATAAGCTGTCTTTTTGGCAACACAACTGAGTAAAGCAGAGTCTTTAGGGTGACTCCATGCTGACATTAATAGCAGTGTTCTGCTCAGAGAAATGTGTGTCACCGAAGGCCTGTAGGAAGACTCTGATGCCCTGATTGACTCCCTGGGGGTCACTCTGAGCCTCCAGTGTACAAATGAGGCGGAGGCAGAAGGGGATAGATGGAGAAAAGCAGGACTAGATTAGGACCGTATACAGCTACAAGGCAGCGCTGAATATATATGTAGTAGCTAGAAGCAGAAAAGGCTTGATTCACCTTGTTTTGCACCAGCAGGCATTCCTATATTCCATCTATTATACATCAAACTCGCTTAGACCTAAATCAAAAACTTCCTGAAAGCACAGAAGCACAGAAAGACAAAAGCCACAGCACGCACTGCAGATCAAGCTTCGTAAGCGCTTCTCGAGAGCTCATTTCAGGCTGGATAATAACAGTAATGCTGGCGTTTTCATTGTATGCCCAGCCCCCAGTACAAATAATGCAAATGCGTAATCTGTACACCTTCACAACTGTATCACCGTTCACAAAGGTATAATTGTTCTGTTGAGATTTAATGAAATGCAAATGCTCTTGGCATTTCAGAATCAATTTAATACTGGGAGGTTTAACTCTCATCCACAAATCCCAGGATAACATTGTTTTAAACCTTGTTAATAGTCTTAGTATCTGGAGTGCACAAAGTGATAGCACAATGAATAAAAATGAGCGACTTCTGAGAGTGGTGTAATTTTCGAAATTAATGGAAACCATCACCATTTGGCAAATTACATTTTTTAATGGGCGAAACAGTATTTACATCTTCACAAAGGCTGTTATGGTCTATACGATTATTTGCATGTAGGGAAATGATTACAAAAATAAATGAGATGCATTTAACTGTTTGCCTGTTTCCTGGCTTTTGTATGTTTTGGGAACAGTGCTGCAGTGTTTTAGTGTTTGTGAGCATATGGAGGCATTGTGCTCTGCGCCCCTTGAGCTCGCTGGTTTAGGGCTGTGGGCAGGCCTGTGGTGTCAGATATCCACAATGAACTGGATGCGTAACCTTTATCTGCAGGTTTCATCATTGTTTCATTATCAAAATGATGATGACTCACCAGCATAGAACTATACTTCTGATGTCATCTTCATTTTTTGAGTGACATTTCGATGTTCGCCTGTCCTCTGCACAGGTCCCAGCTATGAATGATGTTATTCTTGTTTAAAAAGGTGAAACCATCATATCTACCAGGGGATGCACTAAATAGCATTGCAGTTTGTAAACACTGGGTCTGCTTGGTATTCATAGTTATTATTACAGTATATCTCAAATTTTGTTATCATTTCCTAACAAGATTCTCATGTTTTTAATAGTAATAATATAAAATGTAAACTTCTCATTGCATTATTCATAGTAATTGTTGGCTATTGAGCTTGAAATATGCACTGTTCAAAAGCTTGGGTATGTTCTTAATGTTTTGAAAGACATTTAAAAGAATAAAGTATAAACTTTAATACTGTGACTTATTACAAATTACAGTAGGTTTTCTAGTTTCATTTATTTTAAAATGTCATTTTTATTCCTGAGATAGCAAAGCCGGATTTTCAATCTTCAATGTCATATGTTCCTTCAGAAACTATTTAATATGCTGATTTGGTGCTCAAGACTATTTTCAGTCCAATTCTTGCTATTAGCAAGCCATGCAATTTAGCTTGAATTAACTTTTAATTTTCTTCTTATTAAGAATTAGTGATGTTATTGTTATGTTTAGATGTTGGGTATACAATTAGGGATGTTGGTATATGTGCTTTATAAGTACTAGTAAACAGCTAATATGCTAAAAATAGGCATACTACTGTAATAATAAGAATAGTGAGAATTGTTCCTTTTTCTAAAGTGATACCAACTTTTTCTTCTTATATATGTTGAGAACACCACTATCCAGTATTCAAGATTCTTTGGAAAGAAAGTTCAAAATAACAACATTTATTTGAAATAGAAACCTTTTGTTAACATTATAAATGCCTTAACTAGCACTTTTGATCAGTCTAATGCATCCTTGCTGAGTAAAAGTATTCATTTCTTTAAAAAAAAGCACTAAAGCACATAAAAGGTAGTCTGTATGACTCATATGCTATAATCCAGGCCTTATGAAGCCATATGATGGCTTTTGTGTGAGAAACTGATTTAAATTTAATTCATTTTTCCACTGACAGTCTACCTCTGCAGCAGCACTCTGATCAAACATGACACATGTTCCAGGTTTGACATCACGATGAGGCTTATGAGAACCAATGTCTTTTATGGTTGATGCCACCCAGCCCCCTCCATATGGATTTGATTAGATATCATCAGCAGCAGCGAAGATGACTTCAATTTTGGTATGCTCCTCACAAAATTGCATATGGACAACCTGTATAATGGTTTTTGGAAACAATTTAGCATACATGGTTGAAATAACACAAGGGTAAATAATATATATATATATATATATATATATAATAAAAGTATTTATATTTTTTGGCATCCTGTTCCTTAAAGAATGTGGCTTGCACTCTAGCATGGGTTGATCGTGACTCTACTCTGTCATGCAAAGTTATAACATTCCCTCGGATACTACCTTTGTATGATTGGAAAGCATTTACCCCGACTCCCACAGGTTCACGCGCAGGTTGCCTTACAGTAAGTGCATGTGCTACTGCTCATAATAGCAAAACTATTTTATTCCTATTTAAATGACCAGCGCATTGAGTCGCTCACGGCCATATTAATGTAATTTTAATATCCCTCTTTTTGCAAATTAAGGCCTAAATTTAAAACTAATTAGATATGCCTTTCCCATCATTCCCAAAGGAACAGCTTTACACTAGTGGAAAATTACAACCTCCGCGAGCTTCCCTGTTGGACGCCATTGTCATATTCTCTCTGCAGAGACTAGGATCCAATAGGGGGCCTTTCTCCCTCCAGACGCTAACTTTCCGGTGGCTGATTGATGAGAAAGGAAGAGATGACTTGACTCAATGCAGCGTAACCAGGGTAATCTTCCAGGTGATGATCCTATTGGGGGAAAGGAG
This sequence comes from Enteromius paludinosus, assembly GCA_032361165.1. Taxonomy (NCBI): domain Eukaryota; kingdom Metazoa; phylum Chordata; class Actinopteri; order Cypriniformes; family Cyprinidae; genus Enteromius; species Enteromius paludinosus. Next base: position 4,916,159 of record JAUMHQ010000046.1, on the reverse strand, counting down.
GACATTGAGAAAGCGTATTCAGTTTTTGCATTGATGCCTGCAGACCCTCCATCAAACTCGAATGTATTTTTTGCCTTCATTCCACTCCTCGTGATTGTTAAGCTCAGTGCTTTGGAGGGATGCTGGCCCTGAAAGATCTAGAGAAGCTGACGAGTGAAATCCATCGGGGCCTCTGTGATGTTATCCGAGCCCCTCGCAGTGTTCCTTTTGAACTTGTGCTTCTGAAAAGTTGCGGAAGCAGCAGGTCCAGCCAAAGCCGATGCGCACCTACGGTTTTAATCATGTGATGCGTGAGTGGACCTGTTTGGCTGTTTTGCTCTTTTTCTGACTACATGTTTTCATAGCGTTATTCATCTTAATGTGTCCGATTCAAGCTTCCTCTGTTTTTATCGCTGATGTGTGGGACTGAAAACATATTCGCAGTGCATCCGGTATGACATGATTAAAGAGACTCTAAAGTTTTATGCTCTTTGAAGAGTAGCTTTGAATGCCGGGACTCCTGAAGCCCCTGTGGAGTGGTATTATTCACTGGTTGCTGCAATAATTGGATTTCACAGAGTATTATTTTTGCATTAGATTTATAATTCGGTCGCGATAACAAACACGCTGGGAATATGCTTCCAAATAAGTGACTTTTATGTGTTTTGGTTAAACTATAATCTGTCAGTATGCAAATAATGCATTTCAAACAATGCGGAATAACAGAGCTACATCTCTGTTAGCCGTTTATGGCAGATCTGACTCTGCGTCAAATGTGTCAAAGCTGCCTCTGATGCTTAGCCCATAAAAGAGATGACTTTGAGCTGTCAGCACATACTTCCTTCCTGTGTTACATGCTTGAACTCCCCAGGTATGGTTTAGTCTTTGACACCATTTTACTCCTGCCTCATATCCTTCCTCTCGTTCGGCATGTTCATTCACCTGATGAAGAGGCCGAAGAGTTCAAAAGGTATCACAAAAAGATTTGAGAGACTTGCAGGGGTGAATCAACATCAAAGTCAGCGTTGAGGGTTTGAACGACTGAGTACAAAAGTAGCGTTGCAGAGATAAACAATATAATTAAGTGTAAACCTGTGGAAACGGGGCCTGCAATGAGTTCTGAGTTAATGGTGTGTGTTTCTTCAGAAGTCAGATATTGTGTAATATTGAAGTTTAATTGTTGAATATTTAGTATTTGAATGAGATTAGTGAGGTTCATCACTAAAATAAATTTGATTAAATGGGAAATCATTCACAATGCTTTATGAGAGTGGACAAATTTCTTAGTTCCTGTGAGGTAAACATGGAGTAGAAAATGAAATAACCTGGTAAGAATGTTTTTTATTTTTACAATTGTTGTAATGTGACTTAAAGGCACAATATGTAAGTTCCCTTTTAGTAAGTTCCCCACTACGTGTCACGCATCGGGATCTCGCCAGAGAGACCAATCTACTTCGTGTGTTAAAAAAGGCCAATGGGCTGATTGCATCCAGCTGCAACTGATCACTGTGTGAGTATAAGTGAGCAGCTGGTGCATGCATCATTTATCCTTTCACTTCGGAGCCAAGCAGTGGTGAATCACTCCTGCTCTCTACTTTGGGAGTGGCACCGAGAGGCCTTGTTCAGAGTCGGCTTGCGTCGTCCTTACGCCTTTACTCCAGAGAGTTCCCTGTCTGGGCAAACCCTGTTAAGTCCTCCAGCAGTCCGGTGGACAGATGTGGTGAAACATTTGGTGCCAGGCCTTTCAGCTAATTAATTTTTGAAAGCTACTGTCAGGCTAGTGCCCATATGAGTGACCCTGTTGGGATCCCATATGTGTAATCCACGGCACACTTACTAGGGCCGTGTTTTCCTAGCAGACTACGTTCTGCCATCTCTAGAGGATGCAGCCTGAGCCATCTCAGAGATTTCCATGTGCAATAGGGCCCTACAGGTTTACTTCACGTGAGTAATTGTCACTTAACCCCCTTTGGGAGGTGGCGTTTCCATAGTGTGCCTCTTCCAGTGGAAAGACACGCTTTCCCAGTGGCATCCAGTCCTACTGGTTGGGTTGGTCTCCTCTGTGTAGAGCCCTGTCCTATCCTCTGCCTTATAGGAAGGATCAGGAGGCCTACACAGGGCACTGAAAGGGAGCAGCTCCTGTGGCGCTTTGGTAGGGATCCCGACGTGACTAGTAGTGACTGACTGAAAGGGAACGTCTCAGCTACGTACAGTATGTAACACTCGTTCCCTGAAGGAGGGAACGGAGACGTCCTGTCGCCACAGACGCTGTACCTCAGCTGAGCTGCTGGGCCTAGCTCGGCTCCTCAGCGAAAACATAAATGATGCATGCACCAGCTACTCATACTGTACTCACACAGTGATCAGTTGGAGCTCGATGCAATCAGTGCATGCAGAGTGTAACAGTGTTTTGTTTTTGATCTTAGTGAGTTTAATTGATTATAGCATGATAAAAGACAAGTGTGAAATGTGAATGTAAGCCAAATAGAGAATTTGAGGATTTATTTGAAGATTTATTTGAGAATTTGTTGTTGTTGTTTAAAAAATTACCAAATATATTATTAAGAACCTCTCAGTCATTGATGTTGTAATTACCTTCCTTGATGCGTTGCTTCATGAGTACTAAAAATAGAGGGATTGCTCACCGAATTGTGAAATCTATCCAGAATTAATTTGAATATAATGTAGGCTATTTTAACTCAAGCCTTTTACACCCTGTCTGCTCTGCACAGCAAGTAAGTGATGCTGCTACACTAGAATGGCTCCATTAAAATAAAGCTGTCCACATTGCGTTACAGTATAATCAACATGCTCTCCTCTTACAGTGTGGATAGCTTTTTTCATTGTAATATAATTATTGTATAACTCACTTATAATTCATTTTCAAAAGGGTTTTAAGTATTGTAATAAAAATAATAAATAATAATAACATTTGGAATGTGGTGAGGGGTCACTGATGTCCTCTTTACAGACAGCCTTATATTCATTGAATTATTTTTATTTATTTTTTTTATTTTAAAATAGCCTTTAGTTTCATATTGTAATGTTTTTATTACAGCACACACACACACTATTATTCCTCTCATTATGGGGACATTATTATTTCTATATCCCCTTACCCTAACCCAAACCCTAAACCCCCCTCACACAACTTTCCTCATAGTAGCCAAGAAAATGTACTGCTATTATTATTATCATAACATAGGAAATGCCAGTACACACACAAATGCATAAAAAGCAAGAAAGCAGAAAAAAATGGTCATTCATTCATTTACAAAAGACATTAACTAGTACTTTTGTCTTTTTCTCAGTTCTTGAATACTTATTTTGCTTCATGCCAAATGTTGTTATTCATCTCAGAACTGGTTAGTTTACTTCAGGGCTTAATATTCAGTGTTGATTTATTATTATTATTTTTTTAATGCCTCTGAAGAAAAGTATAATGGAAGAAAAACTTTTGCAATCAAGGCCACCTGAGAAGCTTGAAAAGCCTGAAATGATAAATTTGTGTGAGAATATGTGTGTGTTGATACAATGTTTCAGATTAAAATAATAATAAAGATATTGAAAGATATTTAATACAAAGTATTAATTACAGTATCATGAGAACAATACAAATCTTATTAAGAAAATTATTAAGATTTCGTATGAAGTATAATTGAAGAATATTTATATTATTCTGTCTTACCTTTAGGCTATAAGCCTGCATGCACAGATGCTGTGCCAAAGGCAGTCTCACAGCTTGACTGATTTTTGTGTCATCTTGACATAATTATAAGCGTAGAATATGAACACCAGTCTTTTAAATTGCATAACAAGAAAGAAAGAATAGTGAAAAAAAATAATAAAATAAAAAATCAGCTGAAGAAAAGGCATTTTTATAAGCATTTCTCGTTCCACACTATGTTATGACACCCTACGGCCCTGTCTACTCCTATACTATGGAGGAAAGTGTGATGTGTAGAGGTATCCAGTCCTGTATTGCTAAGGAAGCATATTTTTGCAGAAGATCCATGCTAAAAGTTTCTCCCCTCAGCAGGAGAAGCACTGTGAAGATTGCTGGGTGCTGTGGATAAGAGAAAAGTATTGATGTTGAGATGCCCTTGTTGAAGAGGAGGTTGAAGTTAGCGGTTATCTTTGGTTTCTGAGGAAACCTCTCCTGTTTTTTCATTGTTCCCCAAAGCCTTCACGCCTTATCAGGAAGTTGAAGAAGAGAGGAGAGCATAAACTTCTTCCCCTTATCACAGTCTTTCTGAGAAAAAATGAATGAGATTGGGAAATGTGACTCATCAATTCATTAACAACTAACTCCTACACTTACTCTCCAGGTGGACAATTTGACAGGACTGTTAAAGATTTGTTTGTAATAATTATTTAAACATTTTTAGTGTTGTGTAATTGGAGGGAAATTCCAATTTTAGATTTAATAAAGTATCACACCTTTATCCAAAGCAATTTACAAACAAGGAACATTGCACGCAATTTATTATGAGCCAACAATATTTGCAATATACAGTGCCAAGTTGTGAGTATAAGCTAAATTAATATGCAAGCCAGAGGAGGAATGTAGAGTAAGAGAGCAGAAGATATTTTAGGCCTTGTTTGTTGTTACTATAAATAATTCTGAATAGAAGAGTTGTGTTGTTGTAGGTTGTTAGTTTTTCTTTTATTTGTGAAATTATTGAAGGGAAGGGAAGGGAAGGGAAGGGAAGGGGAAGGGGAAGGGGAAGGGGAAGGGGAAGGGGAAGGGGAAGGGAAAGGAAAGGAAA
>JAUMHQ010000046.1:4883955-4902024 GCA_032361165.1 Enteromius paludinosus | reverse complement strand
TAGACTCCAACCCAACTTTGTCAATAGATTAACGGCGATATTTTTTTTATCGCGCGATAAGAGTCTCGCGTTAACGCCGATAACGGCCCACCACAAATATATATATATATATATATATATATAATATTTTTAACAATATTAATAATGATAATATGATAAAAAAATAACGTGACATACAGTATATACTGTATTATGGCAAAATGTTATTAATTATATTTTATCATATTATATAATATAATAATAATAATAATAATGTCAAATAGCAGAAGTGAAGCAATAATTTTAAATTTAGTTTTGAGTTTCAGATATTGCATACTAAATTCTTAACCCTAAAATAATCCCTCACTATTGATCATAAAAACAGTATATCAATCGATTGTGTGCTGTTATGTGATACCCCTGTCCCTTTGGTTGTGTCAGCTGCAAAAACAGCGCAGTATGTACCTTCTCATCACAGATTTATCCCACATCCTCGCCTTTTGCCGTCAGGTAAAGGTGTTATTGCTTTTAAACATCAAGTGATGTGTATAAATAGCCTTGGCAAAATGTAGGGTAGGTCAGATATGGGAAAAAACGTATGTCTAAAATGAATAAATCAATCATCGCTTACAGCCGAGCTAGAGTGTTACAGGATAAGTGATACCTTAGCATTCGAAAACCCAGCTGTCTAGACAGCCCTTTTCCCCCCAAACAGGCAAATCAATATATATTGATTACCCACTATGCCCTGGGGAATGACACGGATACGCTGCTTGGCAGGCAAGTGCACTGAACGGACGAAGAGGAGCTTGAATCTGTTTAAGTGTGCCACCCTGACTGAATTTGTGTTCACCTGATCTCGACTTTGCCTCTCATGCACTGTTGCTCAGCGGTAGGAAGAGAACCGCAATCAAACATGGCACATGTCTCCTACCATTTGCTCGAGCGAGATGAGTACTAGCTGGAGAGTTTTCTCTTAGTGTTTTCACTAAGATGCGATGTAGCCGGAAGCTACATGAGAATTTCCTAGCCAAGACAAAAATAAATAAATAAATAAACAAGAGCTTCACACAGCTCACAAAAAAATCTTACATTCATGCTATCGCTATCATGAGCCGCTATATCATGTACCTTGGCTATGCAAACAAGAATGACCTATTTAAGAGCCGTGGCGTCTAGTCTTTCTAGTTAATGGGTGGTGGTCCAGTGCCTTATTCATTTTAATAGAGAGCCCGGAGACAGTATGTGGCATTAGCTAGCTCTGTTTCTCTCTGCTCTGCTGGTCTGTGTTCCTGCAGCAAGACTTGTTACCTGTCGCCTCCCTCCTCGCTGCCCGTGGCTGACATTCTCCTTCTCTCACTCCTAATTGCCCCTGTGGGACTTATCAGGGCTGCTGTGGCTGTCTGCAGTGTGGCAGAGCTTTCAGCGAGGGCCGCGCTCGAGGCCCCGCCTCACTCACTCTCTCTCTGTCTCCCGCTTCCCGCCGCCTGACCGACTCCCCGCGTCCTCCACAGGTGTCGCCGGTCTTCCTCGTCCTCCCTCACCTGTCAGCCCCCACCTCGCTCGCGTTCCCGAAGGGCTTCTGAGGGGACTGTGTCTTTGAAAGAAAAAGAAAAACAAAAAAATAAAAAAATAGGACATCTGATATCTCAAGGTCAGACTGCATGGTAAATTGCCTGATCTGAAAATAACAGCAGATAACGTTCAGGCAGACGCAAGTGAGGTGCTATTGAGGTTAATTTGTTTTGTCTGTGTTTTGGATAGCAGACAACTGTGGCCCTGTTTATGGCAGGCACCCGGAGAGTTAATTACTTCATCGTTGCATTAATTGAAACATGAAAAATGTAAACATGCTAGCATGACACAGTCAGTTTAAAGGTGATGTGTGTAATTTATTCTACGGTTTGTTGCTTGGCTTCTCAGAAACTCTGTGGTGTTTTCAAATTGTTGGTTGTTTGAGCTTCCACACCAGCCTGACACAGCAACAGTGGCTCAGCCAATGTCGTTACTCTGGGCGGGACTTTTGACCAATCGCTGACTGGGAGAATGTTTGGGAAAACTTTCATTATTTTTTTAGAGATGCCTGACAGCACACTTATGCACTGCAGCTTTAGTTACTTGTCAAGTTTGTTAATAACTGGGTATATTGTAATGAACAAAAATGTTAGTATGAGTTTGGGCATGTTCACGTTGTAATAATAATAAAAAAATAAAATAACCAGTGGTTAGTAATATCCAGTTTTCTAAAAAAAAGCATAACATAAATAACTCTTATTTTAGCACTCACTTTCATCATGCTGTGCCATGGAAGGCAATGGAAACAAACTAGGTAAAACTGCTTTTTTTTATTCATTTTTCGGGGATTGTCACATTTTAATAAAATCAAGAAAATTCCAGTGTCAACATTTAATATTTTTTTCCATTATTGTTACACCCTCCTCTAGTGAAGCAAATATTAATTAACAATATCATAGACTATCTCTTCTTCTTTCACAAATGTAATTATTTTAAGGATGATTGGGGTCCAATTTTTTTTTTTTTCTTCACCCAAATCATCAAGACAGTCATGAAGAATGAGGTTAATAGGCATTTGTATTATCACCCTCTAGTGGCACTTTTAAGTTATGGTAATAATGTGTTTGAAGGTTTAAGACGAGCTACAACAGAAGCCAATACTAAATATTATTTAGTTTTAGTTTTTAATTATTTTTTGTTTAGCTTTTTTTTTTTTTTTTACAACAAAAGTGTGTACAGTAAATGATTAAACTTTTTTTTTTTTTTTCATTTTCATCTGAATTATCCTTTTAAGGGACTCAATCAGAACTTCCACAGTATATGACTTACATAAAAAGCCGTAGTTGTGAATCAGCATGTATCAAAATGACACAACAGCGAGCCTGTAAAACGAAGTGCTGTGTGAAACCATAGCGTCCCATTGAGTTCTCCTAGTTTGGTGCTTATATTTAAGGACAGCAGGGGAATTTTCATCCTTCACTATCCATCTCTCTCTCAGCAGGATGGGCTCGTAAATGAACGAGCAGACATTTTGTGCTGGAAACTGTGTCTGTTCACTCTGACACACCATGTAACAAAACCGCTTTAGATCCAGCTGAGTTCCCCCGGCAGGACTGTGTCAAGGGATTTGCCAGGTCACAGAGCTGAGCAAAATGGCTGCCTGAGTTTGACTAATGTGCTCCAGGAGCCGGCTCTCTTTGCCCAGGAGTTTTGGGTGGCTGAAATTCATTAAAGAGCAGCATCCATAAACTACAACTGTTAGACATAACAGGGTCCGTTTTTCCCATTTCGCTTTCCTGTTTGTCTCAAAATACACTGGTAGAGTCATGCGCACACTAACATTTATACATACGTAGAGCTCCCATGATAATTTCTAGCTCATTGACTTTGACAGCAAATCAATATCCTGTGCTATCTATTGTTACCTAATTCAATTAGGCCAATTCATAAAGCAGAACATAATGGAGCTAATGGAAAGCGCTATTAGGGGAATAGCGGCACCATTTAAGTCACGCATGGAACTACGAAAGTCAATTCGGCAATGCAATTGTGCATTTCCATCTGAATCGCTGGCCCTCAACCGGCGCTCTCCCCGGATGAAGGGCGATGTTGACCTGATGCATTTTTACACCGACGGAGAGAGGTGCGCGAATGTCGCAAGCAATATTGTAAATCAAAAAACCAGAGGTACTTAAACGCGATTCATTGAGAGGCCCGCGTCCCCACTTCGCCACTTTGCGCAATCACATTTGCAATCTGCTTGATAAAGTGAGAGAGGGAGCGAGGGCAGGCGTTCAGTCGTAGACAAAGCCGCAGATTGATGTGGAAACAGGAAACGTGCTGATTGCTGATTATTATGTGGTGGCAGGATGCTTTTGTCTCTCAGACTGTCATTCCAGCAGCAGGTCAGTTCAGAGCCAGCAGGCTATTGTGACCGCGCATGCTGATAAAGCCCAACACACGGTGGTTGTTGGGTTTTTTTGAGTGCTGGCTGAATTCAATAGCGCTGCGAGTGTTTAGATCTTTAAAGCGGGGCATTTAGAGAGCATGCGTATTGATTCATTGATTACAGATTTGCGAGCGCTCACCCATTGGCCCGCTATGCAGTATTTTAAGAGTCAGAGGTTAATGGCTAGGTGGGGGGAAAAAAAAGCCTTTCTGCCTTTTATAGTGATGGCTGCAGCACTTTGAATGGCCTCTGGTTTTATACTTCATGAACGTGGGATGCCAATTATATAGATATCAGAGCCTCGGCCACAAAACTTGCAGTGGAATTGGTGTCTTATGGAGAATGTTTCAAAGATAACTTTAATAAGGGGATGGCTGTCGTATGATATAGGAGCTCAAGTTGCCTTTAATTAGGAAGGGAAGCATTGCCAGCAGCCTTGGGATAACACTGTGAGACTTTGCCCAATAACTGATTGTTTTTCAATTCCTTTCTCTGTCTTATTACAGGTACTGTGTGGCTCGCTGGCAGCCGGAAGGACTATGAGGGTGGCTGCCGCCTGCACTGCAGAGCTTTGTAACTTTGGCAGATAGGATCATTATCCCCCTGTAAGACACCCTAAGAGCGGAAAAGATGAGGACTTGGATTGTACTTCTTCTGTGGGCATGTGCACACCAGAGTGTGAATGCAGTTGCCCTTTCAAGAGGGCCAGTTCGAAGGAAAACCAAAGAAATTGAAGGACGGCAAGACAAAGATTTGCTCCGACGTTCAAAGAGAGGATGGATGTGGAGACAGTTTTTTCTTCAAGAGGAGTACACAGGAACGGAGCACCAGTACATTGGCAAGGTATGAGATTCTGTTACTATTTCTAAGGTATAATGGTGGTGTGAGCAATGCTGGGGTAATGTTGATGGAGTCGATTGCAGAGATAGATTTGGTTTCATCACTCCTGTCTTCTAAGTTTAATAAACAGAGAATGATCAAAACTATGGCTATGCCATATGTAGGGATCTCCAGCTTAGAGCCTGCTGGATTTGAGATAAGGAACAGGGTGAAATCTGACCTCCCTGAGACCTCACGCTTCATTTGAAACTCAGAGCTGCTGAGGATCAAAGATTAGAATAAAATATAACAGCTTGATACTGTTGCTTATAGCAGAAGACCTCAAACTGTGGTCCGCAGTTGGTAGACGACACTACTCAGAATTTGCAATACAAAAAATATAATGTTGTAACCATTCAAATGTTAATTCATTCAAATATTATGTAAAAAAAAAAAGAAAATCATTGTGTAAAGAGAATGGCGATTGGGGTTGATCAGGAAGCCTCCCATTAATAAAAAAAAAAACTGACGCAATGTCAAATTTGCATATGAACTGTTGCATCACTATTAAACATTTGACCAATATAGACAAGTCCATCATAATTTTTATATTACAATAATTATACGTATAATAATAATTATACTTATATAATTACAAAATATTATATAATATGAACATTTGATATTAAAAAGAGTATAAAGAGTATTAAAATATCATTTAACTGTTATTAAATCATTCATATTATTAAAGATTATATGAAGCCAGGGGAATGTCCAATATCAAAATTCCAATATAAACAAAAAGATGTAAGAGTATACTATATTTTGCATCCCTAAATATGAACTAAAGTTCAAAATGTGTATGGTAACAATTCTATTTTGAAAGAAAATAACACTTTTATTCATATATATATATATATATATATATATATATATATATATATGTGTATATATAGTTTTCCATTAAAAACTATGATACTAAAAAGAGATTTGTATACTATACAATATTAAGTAATAATGAGTTTGAAATGGATTGTAAGTTTTTCTTTTCCTTGAAGGTAGTTCAGGCCTGTGAAGAAACTGATAAGAGTTTTCACAGGAATATTTATATTAATCAAAATATGGCACTTTCTTTAATACACAGTTCTTAAGCTTGCACTCCAGGGAGGAGAATGTATTATGGTACTTGGATGTTCTGATTTGATCAAAGGTGCTACTTGGCCTGAAAAGTCTGAGAAGCCCTAACTTAGAGACTCGAAAGCTTTGCAAAGGATCACCGACCACTGGATTATTCATGTGGGATGTTGTAAGCGCAGAATTCACAAAGCTCTCATTGTTGCTATGGACATTATGTGTCTGGATCATGTAGCAGTCAATGTGGAGTAGAAGCAGCTATTTCTAAATTGTTCAGAGGAAAAATCACAAAAAGAGCCATTGTGTTTGAATGGTCTTTTGTATTTTACTACCCCATTTTATTATAACAAAGCGGCTCATTCAAGTGGAAAGAAATCAATCACTCACTCCTCTATCAGATGTCATTGTCAAAGCTAATCACATCACACCTTCGGTTCTGAAGTGTGATGTTCCTATCAATCAATTCAGTCATTTCTTCTAACAATAGTCAATATCACAAATTCAAAACAGTTCGACACATCTCTGAAAGACGAGAAGCAGAAAAGTTTGATTTGCCTTATGAATAGCAGACCAAAGTGGCTGCACTAAGAGATACCATGTGGCAGAATCACTGTTAGCAATAGACGCACATTCACCTTGATTGCACATTCAGTGTGTTGTACTTTCATCTGATATGCCATCAGAATTCAATTCCACGAGGACTCATTTTCACATATTTACCATGGAGTACCTGTCTCTCGCTGCATTCCGCTGTAGTATTTCTTCATTGTTTTATTCCTTCAAAATCAACGGATATTGAATACATTCAGAATATTGAATGCAATACATATTCATGAGGCCTATCAACAGCAGAATGAGCGGAGGTGCTGATGAAATGCTTGAATTGCTTCCTCTCAACAGCTTCACTCAGATATGGATAGAGGAGACGGCACAGTGATGTACGTTCTCACAGGTGAAGGTGCGGGGACGATCTTTGTGATAGATGCCAACTCAGGAGATCTGCATGCTACCAGGAGCCTGGACAGAGAAGAGAAACCTTTCTACGTGCTCCGAGCCCAGGCTGTCAGCAAGAAGACCGGTGTCCCTTTGGAGCCAGAGACAGAGTTTACTGTGAAACTACATGACATCAATGACAATGAGCCCAAGTTTGACAAGGAGGTTTATACAGCCTCCGTACCTGAGAGGTCAGAAATAGGTAAGATTTAAAAATAAGCTTTAAAAGTTTTATAGGCACACGTGAATTATCTACAGTAAATACATAAAATGCATTGTTTTATATAGTAGTACGCAACAAAATTGTATAATCATGTTTTAGTATGTGTAGAATTTTTTTAAGGAATAATTGCTTCCAAAATAAACATTTTGTTATTATTTACTCACCCTCATGTAATTTCACACTGAAAATTGAACATAAAATTTTTTTTTAAATCTTTTTAATTATAATTCATTGATAACATGTTAATAACTGTTGCTACTGCCCCTGTGAAAAAATAAATACTCTAAAATGTATTTAAAATCATTTATTTTATACTAAGTATGCCACAGATACATTTGCATATGTATGTGCTTGATAAAAATACCATGCAATTGTAATTTTGGTATACTTAACTGCAACAATGTACTAACTTAAAGTCTAAATAAAACAAAAAATGCACTTTCATTGTGCTGAAGTACTGCTGAGGTCCAGCTGAAGATATATTGAGGAATATTTGATTGTGCTTAAAGGAATAAATGAAAATTCGGTCATCATTAACTCACCCTCAAGTAGTTCCAAAACTGTATGAATTTCTTTATTCTGCCAGAGATGTTTTGAAAAACGTTTGTAACCAAGCTGTTTTGGGTCACCATTGACTTCCATAGTATTTTTTTTCCACCATGAAAGTCAATGGTGGCCCAAAAACAGCCTGATCAGAAATGTATACAGGTTTGGGACTACTTAAGGGGAAGTACATTTTCATTTTTGGGTGAACTATTCCTTTAAGTGGAGCTATTGCAAATATACTTCAGGTATACTTTAAGTATTTTACTGATATTAGACCTATATTGATAAGCTCATACAATCCTCATCAACAGTGACATCAAAACACAATTTAGGCCTACAGTAGTATTAAGAAATGTGCATAGTGCACAAGTAGTACTCCAAATGATGTTTGATTACTTTTTATACCAGTCTCAAATGATATGCAAGTAAATGTGTTAATAGATTTGAATTATACTTGAATACAATTTATTTTAAATACAATGTTTTGCAGAATCACTGAGTTGAGCTTGAAAACCAAACCATTCAGATTTGTAAACGCATCATTCGCGATTTTCAAAATTGTTTTATCTTGCAGCCTTTTTGCAGCTTGAAATTTTCAGTCCCAATTCATTAGGAATTATAGACAAGACAAGAGTAACAAGCACATTCATATTTCCTCCTTTTGTTTTCCACTGAAGAACGAAAGTCACAACATACATTATGTGAGTGACTACATAATGACTGGTTTTGCAGGTGAACTGTTCCTTGACCTGATTTCTTGTTTTTTAGGCACCTATGTCACTCAAGTCACCGCCCAGGATGCAGATGATGAAATGTTTGGCCACAGCGCAAAGCTGGCCTACAGCATCAGCCAGGGTCATCCATACTTCTCAGTAGTGCCAAATACAGGTCAGTGCTGTTGAAGTGTTATATCATAGGCAGAGATGGTGAGATAAACCGAGAGACACAGAGAGTGTGTGTGTATCTGTATAATTTGAAATGGGGCAAGGGTTGTACTGCAGCTCTGTCATTCAAGCATTTTAGCCGAGCAAATTCGCCCAGCGAGTTTAATCATTGCTAATGTGTGCCCTGGAACATTTCCCGCAGAGGTCTTTGTTTAAACAAAAGAGAAATAGAAACACAAAAGCTCCCATGGCAGATTAGTGTCCAGCTTAACACTGATATGCTTTAGCCCAGATGGGACACGAACGATGATGTCCATGAGCACACGAAATCCTAAGAGCGAAAAACGGGATATTCATTAGAGGTGGGGGTTAATCTGGGAACATTTGTGCCATTCAAAGAAGCAGCAGGGCCTGGGTTCTTCTCTACATGAATTACTGGATTTGCCTTTCGCCTTTTTTGGGTCTAACCGAGACATCAGGCGTATTCATGTGCAAAGTCAACGTGAATCACTGCTTGAAAGCCATGTTACTTCTGTAATGTGACGTAACAGGAATTTCAAATACCAAAAAAAATGTTTTTGGATGGGACTGAGGGTGCTACAAACCAGAAAGTAAGATTAATAAACAATCCAAAAATCCCATCAAAGATATTTGGCTGTTGGTTAACATTATCCAGTAGTTGAGTAGTTTTATTCTTAGAGATTTTACATTCTGACAAGAGTTAAAATATTGTGCACTGTACAGTCATCAAAAACATTCACAATAACAAAAAATGAATTTATAATATTTGTATTGTGTGCATCATATAAACATATTATTAATGATATAATACAATTGAACAATTATGCATTCTTAAGGGTTATGATTGCACGTTGTCATTATTTTTTGTAGTTATTTGATCATTTATTTCAAATGTTTCCATACCTTTCCATCAAGTCTTGTATAATACTTTATTTCTTGCTTTAGATAAAAATTAAAGGGATAGGTCACCCAAATAATTTTATTTCTGTCATTAATTTCTCACCATCATGTTGTTAAATTAAGATATTTTTGATGAAATCTAAGATCTATCTTGTGAGTAATTAATGACAGATTTTTAATTTTTGGGTGAACTATCTCTTTAAATTCACTTATTTTGCAAATAATTGTTTCAAATCTATCAAGAAACTGTCTTACTCTCAAATCGCTTGCAACCAAATTGGTTTAGCTTGTAAAACACCAGTTTTAATAATCCAAGGTCTTGTTTCTTCAGAACCCGCAGCCATCTCTCAATCAGCAGCTGCTGCCTATAATAATCTCTGCGGCAAAATGTCAGTCTCAATGCATGTACACAATTAGTTCTACACGGTTCAACCACAACCAAGATTCAGCTGCCACTGCAATCTAGTGCTGTCCATCTCCTAGAGTAAGGAACTGGGCTGGATCGAATGTTAACAAATTCAAATAAACAATTTTTCCCACAGGTGTAATCCGGACGGCTTTGGGACCTTCCGATATGGACAGAGAGCAGAGGGAGCACTACCAGGTGGTGATCGAAGCCAAGGACATGGCTGGCCAGAAGGGGGGCTTAACAGGCTCCACCACAGTAAACATTAGCCTCACCGATGTCAACGATAACCCTCCTCGTTTCAAACAGAGTAAGCATGCACAGAAAAATATGTATGTAAATGCAGAAATAGCATCTATCTGATATTTGCACAAGACATTTGTTCCATAATTCCAAAGATTTTTGATAGGACTCATGCAAATAACAGGAAAATACAATACAGACCAAAAAAAAAAAGACGAATACACTTTATCTTTGTGTGAAGTAAAATGGTTAGTGGCAAAGCTTTAGCAACTGCGTGAGGTCTGTGTGTTAATCCTGATTAAATGGACAGAGTGGGCTCAGCTCACTTACTCTTTTGTGTTTCTCTTAATATAATCTATTCTTTTAGCCTGCATGCAAATAGAAAATGCTTGGAATTTCTGTCATGTTAATCAGAGAAATGCAGGGTATGAGCACAAAGCGGATTTATAGCAGGCAGCACAATATCAGTCACATTTGCCATTTATTACAGTAAAGAGAACACCAAGACCATGCTTTGAAAAAACACTTTATTTGGCTACAGCGTTCAGATATCTGAATTCAAAAATTCCATTGAACCCTTATTTTGGGTTCACTATAGTTGGCGATTATATTATAGATATTCTCTCAAGAAAGGAAGAACACTTGAGATTTCATAGTTCCTAGCACAACCTGACATTAACAATTTTCCCCAGGTATATATCAATTCAGCGTTCCAGAGATCACCAGGGTAGGATCATCGGTTGGCAGGATCAGGGCCGTGGATGCCGACGTCGGCAGAAATGCGGAGATGGACTACACCGTCGTTGGCGGAGATGGTCTGGATGTGTTCGACATCAGCACTGACAGGAACACCCAAGAAGGCATACTTAGTATTAAAAAGGTACAGAGGATTCGATTTCACTCGTGCAAAGCTTTTTTTCGCTTATTTATCTGAATGGTTTGTGAATAAAATGGAGGTTGTGCTGAAAATTTGACCCTGAGTGGGTCGTTTAGTCCTGTTTATGAGTTTTGTTTTTTTGTTTTGTTTTTTATCCATGCAGCCTCTGGACTATGAAAAGAAGAAATCGTACACGCTTCAGATCCAAGTCCAAAATACACATCCAGACCCACGCTTTCTGAGCATGGATGCTAAGGACATGGCGACTGTCAGGGTCAGTGTTGAGGATGTGGATGAGCCCCCTCAATTTGAGAAAATCAGCTATATTTTGGAGGTGAAGGAGGACGCGGCTGTGGGCACGGTGATAGGATCGGTCAGCGCTGTGGATCCTGACATACGGCACAGTCCGGTCAAGTAAGGGCTTTGCATTGATATCATCTCACATTGTTTCCATCATCTATATTTACAAGATTGTGGTAAATCTCTTTAAATGCACATCACCCAACACACAATAGCTTGGCAGAAGCCTCTTAAAATCTGCCCGTTTCTTCCAGTGACCTTTTGATAATCGCGGAACCCTGATTAATCTGTCTGGAGCTATGGCGATATGAGCTTAGATGGACTGCTTCCTCAGAGCGTGCTTATTAAATTCGCATTTAATTCGAGAGGTCCTTCAATCGCAGCATCTTTATGAGATAATTGTAATAAACTACAATTATGAGAATAAATGAGGATATTATCACTGTCCAAAGCGCCCTAATGATAAAGCTGATGCGGAAGGCTCAGGAGGACAATAAATGGATGTTTTTCCCTCCGGAGACCACAGTAAATAAGAACGCAGAATGGAAGCGCAATTAAAAAGCCCTCTGCAGCAGAGAACAGGACTTCAGGGCTGGTAATTATCAGGGACATCAGAAGCACAAGCAACACTGTCGCTCTGAACATCAGGAGGCTAATTAGGAAATTGAACAATCCCACTGATTGATTGCATTTGAAAGAGCAATATTGTGATCTTCTGGTGAAAGATGAACAAATGAGAACTGGGCATGTGTGGGCTCAGGGCAGTGGGATTTCATGCAGTTATAGCTGTGGTGTGCATCGAGCTTTCTCAAGCGTCTGCTGCTCTGAATCAGACGTGCTAACGTTTGTGCAAACCAGTGCTGGGGAAGCTGTTTTGTCAAAATTACAAGCTAATTCAAATTTGAGTGGCCAAACTAGTCAATGCACACTTTTGAAAAAGTAGTCTGTTTCATTAATTTTGAAACATTAAATAGTGATTTTAAAGCAGAATAGTTAAATGACCATAGACGATCAAATCCAGAAAAATGGATTTAAAAAAAAATTTATAAATATATATATTTGTAGAATCAGTTTATTTACATGAACCATCTAAACAAAAAGATTATTTTAGAATGGATTACCTTCCAACACTAAAAAGGGGCAAGAACAGCAGTGTGGACCTGATTATTCTTCCCTACAAAGACAGAACAAAAATTGTGACAACACTGACTAAAAACAAAATGCGAAGATTTCAGGGTTTTTTTTTTTCTCTGAATTTTTTATGATCTTCACGCTCCATTTTCTCAGAGCAAATGAGCCAAACCTGTTTATTAGAAGTCATGTCTTAAATTAAAAGACTCGATTTCAATTCAAAATGTTTGGAAATGTTGTTTTACCTTGGAACATGTTTTGCAATGCTAATATGCTAATTAAAAGTAGCTAATTACTGAAAGAGTTACGCATTTTTTAAAACATGCTGAGAACTAAACTAAACTGTTTGAATGACAGGTACTCCATTGACCGGCACACAGATGTGGACCGTATTTTTGGTGTCTATGCTGGGAATGGATCTATATTCCTGCAGAGGCCTCTGGATCGAGAGGAATTGGCTTGGCACAACATCTCAGTGATCGCAACAGAGTTCAGTAAGTGACTCCACACGACTCACAGCCGCAGTTCATTTAGAATGAATTTAGGCTGATAAGCTCAAGTCATCCAGCATTAGATTTCTCCAATAGGACTTACGCATTTTCATTTGCCATGACAGCTTATATTGACTAAATATATTAGTTTACTTTTTTAAATTAGAAATCCAGTTTCCTCCTGCGACTTCAATAATGTAAGTTTCTATCATCTCAAGTAGTCAACCATCATCTGCCACATCTTTTTAAGGACACTTAGACAACCCCGAGCAGACCAGCCGAGTGCCTGTGTACATCCGCATACTGGATGTCAACGATAACCCCCCCATTCTGGCATCCTTCTACGAGACCTTCGTCTGTGAAAACGCCAAAGTCGGTCAGGTAAAGAGCATTTTAGTATATGTTTCCCATTTTATCTGCCACATTGTCAATTTCGATGTAAGATAAGGGGAATAAGTCCACTTCTCCTGTTCGGCTGGCGGATGGATGTGTCGATTTAAAGCAGGGGCGTCTGTTAAACAGTGTGTGACCTCTACAGAACTCACACCTCCGGAGCGAGATAGAGATCAGTGATGAGTATTTCTCCTTCATGGATTAGACGGCAGAGCCTTTTTCTGTCAGGCTTGATGAGATTATGTGTCATGGTGGATGACAGGGGCTGTCACATATCACAGGCACTTCATAATAACTGTCCACCTCTCCTCCATTTCCTGACTCTTCTTGTATCACTCGTTGTCCGTCATCACCCACCTCACTGACCCGCCCACTTCGGCACCTGGCAAAATTGTTCAACTTGGGATGAACTAAGGTTTAGTTATTACTAGTTATAATTTTTTTTTTAAAATACATTATGTAGGGTAATTTCAATACAATTAAGCAAAAAGTTGTTTAAAAAAAGAATCATAAATAAATAAACATCGTGCAAACACGTGCAAGATGTTTGGCATTTGCCAGAGAACACCAAGATTGGCAAATTCGCCACTGGCACCCTGTGCTCTTCACAGATGAAAGCAAGTTCACACTGAGCACATGTGACAGACGTGACAGAGTCTGGAGAAAATGTTCTGCTGCCTACAACATCATCCAGCATGACCGGTTTGGCAGTGGGGTGGCATTTCTTTAGAGCGCCGCACAGCCCTCCATTCGATCGCCAGAGGTAGCCTGACTGACATTCGGTAACAAGATGAGATCCTCAGACCTCTTGTGAGAGCATATGCCGGTGCGGTTGGCCTTGGGTTCCTCCTTATGCAAGACAATGCTAGACCTCATGTGGCTGGAGTGTGTCAGTAGTTCCTGCATGACAAAGGCATTGATGCTAGGGACAGGCCTGTCCATTCCCCAGACCTGAATCCAATTGTGCACATCTGGAACATCATGTCTCGCTCCATCCACCAATGCCATGTTGCACCACAGACTGTCCAGGAGTTGACGGATGCTTTAGTCCAGTTCTGGGAGGAGATCCCTCAGGAGACCATCTGCCACCTCATCAGGAGCATGTCCAGGCGTTGTAGGGAGGTCATACAGGCACGTGGAGGCCACGCACACTACTAGGCCTCATTTTGACTTGTTTTAAGGACATTACATGACAGTTGGATCAGCCTGTTGTATGTTTTTCCACTTCAATTTTGAGTGTGACTCCAAATCCAGACCTCCACAGGTTTAATACATTTGAATTCCATTGCTTTTGTTGTCATTCAGATTAAGGATGTGTTATTTTAGTGTTTCCTTTATTTTTTGGAGCAGTGTAGTTTAGTGAGGTTATCTAAATATATATATTATATATATATTAGTAATTTAGCTGCAACCCTACAGTGATTAGGTGAACTGGAAGATGGAATATATATATATATATATATATATATATATTAGTATATGTATATTATACTGTACAGTGAATGTCCTGGTACGTTCATGTTGCATTGTTTCCTTATAGTGGCAAATAGAACCTACACTGATCTGTCATTTATGGTTGTACAAATAAGAATAATACATTAAATAATTTGTGCCTCCTATTTGTACAGGTAAAAGAGATCAAAACAGCAGGCTTGTTTGGCAATGCTGTTACTACACTGCATGATGAAACTAAACAATTAGTGATTATTATGATGTATATTAGCTATATTTAAGTGACGGCA
Organism: Enteromius paludinosus; assembly: GCA_032361165.1. NCBI lineage: Eukaryota > Metazoa > Chordata > Actinopteri > Cypriniformes > Cyprinidae > Enteromius > Enteromius paludinosus. Next base: position 4,886,978 of record JAUMHQ010000046.1, on the reverse strand, counting down.
GTGTGAGATAAGGCTGGGATTTTGGTTCTGTTCAGCAGTTATATTCTAACAGGCTGCAGTAAAGCCCAGAGGAAAGGGAAGCCAGCCAGCAACACAAGAAATCTGGCCAGTGCGTAAGCCTGGTAGAGAAAAAACACCAAGCACACAATGGATGATTACATTTTTGTCACAGCGTGTTGCAGTGCACCCTTGAGAGATGCATTTAAACTAAAATTGCCCTTGGTGACAACTAAAGATAACCATGAGCCTCTATCACTGAGCCAACATTTTCCTCGCTGTAAACATGCTTATAGTGTTTACATGTAAACACTTGTAAGGTCTGAAAGATGACATTGTGAATGGGTCATTCGTATTGTGTAGTACCTTTACAGCTCTGTACCTTACATAAAATTAAACAAAATTGAATATAAAAAAGTAACAGAGAGTATGTGCATCCAGTTCAAGCTTGTGCATTTATATATATATATATATATATATATATATAGAATTGCTAATTGAAACAATATGCCTAGAAAGCTTTTTTTTTTTTTTTATTAGAAAAGAAAAATGTTCTGCGACATTCAAAAAATGCCTTTTTTTACATATTAGAAGTTGACAAGAATGCCAACATCGTATTTCAGTTGAATAAACTAAGATATTGTTAAACTAGATAAATTAAATTAAACTAAAACTAATATGATTAATAAATCAAATACATAAAATCAATGTTGACTGGTTATGCTAAGAATTGAAATATGTTTTGTAAGTTTCTCAAATGTTGTTTAAATATGCAAACTATGCATTATCCACTTAAATATACAGTAATTTGCATACATTTCTAGAATAAAAATAGGAACAAATCTAAATAAATAAATAATGATAATTTAATAAAACATATTTACATATATGTTATATTATATTATATTTAAATATACTAAAAATATAAACATTAAATTTTTCTGAAATATTTACTGCACGTGTGTATTTATATATATATATAATAAATATACATAATTCAAACATATATATTATATAAACAAAAACATATTTTTGATTAATATTTGAACAGAAATGTAATCATGTAATATAATGATCATGCAAAGACGTCTATGAAGGAATTTGTTAAATATTTGATTGTCATAATTTGCTTCTTTGCCCACAGAAAATCCAGACGATAAGCGCAGTGGATCCAGACGACCCAGTAGGTGGACATCGCTTCTTGTTCTCTTTAGCACCAGAGAGCTCAGTGCGAGCAAACTTCTCAGTCCGAGATAATGGAGGTGGGTGCCCTTTCACATTGTCTGGCCTTCTAACTAGCTCACTGTCTCTCTTCATGACAACACAGACCAATCAGACAGGAGAAATCTTTGAGACACATGACCTCTCCACGCCTAGCTTTTTAAACGCAGACAGCTCGTTCTGCAGTAGCCATAGCTTTAGGTCAGTCCGGGCCCGCCGCGGTCTGCAGAGAGGCCAGATCTTTGGTTTCTTAATAAACTAAGCGCTCAACTCTCCACAGATAACACAGCCGGGATCTTCACACGACGCACCGGATTTGGCCGAATGCACAAGAGCATTCATCTAGTGGCTGTGGTGATCTCAGATGGACACATACCCATGCAGAGCAGCACGGGCACGCTCACGATTCGGGTGTGCACGTGCAACCGAGAGGGTAACATGGAGATGTGCAACGCCGAGGCTCTGAGCAGCTCTGCGGGACTCAGCACGGGGGCACTGGTGGCCATCCTGCTCTGCATCCTCATCCTGCTCTGTAAGTTGTCTTGACTTTAACAATCAGATCACTTCTCCTACGTCCATCTGTCTGATGGCCGCTTCCTCCATCTGTCTGTCTGCTGTGAATCCGACTGTTCATCTTTCAAGCCCTTTGTTAATGAGACTTTTCAGTTGATTTTCCCACCTGTCTTCCTGTCAGTTAGCCCTTTTGTCTGCGCTGCCTTTTGATTAATTACAATTCCAGTTGTCTGAAGTGTGTACGCCTGATCTGCATATAAACTCATTTGCAATTATAGGGGGTGGGGGCTGATGGCTGAACTGTTAAAACTCACTTGTTGGTTATTTAATCCGGAAAATGGGGAACAAGAGTTAGATTTCAATTAATCTCAATTCAGTCTAGATTAAATTTGACAAAAAAAAAGGAGTATTCGATTTGAGTTTTAGATTTGATTTTAATGTAAAAACGTGTGTCTACATACAACTAACATTCTTTTGTAATTGATAGATTTACTATAGATTTGTTTTTGGACGATGCATTAGAATTGCATGAAGAAAGCTTGCTAATTTGACTTCTGCAAACTGTTAGCATCAGCCAAAACTCACCTGTGATCTGCGTGCAGTGGCTCTCTTAAAGACCTGACACCTACATTAGGTGTCACCCACAGGGTGAAAGCATGCATCATGTATGAAACTCTTTCTGCTCCACTACAGTGAAAGTTCACTGATAAAAGCAACCCAATGGCACTAAGGGGGGGTTACTAAAAACAAATTGCGGCCCACTGAAAGTGCGGTTTATTTGCACACACTGTCTGAATCACTTCTTTAAAATGCCAAAGGTGTACTTGACTACACCACACATCTGGATGTATGGCTGTTTAATATGCTTTTCTTCATCATTTAATTAATATTTGCTTTAATGATCAGTAGCAAATGACATTTCGTTTACCACCTGCTTTCTGTGGGTGGCTTTAGCTAACGCTGTTTATTTATAAATGTGTATTTATATGTATATACACATTATACACATATATAGTGTGCAAACACAAACTTTGATTTAAAATGAAATTCATTGTGATTAAAGGGTTAGTTCTCTAGTGTCCTTGATGAAAAATAAATAAATAAATGATCTTACTGTCCCCACACCTTTGATACACTTAAAAGTAGGGATGTAACGGTATTGTAAATACCGTAGTACAGCAATATCAATTTTTTTCGATAATACTGTGGTCGCGTGACTCGATAAAATGATAAGTCTTATGAGAAAAGTTTGCTCAGGCGAATGGAGCGAACGGGAGGTAGCGGGAACTACA